>CAHIKZ030005549.1:85000-685000 GCA_903632075.3 Acanthosepion pharaonis
TGTGCCGGTGTCGGGATGTCGGTTTCCTGTGGACTTATCGGCCTGACCCTCATACGTCGAACGCGACGGGAGAGTCGATTATATATGAAGTAATATAGTTTCAAGGTGTGCTATATTTCTGGGATAAAGTGCTCAATAACAGAGCGTATGTAAATATAAAAGTGAACATTGAAGTCGACACTCAGAGATTACAGTCTGTTTCATGCTAGACACAATTGCCAGGTGGCCTGACAATTCCGTCTAGCATGAAACAGCCTGTCGCCTCTGACTGTTGACTTCAATGTTCTTTTTTATATTTATTTATACATATCTATATATCTATCTAACTATCTATCTATATATGTGTGTGTGTGTGTGTGTGTGTGTGTGTGTGTGTGTGTGTAAAAGTGTGTATATAAATATAAACAAATACATATATATAAAAGTGAACATAGAAGTCAACACTTAGAGGCGACAGTCTGTTTCATGCTATATGCAATCGTCTTTATATATTTACATGCTCTATCTCTGATATTGAGCACTTTATTCCTAAATATAGCATACCTTAAGACTACATTTCTTTATATATATATATATATATATATATATATATATATATTTATATATATGTAATATATTATATTATTATTTATATATTATATGCGCAGTACTTATTAGAAAGCGCTCAATATCAGAGATAGAGCTAACATATTTGGTTGGACTGATGTGAGTTTGTGACCCTGGGTTTCACACTTTTGTGATCGTCAGACAATCCCAAAAGTATGAAACCCAGGGTCACAAACTCACATCAATCCAACCAAATATATATATATATATATATATATATATATATATATATATATATATGTATCATTTAAAAAGTTAATGGTTAGAGTTGAATCAAACCAAGAAACAGTAGTATTAAAAAGTGCTCAGTAAACATGTGAAAAAACAAAAGTAAAAATAACATGTAGAGCTTTTAACTAAAAATCAGGAAGTCAGTTGAATCCACTACCTTGGTTTCAACCTTACAGTATCGGCAGGCGATTTTTATCAAATGACCACTGAACGCTTTAAAAAACTGAACTACATTATTATTTTCAAAAATAAACAAACACGACGGGTGTAATAGAAAGGGAGGAGGAGGATGTGAAGAAAGGGAAGAGAAGAAAAGCAAGCTTCCTCTTTTTCTTCTTCTTCTCTTTCTGTTACACCCAATATCGTGTGTTTGTTTGTTCATTTCATCAACTGGGGTAGATTGTTCTAATTCCATGTGACATGCCTTTTCTGGATATATCAATTTCGAGTATTATTATTTTGCAGATATTCCTAGTAGGACTGGAACCAATGACCCCCAATCTAATGTATGAGGGCACTCATTTTTTACTTCCCCTAATTTTCCCCTTTCTATAGAGTCAATAAATACAAACTAGAAGATTATTCAGACTATTGTCCTCATCTTTGTCGCCATATTTATTACAATGCTCCGGCCTTCTTCAGGTGGTTGGAATGTCCAACTGAACCCTTTATTTCGCTCACTGGGGTAGACTGTTCTAGTTCCCATGCTTTCTTAGTTGCCATGTTTAATGGATGTCAGTTATCTCTTGTTAATTCCCCTACTGCCTTAAACAGGTATTGAACTCGCTGTCTTTGGGTCCTGTCACAGGATCTAATGCCTTTATCCACTGTGCCATGTGTCCTTGAGGATATCTGTGTATGAATTTCTGGGTATTTCTGTCCATGGCACAGTGGATAAAGGCATTAGTTAGATCCAGTGTAAGGACCCAAAGAGTGTGAGTTCAATACTTTGTTAAGGCAGTGGAAAGTTTGGAGAGGGGAATTAACAGAACTGACATCCATTAAACATGGCATGTCGAACTAGAACAGTCTACCGCAGTGAGTGAAATAAAGGGTTCACTTAAAAAAAAAGGTTCACTTCCAGCCACCTGAAGAAGGCTGGAGTGTATAACGGCCAAACATAATAAATATGGTGACAAACATGAGGACAATACTCCAAATAATGTAAATAGTGTACATAATTCCTCATCTCAGAAATATAGACAAAAACTAGAAGATGTCTTGAATAAGGAGTTATCTATAAAAACCACATTGAGAATTTACAATATTTCCAAACAAATTATATTTCTGAGATGAGGTACTGTAACTTTTTACACTATTTACATTCATTTTTATCAACATTTCAGCCATTGTACAATCCAGCCTTCTTTCAAAGTTCACAGGGGTAGATTATTCTAGTTCCACATGCCATGCCTTTTCTGGATATCTGAGTTCCAGCTATTTCCCTTTAGTAACTCAACTCTCCAAGTTTTTGTTCACCTCTGCTGTGGCCAGGTATTGAACTCACAACTCTTTGGGTCAAGTCAATGGATTACTTCAACCACTGCTTTCATCCACTTGGCCAATCTACCCTGGTAGATGAAATAAAGTGTTGTTAAAAATTCCAACCCGTATCACCTGAAGAAAGCCTGAGCATACAACAGTTGAAACATTTTGAATATGATAATAAAGATGAGGACAACAATCCCAACAATGTGAATAGTGTAAATAGTTACAATACCTCATCTGAGAAATAGAGACAGATTTTGAAGGTGAATATGGCAATAAAGATGAGGACAACAGTCCAAACAATGTAAATAGTTACAATACCTCATCTCAGAAATAGAGACATATTTTGAAGGTGATTATGGCAATAAAGATGAGGACAACAGTCCAAACAATGTAAATAGTTACAATACCTCATCTCAGAAATAGAGACAGATTTTGAAGGTGATTATGGCAATAAAGAGGAGGACAACAGTCCAAACAGTTATAATACCTCATCCAAACTGAACAATGTAAATGTGTAAATAGTTAGAATACCTCATCTGAAATATAGAATGTTGAAGGTGTAAAGATGAGGACAACAGTCCAAACAATGTAAAAGTCACAATTACCTCATCTGAGAAATAGAGACAATCTTGATGCTAGATGTTGGAAGGTCTGTGACTAACAATGCAATAAATAGTGAAATTAATTCCTCATTGAATATTAGAATGGAAGGTTTGCTTCATAGTAAATGACACAGGGTCCCTCAGAAATATAAAAACAAAATGTTGAAGGATGAATATGTGCGATAAAGATGAGGATCAACAGTCCAAAACGTAGTGAAAATGAAAATATAAAATATATTTTTATGGTGAAGATGCCCAGCAATATATTTTATATTATAAAAAAATAAATAGCATTAAATAATCAATAGAGGTTGATATGCTGCTAAACAAAATTAATCACCACTATGTTTGGGGACTGTATGAGTGAAATTAAATTCATTATAACAGATGTTATTCAATCCATATTTAGAGACAGCCTTCTTCTTGATGCTTTATTTCATCCATCTTGAGCAGTTATTTTTTAACTTAATTTGGCACTTTTGCCAGTAACTATATCTCTGTGACATTAGCATTGCCATATTCTGATGTTTGGGACATGGAACTAGAACAGTTTATTGTGGATGAAATAAAGGGGTTCAGTTCGAAATTCCAATCAACTGAATGTACAATGGCTGAAAATGTTATGAATATGACAATGAAGATGGTTGAATAATGTAAAGACTTCATCTCAGAGATATAGACAGAAAATGAAAAAAAAAATTCAAGAATGACTCAATCCAGTCTTGACTTTCCCCTCTCTTATAATTTTATCTAAAAATTAAATGCCAATTTAAATTTCAGTGTTTACCATATTGGAAGGTTTCCTCTTCCAATCACCTGAAGAAGGCCAGAGGGTACAAACCGAATAGACACAATGAAGATAACAGTCCAAATAATAAATAATGCAAGTAATCATCATACCTCATCTCAGAGATATAGACAGATATTTGGGTCTAGTCACTGGATCTAACCAATGTCTTTATCCACTGGGCCATGTGTCGTTGTGAATATGGCAATGAAGATGAGGATAACAGTTTGAATAATGTAAATGATGTAATCATAAAACCTCATCACCATGTAAGAATGACTCAAACAAAACAAAATACTACTTTAGGCAAACATTTAAATGCCAATTTAAATTTTAATGTAAATTGCTATTTTCCCCCGATTACTCTTTCCTCTTCCAATCACCTGAAGAAGGCCAGAGTGTACAATGGCTGAAATGTTGGGAATATGGCAGTGAAAATGAGCCCTTTATTTCATTCACTGGAGGATTGTTATTTATTTTTAATTAATTACATTACATTATATATATTATATTATAATTATATATATTATAATTTGTTATAGCGAAACAAATAAATTCTCAGTTTTAAAATGGTCTAATATGCACAACAAAAAATACAATGCAAAATAAAAAGCAATTTTTGCAGACTCATTGTTCTTGTGAAGATAGCCATTTATTTTTAATATACATCAGAAAATAATTTTATATTAGTTAAAATTGAACAACACTCTTTGGGTCCTGTCCATTTTATCTGTAGTTGAACATTCCAGACAAAATTGAACAGTTACCCAAAGTGAAATAAAGGGTCAGTTCACATTTCAACCACCTGAAGAAGGCCAGAGCAGCTAAAGTGCTTAAGAGTAAAAGTGAGGTTTTGAGATTAAATATAGAAATATTTCAAAATTAACTGAGATTCCAGGGCATCTAGTAAGGTACAAAATGAGGCACTCTTGATATTACTAAATATTTTTGCCAAAATATATTCATATCTTTTTGACCAAAATTGTTTTATTTTAGTATATGAACAGAATCGAATATGAAGAAGGGTTCTTTATATGTGGATATAGAATTGATAGGACTACAAATGACAGATATAGCTTATGGCATTATTATTTTTATGACTGATATTGCTCTGAATAACTTTTGAACAATACCAAAGAAATTCTCAGCTTTAAGATATTTAGTTGGCATATGTACAACATCTTTGTATTATGATTATAAAAGCACTTGTTGCAAATTTTGCCAACATTACAACCTTTATAATCAAAATAAGGTTTTAGATGAATTTCATCTGTAAGTCAAAATGCTGTAATGTCTTTTTCCTCTAGTAATTTACTTATTTTTTAATATACATAAGAAAATTGTTATCACTGTAGGATTCATATGAGGTGATAAAGTTAGTCTTCTGATGGCTGAATAACTCAGTAAAATTATATTTTTGGTCTTTTAACAGCCTATAACTTACTGTGTCATTAATTTTAGCTGCTTATATATAAATTTTACGCCAACAGAAGTAGTATGCAGTGAATCAGTGAACATTATGGCAGTCATGGCAGACAAAAGACCAACAAGAAATTTGATTTTTTCTTGTCGGTAACTCTAAAAGGGTAGGTTTCTTCATAATTTAATTGTTAATTCAAGTTCAGCATGCACATTTACGCGGAATTGTGATGATTTGGGAAAATTTTAAGAGATATTTAGTGCATGGGCGTTAAAAAGCAAATTTACCAAAAAATGAATTAAAAGGGCCATTACACCCTATTTTAAATTCAAAATTTAAGATAATAATAAAAAAAAAACTACCATGATGAAAAGTTCTAAATGTATTGGGAAAAATTTCATTTTAAAAGTGCTGTCCATATTTTTATTGAAAATTTCATTAAATAGATAAAATAATAATTTCTTTATGTTTTCTAAAATTTAGTAACAAAATTCAAAACCATTTAGAAATACTAAACAGTTATGTGCCATATGTGATACTATTGTACTGTACTGATGCGGCATTCACCCTGGGCGGATTGAGCCGGCTTCTTCCTGTTATGAGAAGAAGATTCTTGGGATAAATTACAGAAGTAGGGTACCCAGGCCTACTCGGATAACGTTCTTGCTTGCCGCGGGATTCCCACAGACGCAGAGACAGGAACGACCAGAAGCCGCCGGTTACCGATGCAGACGCTCCTTGGATTTTCACCAAGATTTTCACCTTGTTAGCCGGCGTGTGTGTCAGACCTGTCCGCCTTGGGTGGCCCTACCAGGAACGAAGTTCCGGCGGCATAGCTCTGACACTACTGTTTACACCCCCCACCGACTGTGAGGTAAGGGTTGGACTTTTGGGGCTTACAGTACCAGGTGTTCCCAAGCGGTCCCCCATCTAAGTACTGACCTGGCTCTACGATGCTTAACTTCGGTGATCGAACGAGAACCAGTGTTTTCAGCGTGATTTGACCGTAAGCATATGTGATACACACTTAGGTAATCATGTATCTTTCGATACATGACTGACGAGGCAGATTTTTTTTCCTGCAGTAGTTTGCCATTTCTTTCTATGGTAGACCAGTTGCCATCAAAGGCTATAGGACCCAGTCTGTCCTGCTATTTTACCCATAGTTGGGAGGAAGAGAAGAGGATTGGTATTCAAACTTTTGTTTTTAAATGTTTATTAGAAACTATTATAAAAATTTCTTTTAATTATTTGTATAGAAAATTTTATTAAAAAATGATGAGTTTAATAATTTTATCCTCAGGATTCAATAAATCTTTTTATGGTGGAGGCTACCTCATTACTTTTTTTTCCAATGTATCATGAATGGTAAAGTCATGAAATTAATTTAATCATTAAGTTTTAATGTTGAGAAAGAAATACCAAATCCAGCTTAAAAGATTCTAATTAGAAACTGCTATAATGAAGCAAAATGATTATTTAAAAAGTTAGTTTGAATACGATTTGATGTATACAACTTTGTATATGTGAAGCTCAAATTCATGTTGTAAAAAATAAACACCAATATGAAGCCTGACAGGTTATATTGTAAAATAAGATACATGTATAAAATTTAGTTTTCAAAACATGTTAGGAAAGTCTGATGGTCAGAAAAACTGCCATAATAAAGTTTGTGAACTGGTGTGGTTTAAAGTGAGATATTTTGTGATTTTTAACCAGTAGGCAAAGTAAGTTACAATGCATGTTATCAAATTTTGGAGCAGATTTGTGAATATTTAAGAAGTCTGTCTTGTCAGAACTGTCTTGGCATCCACAAGATAGATGTCAGCTGGTTCTGGGAGCTGAAGTAAGAAAAACTGTTGATGACAATGAAACTGAAGTAACAAAAGAAAAAGAAAAGCACTAAGGAGAAATTTATACAAATTTCAAGAGATATATAATTAGATTTTTATAGTTGTTTATGAATTTTTGCCACAATATTTGATTTATTAACTTTGATTTTAAACTTTTTCTCAAATTAAAAATTTATCTCATGTCAATTTTTACAAACTGACATGAGATAAATCTTTTAATTTGAGAAAAAGTTTAACTGAACTATTGTCTAAACAAACCAGAAACACAATGACACCTGTAAATTGTCAACTTTTTTGAAGTAAGCAGATATTTTGCTGATAATAATTATAATTGTTTTTATGGGCCTGTGTGGGAAATTTAACAACTCCCCAAACTGTGATGTGTCCTAGATAAGATGATAAACTACATCCAACAGCAAGGCTTCTGATCAGGAGGTTTTGAGAAGTGTTGAACCATCTCTTAATTGCTGGTGTTCCCAGGTATACCCTGACATAGGGTGGTAGCACCTGTTAGGGTCCCAGCTATGGGGAAACAGTTAACCCCGAAACTGAGGTAAAAAGCATTATAAAAGCATTAAAATGGGTTTAAATACCAGAGATATTTTGTAAAAGAATTGTTACCAGAAATAGTTTTTTGAAGAAAAAAAAAACTATTACCAGCAATATATTTTTGAAAAACAAACATTACCAGCAATACATGTTTTAAAATAATATTACCAGCTATACATTTTTGAGGAAAAAAAATATTACCAGAAATAGATTTTTGACAAAACAAAATATTACAAGGAAAAAAAGTTGTTGGCATTAAATAACCCATTGAGGTTGATATAACATAAAACACACCAAACCAAACCAAACCAAACCAAACTAAGTCGTAATGGGAACAAAAATGAGACAATTGAACATTTTAAAAAACACTTTATATAAGAAATACATTATACAATGAGAATAAAAATAGAGGATTGCTAAAAACATATTCTTTTAGCAGTTAAAAGTCATGGCATCAGAGACGATGTCCAAATACACATGTTTGTTGAAATATCTGTCTATATTTCTGAGATAAGGTATTATGTACACTACATTATTCGGACTATTGTCCTCATCTTTGTCGCCATATTTATTACGTTTCGACCATAGTATGCTCCGGCCTTCTTCAAGTGGTTGGAATGTCGAACTGAACCTTTTATTTTGCTCACTGGCGTAGACTGTTCTAGTTCCACGTGCCATGTTTAATGGATGTCAGTTCAGTTATCTCCTGTTAATTTCCCTCTTAAAGTTCTCTTCACGCCTTTATTCACTGTGCCATGTGTTCTTAAATTTTTTTCCTTCTTTTTTCAATTAAAATGGCAGATCAATGACAAAAGAATTCTGTAAAAATGTATTAAAACCTTATTGAAATTCATAAAGGATACATGGCACAGTGGATAAAGGCATTGGTTAGATCCAGTGTCAGGACCCAAAGAGTGTGAGTTCAATACTCGGTTTAAGGCAGTAAAGTGTTAATTTAATTACTATTGTTTTCAAGCAAATACAATGGATTTATCAAAGTTAAATTTAAGTTCTTGTATCTTCTTTTCTAATTATTATTTTTAAAAGAAGTAGTAAATAAATTAGTTTTTTAGATAGTTATTTCTTTTTAAAAAAGCAAATAGCCTTCTATTTCAAAAATATAGGAGAAAGGGCTTAGACCCCAAATTCTAGCTCCAGAATGGCCCTAAATCAATTTTCAATTGACTTTTATTTCCCAATTACCGAATTTTCCTAACTTGTCAAAATTAACTAATCTTCCGTTACTGAATTTTCCGGGCACTTGTAGTTTTTCAGTGCAATTTTGAAATTCATTCCATATTGTTTGTTCGTAAGAAGAGACTTTTTAATAAATGGAATGTTTAATGCGATTTTCAAATGTAAACTTTTAAAAAAGAATTTTATTTTATTTTTTCATTCATAAAAATGTTTGATTATATTTTTTTTATACGGAAATTCATTTCCTTATGTAGAAATATTTTCTGACATATTTTTAATTTAACTGAGATAATAATTAATAAAATTATTAATTATTATAATAATAATTAAATTATCTCACTCAGTTATTAAATGCTTAAATGAAATAATTTAATTTTTAAATTCGTTACAAACAAACAAAAATCTTTTAGTTAATTTTTCTTAAATCTACTCATTTTTTTTAAACAAATCTCTTGGATAAATACTGGATTTTAAGAGGGTTCTTAGTTTTAACTTTGTTGTTTTCACTTTTCGTCTATATTAAAAAAAAAAAAAAAATTTGAAAAATCAGAAAAAAACAGTTGTGACTATTTTTTAGCAAGGAACAAATTTTCCTTTTACACCGGTTAATTTTTGTCTTTTGTTCTATTGCATTAAATTATATACGTTCTATTTTCAAATAATTCATCTTTTTTAATTGCAATTTCTTTAAAAATAGGAAGTTTTATTGATTACAAAATATTGTCGAGCTTGAGAAAGAAATATCAAGTCGAATAACAACAGAAAAAGTTAATCTTCTTTGTTTTTGTCTTTGAAAAGGTTTTTTTTTAGAGATTCGCCCTGAAGGTAAGTTAGTAGATGAACCATTGCCGACTTCTTAAAAGCCTCGAAAAAATGCATTTTTAATTTATTTAAACTTAGGTAAGCAAAACGATACGTAAGGCTTAAAAAATTAATTTAAAAAAATGAAAAATCTTTCTTGAAGCTTTTATTTTATTTTTAATTTCAATAATATTTCCAATAAGCAAAATATTTCAAAAATAAATTTAAAATTATTAATTACTGAATAAGTAAAATTATTAATTGAAAATTATTAATTTCTGAATAAGTACTGAAAATTTTGTTTCCATCAGATAATTTACTGATTTTTGTATTTATTTAAATATGGATGCCGTAGCAATTTTTGTTTTCATTTCAGAAATAAATAACTCATTTTGGTTTGGTACCTAGCAATTTGAGTTTGTCCATTATTTTTTGATTATCCTAAAACATAATTTTGCTTGATTTTGATTTGTTATTTTTTTAAAAGTTAATTATAATAATTTATAAACTTTTAAAATTCAGTATCCAATTGTAGTGGTCAAGAGATTTAGTAGCTTAAAAGCTGCCCTACCAGGTAGCATTTAAGCTAACTCCTGCTAGGACTCTTGATTGGACCTTTGGTCCAACAATGACACGTCATGCCTTGAGTATATATTAAATTTTATTAAATATGAACAATATTTTTCAAAGCATTAACAGTTTTCATCAAAACAATGACATAATTTGTATGTTTGGAACTTATTGCAAAACTGCATGATAAACAACATTTTTGGTTTTCCCATTCATGGTCAGTACAAATAGCTTGTTTCCATTCCCAACCCAAAACTAACCAACATAGAGCTGGCTGTGAGAAAAGTAGGGTTCCATCGGATGAAGTTCAATTACTTTCAATTACTATCCTTAGGACTTATTGACATTGCATAGCTCATTCCCACTGGAAACTGAAGTCTTTTGAACTCAAAAGAAAGACCTGGAGGAATTAAGGTGATTCTTGGAATTAAAACTCTTTCCTCCTTTCCTGGACCAGTAAGCATCTCTGCTTCCAAGAGATGAGGAAGCATCTTCTTGATTTTGAAATTTAAATGAGGGGGCCGGAACTGAAAGAAATTACTTGATGAATACAATGTGACCAGACTATATGTATCATTTTTTTTCTAACTGACCAGTAATCATAACAATTTTAGAAAATACTTTGCCATGCTGCAGGCAAAAATTGTTGCCATAAATTCTCTCCCTTTGCTGCTGTACTTGCCAATTGTTATTTCCAGTATTTTAAGCTAGAAATCACCTACTACTGCTTTGGAACAAGGTTAAACTTCTGTTTTCCAATGCCATTTTGAATTCTTTTGGACTCTACATGAGAAGTAACATCGATTAGACCCATGTTAATTTTTTCACGATTTTTTGTAAACAAAAATGGCCACATCAATATCCAACAAAGACTTTATTCAGGAGTTTTTCTTTGATTAAGACTTCAATGATGATTCTGAAGGCTTTACTCAAGTGGATATTGATGGTGAAGTGGTCAAAGATGATAACCATGCTAGTGACAAGGAGGAAAGCGATGATGACAATTAGCGGCTACTATCATCCATGCCTGACTAATTTTATGGAAGTTACTGGTGACCATCGATATACCTGATAGCCTTTCTGAAGGTGAATTATTTTGTCTATTTATAAATGGCAAAATAATAAATATGAGTCAGGTGAAAAAAAGAGCAAACAAATGCTAGTGTCTTCTCCGAAGTAAACACAAGGTAACTTGTTACTTTTTTTATGAAATGAAATCCACCTTAGTGATTTTGCTTCTTATTGCATCCCCAGAACTCCACAAGGAGTAATAAAAGTTAAAGTACATTGAATTATTTGTGTATAGTTGCTATAAATAAACACTTGTCAATTGTTATTTCCCGTATTTTAAGCTGGAAATTGCCTTCTACTGCTTTGGAACAAGGATAAACTTCTGTTTTCCAATGCCATTTTAAATTCTTCTAGACTCTACATGATAACATCAATCAAACGCATATTCATTTTTTTACCATTTTTTGTAAACAAAAATGGCCGCATCAATATCCAACAAAGCCTTTATTTAGGAGTTTTTCTTTGATTAGGACTCCAATGATGATATTGAAGGCTTTACTCGAGTGGATATTGGCAGTGAAGTCGTCAAAGATGGTTACCATGCTAGTGACGTGGAGGAAAGCGATGATGACCACTAGCGGCTACTATCATCCATGCCTCACTAATTTTATGGAAGCTACTGGTGACCATCAATAGCCTTTCTGTAGGTGAATTATTTATCTATTTATAAACGATGAAATAATAACTTTATTTGTCAATGAGAACATGTCAATGATACAAATAAATATGATAGGTGAAAGAAAGAGCAAACAAATGCTAGTGTTTTCACGTATGTAAACATGAGGAAACATATCACTTTTTTTACAAAATGAAAGCCTTAGCAATTTTGCTTCTTATTGCACCCTCAGAACTCCACAAGAAGTAATAAAAGTTAAAGTATGTTGAATTATGTATTTTTTAATGTATTTGTTTTTCATTTTGTGTTTCAATTTTTTGCACTATTTACATTATTTAGACTATTGTCCTCATCTTTGTCGCTGTATTTATTACATTTCAGACATTGTACATGCTAGCCTTCTTCAGGTGGTTGGAATGTTGAACTGAACCCTTTACTTCGCTCACTGGGCTATACTGTTCTAGTTCCATGTGACATGTTTTTAATGGATGTCGGTTGTCAGTTATCTCCTGTTAATTCCCCTTTCCTAGTTCTCTACTGCCTTAATCAGGTATTGAACTCACATTCTTTGGGTCCTGTCACTGTATCTAACTAACACCTTTATCCACTGTGCCATATGTCCTTGAGGAGCATCCAATGGCCGAAATGTTGTGATAAATATGGCGACAAAAATGAGGACAATAGTCCAAATAATGTAGGACAATAGTCCGAATAATGTAAATAGTGTACATAATACCTCATCTCAGAAATATAGACAGATACTTTCAATTTTGTTTTCAACATCAAAACATGCATGCAAAATGTAATGCATTACATCAAAATATTACTCATTCATTCTTTTATTGGTGTACAAAAATTAAAATCTATACACACAATACAAAGAAAGTTATAACAATTTTAAAACAGTAGGTGTTCATGTTTTTGCACCCTCAAAAAAAATATGCAGTGGCAGGGGAGACCACGTAAATTTATCCTAGATGATCTAATAACCAAAACACTTACTATACACTTTTGTCTTAATAAATTGTTTTCGCTACAATTAAAGCAGTTATTTTTTTTTAAATTAAAATCTATATGCACAATACAAAGAAAGTTATATCAATTTTAAAACAGTAGGTGTTCATGTTTTTGCATCCCCCCAAAAAATGCAGTGGCAAGGGGGAGACAACTCTAGAAAGAAATTAGCATTGTAAAGGTTAAAATGCATTTTTCATAAAGCTATTTCATAGCTCTTCATAGTGTTTTTTTCTTAATAAGTAGTGCATAATGAATAGGGTTTGCCAATTAAATGATAACATGAGAATTTTCACACCAATATTTCATCATTTTTTTCTAAGCCACTCTGTGGTATGGATCCCTTGTTTTCATTCAACACCCCAAGTCTGACATACTAACTTGATGTTCTGTCACTGCAGTGTGTGAGAGAATGCCAAAATTATCTCTAGGCCATTCTCTCCAATATTCTTGTTCTCTTCCCTGTTTTACTGGATGCAAATGTTTGGTTCATCATCATAATTTGACCATAGTCTGGATCATTGAGCCAATGTAAATGATCCTTTCTTTAGCTGTATAGTATGTGCTGTGCCAGGCCTGCATACAGTTTTGAAATAGCATCAGAGGTCCTATGCCATTTTCGAAGGCAGTGTTGCATGGTGAAACAATATCTTAAGCTTTTTACTTTGAGTCGATGATTACAGATATGTGTAGACCATGTCAATCTGCCAAAGAATCGGGAAATGGTGGCATTATAGTATGAAGTGATCTGGCATCCCAGGGCCCTGCTCAATCACCGTCATCAAGAACCAGGATTCCCAGGGTGCTATCCCGACTACTCCCGTATAATCGGCCAGACCATAAGGAACTGATTCCTCCCCAATGGGGAGAAGAGGGAGATGTAGAAGTCAAGTGAGTTACCTGCTAACATGGCTGCCTTCTTGTGTCTTATTGGAAAAGCAAGCCATCTAATTTTACCTCATTTATAGGAGAGTACCTAATGCACCAGTTAGGTTGGTCCATTTTGCTAGAATAGACTTGCCCAACACATTTCCTTGAGTGGTCTCTATTTACCCATATATCTCTCCATTAAGTGACTCCAGTCAGCTTTAACTTGTGACTACACCTGTCTACTTGTGTGTCAGACCACTTGTAAGCTAACCAATATTCTACAAGAATTACTTTCTCCTAGACTGGTTACCATCCACAGCTATAGAACCCAGTCTGTCTTGCTATTTATTCACAGCTGTGGGGAGAAGATGATTGATACCTTTCCCAAGGGTATTAGCACATAAGTGAATGTAATTAATCTGACTGGAATTCAAACTTGACTCTCCAAAGTGTGAGGTTATGTCCTTTTGCTCTGGACTCAGTGACTGAGTAACCTTAAATCAACCCCTACACTGAGCTTCATTTGATGCTCAGTTGTAAAATTTGAGTGTTGCCTGTATCTGGAACAATACCATAAATGGTTTTGAATTCAAAATTGTCCTTTTCCAAGTCTCGAACTCAGCTTGCTGATTTTCTTATTTTACTTACTGAGAATTTGCCATCTACAATTGATTTTAGTCAGAATAAGGTGTCAAATTTAAAAACTAATTCATTAGTCTTTCTACCTTCATTTCTTTGTATTTAAAAGTCTACTTGATTACAAATCTTTCTTAACAAATTACATATTTTTGTTTGATCATTATTTCATGTAATGGTGCATTTTTGAAAATTTCATGAGCAGCCTTAACAAAATAGGTTTATGAAAAATAGATTTTAAAGTATTTTGTTAAATACTTAAAAATGTATTTTTCATAACCCTACCTAGTGTTTTTTCTTACTGCAGGACTCAAATTTATATTTTCTTTTTCAGTTTGCATCTTTGAGAGTACCTGGAACCATGATGAATATTCAGAACAGGAAGGCATACTTACACTGTGATATTCATGGATTAAAGTCCAAATAGGAGAGACATGACTGAACAGGCAAAAAGGATAAAGCATTTCCTATGAAATCTGTGGTGTTACATTTTCCAAGAATACAAATCTCAAAGGAAACATGAAAACTGACACTGGAGAGAAAGGTTTCCACTGTCAAATCTGTGGAGCAAGTTTTTCATTTAAGTCATCACTCCCTAAACACATGTTAACGCACACTGGGGAGAAACCATTCCACTGTGAAACATGTGGATTTAAGTGTTCCCAAAGTTCAAATCTCAAAACACACATGTTAACACATACTGGAGAGAAACCTTTCCACTGTGATATATGTGGATATAAAACTTCTGAAAATTCCTCTCTCAAAAAACACATGCTTACACACACCGGAGAGAAACCATTCCACTGTAAAATCTGTGGATTTAAGTGTTCTCAAAATTCAAATCTCAAAACACACATGTTGACACATAGTGGAGAGAAACCTTTCCAGTGTCAAATCTGTGGAGTAAGTTTTTCCTTTAAATCATCACTTCCAAAGCACATGTTAACACACACTGGAGAGAAACCATTCCACTGTGAAATCTGTGGATTTAAGTGTTCCCAGAAATCCTCACTCAAACAACACATGTCAACACACACTGGAGAAAAACCATTCCACTGTGAAATCTGTGAATTTAAGTGTTCCCAAAAATCATCACTCAAAAATCACACTATTACACACACTGGTGAGAAACCATTCCAGTGTGACATCTGTGTAGTAAGTTTTTCCTTAAAATCATCACTCCAGAAACACATGTTAAGACACACTGGAGAGAAACGCTTGGAATGCGAAATCTGTGGATTTAAATTTTCCAAAAGTTCACATCTCAAACAACACATGTGCACACACACTGGAGAGAAACCATTCCACTGTGAAATCTGTGGATCTAAGTTTTCTCGAAATTCACACCTCAAACGACATATGTTAACACACACTGGAGAGAAACGTTTCCACTGTAAAATTTGTGGATTTAAGTGTTCTCAAAAATCCTCACTCAAACAACACATGTCTACACACACAGGAGAGAAACGTTTCCACTGTGACATCTGTGGATTTAAGTCTTCCAAAAGTTCAAGTGTCAAAAAACACATATTAACACACACTGGGGAGAAACATTTCCACTGTCAAATCTGTGGATGCAAGTTTTCCCAAAATTCACATCTCAAACAACACATGTTAACACACACTGGAGAGAAACCTTTCCACTGTGAAATCTGTGGATTTAAATTTTCTATGAATTCAAATCTCAAACAACACATGTTAACACACACTGGAGAGAAACCTTTCCACTGTGAAATCTGTGGATTTAAGTTTTCCCTAAATTCAAATCTTAGACGACACATGTTAACACACTCCGGTGAGAAACCATTCCACTGTGAAATATGTGGATGCAAGTTTTCCCAAAATTCAAATCTAAAAACACACATGAGAAAACACACTGGAGAGAAACCATTCCACTGAAGTCTGTGGAGTAATTTTTCTTTTCAGTGCTGACTCCAATAACATTTGTTAACACACATTGCTGCAAATTGTATTTCTGCATTAATGTAAAATGATGTTTAAATGAATTTCAAAATAATTCATCTGAAACAGCTTTCTTTCTTTGTATACAAGTCACATTTAAAAAAAAAACTTCTATCAAAATGAGCCAATCCTCATCTTTTTCTTTGCTACTTTATTCCCTTTTAGATTGCCTTTTAACCACTGTACTGTATCCCTTTTGTATAAAAACACTAAATGTTTACTTCCACTTAAGAAAGTTTTCTTTTGTGATATTTATCTTGGTATATTTGCTTGGAATCCTGCACTGTATAGTATACATCTTTGTGAATATAGTTATTGTGATGTGTTTCATAGTATTTTCTTTTAATCATACTTATTATAAAACCCAGGTTGTGTGTGTGTGTCTGTACGTTTATATATTGGATCGGATTTCCTACATTTTTCAACCGATTTCAACAAAACTTCACAGGACTATGTAAAATTACCTTGCGGTGGTTCTAACAGTGCCAAAAATTGGAAAAACACAATTGTTTTTGCACAAAATCAATTTGAAAACACGATTAAGAGGCATTAATGCAAGGGGGACAACTCATATCGAGTTATACTTATAAAACCCAGGTTGGTTGTTTGTGTGTGTGTGTGTGTTCATTTATATATGGGATCGGATTTCCTACATTTTTCAACCGATTTCAATAAAACTTCACTTTTTTTTGGCAGGTAGTGTTTCTTATTGTCTTGCACACTTTTTTCTTTATTTTTACATTCAGAATGCTTTAAAAATTCCATTTACAAGACAATTGTTTATAATAAAATTCTATTCAATCGGTAGACTCATAATGATTGAAAACAATGTTTTTGTTTGAGTTTGGGTTTGACCAATTTGTAAAAAAAAAAAACCTAATTAAGACATGCATGCCTGTCATCAACCTTAAACAATAATCTTTGTCAATTTTATTTTTCAGTCTTTATGATGGTCGATACTTGATCTATCTCTTACTGTTACATTCCCGGGCAACGCTGGGCTCTCCTGCTAGTATAAATCTAAAATGGCATGAAGTAATCGCTGCTGTAAAACCTGTGGGGTTAGATTTTCTCAGCACCTAAACATGAATGATATGTGCATGAGTAAAATCTTGCTTATAAGAAATTTAAGCTGCTTGAGCATGTACCGTCTGCTTTTCTGAGAGAAAAAGGATGCTGTTTTTGGCTCTTTACTGCTATTTATTGTCAGGTTACTGAGAGAGGATCCATGGCACCACATACCATAGATTGGGGAAGGCCAAGATCTGCTCATATGCTTGACAACAAAGTGGTTATCAGCAGGTGGAGACTGTTCAGTAAACTCTGAATAAATAATTCCTCTCCTACTAGTGTTAACGTAATTTTGACTCACCCTGTATTACTGTTTATAACACAATTCCTTTCCTTGGATTACTAATTTACATTTTCCATTTCTTTTTTGATAGGTGCGTCAGTCTAAGAAATCTTCGCTGTCCATTTGTGAATGATAGTTCAATGTCTTTTTGTTTAAAGGAATATGTAAAAAATGTACTTCTTATGAGTTAATCATTGCCTTACTTTGCTGATCAAGTTTCAGTCTTTTTCCTCTTTCTCTGTTTTAATTTTTTTTGCTTAAAGTAGTCAGCAAAAATGGAGGTCAGTTTATGAGCAAAGATTTATACACACCACTCTGAGTTTACTTATTTTCATAAGCGAACGAACCAGAGAGATGTGGAGTAAAGATTGCAAGGAGACTCTTACAGATATTAAGAACTATTCTCGTACCTTGTCTCCTATTGTAATTATTTTTCATTTGATTTTTTGCTGATGACTCTATCCCCCACCACACACTCCAGATGCAGCCATGTTGGATTTAATTTATTGGGATGACTCAGCAATAAAGTCTACTCATGATCAGTCCCACCAGGCTCGATTTTATAACTGACATTGCCATGCTCCAGTATGCCATTAGGGTGAGGAAAATATCTGGTTGCTGTAAGAGTCTCTTTGAAATTTTCACTCCATTTTCAGTGGGTCTCTTAGCTTTTGAAAAGTGTAGACTCACGTTGATGTGCGTAAACATTTGCTCATAAACTGACCTCCATAGTCACTGACTACTTTGTCTGAGTTCCCCCATTTGACAAAGACACCTTGTCAGTTACATAGGCACCAGTTAACAGATTAAGACAGGGCTATTCCTATGTAGCATGGGAAGTAATCAATTGCTATGGGGTAGTTGTGTCTGTTAAGAGTGAAAATATCAGTTCTTCTCTTTTGCCAGGATTTCTCTGATAACCATGTTGGTTTTAAAGTTTCATACAGATATGATGGACAGTGCTGATTGCAGAAGGCACACCTTCTGATGTAGTCGTAATCTCATGGGATATTCTTGGCTGCCACACTGATGACTTTGACCCTTTACTCTACATTTGTTTAGGCCCATGTAGCCACCTCGTGGATTGCCTTAATAATTTGTTTAGGCCCAATGGGCCACTTTGCCTTATTTCAATCTTGAGTGATTGTGGGATCACTATGTGATCCTGATAAACAATAAATTATTTATGTACCAACAACTCACTTTGGTATATGAAAAAAGGCATGAACCCTTTATTTGTTCCATTTCCACTTTGAGGCCATCCATTTAAAATAAGGTGGGCGACTTCTTGTAGTGTTTTATCGGTGAGTGTGGTATTTTGGATTTCCCAATTTTTTACTGTCTGTTGCAAATCTAGTATTAACTATAGAGTTTCTGTATAAATAAACATCTTTAGTTGTGTTGCTGTCCATTTCACTCAAGGGGCCACAGAAAAATGTGTCTGGTACTAACAGATGTTTTCCTAGGGACACATTCTGCAATTGCATAAACCATTCCGAGTTTCATACGTAACATCAGATATCTTAATGGGGTACCATTCAAGTCCTGTGTATTCATTGGGCGTACTACTGGCTTGTGGGCAGTGTACAGTCAAAATTTGTTGTCTTATGTACAAATTTCTCATATGCCTAAACCACTGTGAAACATTCTTTCTCTATCTGTACGTAGTTCCTTTCTTTAGGTGTAATGGTGAATGAGCCGAAAGTTATAGGCTTTCTTTCCTTTTCCACATCTTGATACAACCTCTGAGAATTTCTTTTTCCTGAGGCTCATCTCATTTCAATATGCCTCTGTTTTTTTTGTGGAAGTTCTGTCATTAATAATAATAAACCGTCTTCATTTAATATCATATTTTTTTAAAAATATATAGACGTTAAACAGGAGTAGGGACTTACCTATAGGGTATTCTTCTGCCTGACTTCCCAATTTATTTTATTTATCATGAAAATAAGAGGGAGTAAAAAAGGAAAAAAATACAAAGAAAATATAAAACAGGAGAATAAAACACATCATTAACAAATCAATAAAACAACATGGGTACTTGTGCCCATCCTCCTAAAAAAAGAAAAAATTCTAATACATCTACATACACATATATGGCTTGTTGGTAGAAGCCAATAAGGAACTGACATTGAGCAGACAACAAAATATTTTAATAAACTATATATATATAAAACAGAGGATGTCTGTGTGATACCTATTCAACTGATTTTGACCAAACTTGGTAAATACATTGTACAATGTAAGAGATAGGTCCTTAGTGTAAAAAAATCAATAATTTTTAAAACCAATCAAATATTGATAAATTCAACTTTTTTCCTCCAATTTTGTTCAAACTCTGTACGTAGGTTACTTACATCATGATGAGCTCATCAATACCTCTTTTTTATTTCTACGCCACTGCATTTAGCGAAAGACCGCAAAAATGAAAAATTGAATCAATTTTAACACAAATTTTAAACTAAAAACTCCCTAGCCAACAATAAGTTGATTGTTTAACAGTCATTTAACCTGATAATTGAGTCCACCCATATAGCGAAAACCCGTGTAAATAGCGAAAAATGGCGATTTTTACTGGTTTCTTTCTTATTTTTCATTGATCTTTCAACCAATTTTCATCAAATTTAACAATTGCTTTATAAATGAATCCTCTTTTACATCCCTGGTAGCACACTGAATTTCAAAAACTCCAAAATAATTGTGGTCTAAAGTGGGTCTTCATGTTGCCTGTTTTACCCCTTCGTGTCCTCAGCTAACTTCGATTGAATAAATACAGACTACTTCTGTTATATCAGTAACTGCATTAATTCAAAATGTTTTTTTATTGAAAGATCTTTAAAGTAATTGAAGATAGACTCTGTTACATATAAACATGATGCTGTTTTTGATCCATTCTAATTGAACACTTTTTCTGATTGACCAGCTGGGTATGGCTGCTAGTATATATACATAAAATATTATGTAAAGTGCCCATTTTTTTGAAAATATGGATGACTATACACAATATAATCAGAAAATAAAAGTGATAACTATAGTAAATCTAAAGCCACCATT
Organism: Acanthosepion pharaonis; assembly: GCA_903632075.3. NCBI lineage: Eukaryota > Metazoa > Mollusca > Cephalopoda > Sepiida > Sepiidae > Acanthosepion > Acanthosepion pharaonis. The sequence goes on from CAHIKZ030005549.1 coordinate 105,685, forward strand.
CCTAAAATTAGATTACGGAGAATATTTTGCAACATTTTTAAGATGTTGCAAAAATGTTAAGAGTACTTAAAAATGATATAAAAAAGGTACATTTGTCATTTTCTTGAATTATGGCTGACAGATAAAGTCTCCATAGCACAGCCATCATTATATAATCACCTGTCTTTGCCTCAACAAATACGTAAAACATGGCAATGACAGACAGTTTTATTTTTAAAATATATTTCTATGAAATTTTTTTTTTCAAATCAGATTAATTGTACTTTGAAGTTAGCTATTATTCCTCAAATAAAGTTTTAGAAAAGTATATTTTATTTTTGGAAGATATTTTGAGAATTACATTGCCAATGAAAGATGACTAAAAAAATGGTGCTAAAATTAAATTCTAATTTGCTATTTAGCGAAAAAAAAAAGGAATTCTTTCCAATCAATATAATTTCTGTTTGAAATACAACAGAGTATTTTGCTTACTGGAAACAGTAAATTTAATCCTTTAGCTTTCAATTAAATTTAAAATGAAATTATAAAAATTCATTTTAAGCTTTAGATATTGCAAATTATTGGCAGTAACTATTCTACTTATGTTTGCTTTAAAATGTCTTATTAAACACTTGTACTTATTTAATATAAAGTTTATGCTAGTGTCTGTGTGTGTGTGTGTGTGTGTGTGTGTGTGTGTGTATATATATATATATATATATATATATATATATTTGAGGAGGCATAGTGGAGTGATGGATAGTGGCTTGGATTGTGGAATCGGTGGGCCGAGTATGAATTCCAGTCAGATCCATTACATTCACTTATGTGCTAATACCCTTGGGAAAGGTATGAATCTTCTTCACCCTCCAACTATGGGTAAATAGCAGGACATACTGGATTCTGTAGCCTTGGATGGTGGTTAGGAGAAGAACAACTCTGAAAAGGGATTGAAACCTATTTATTATTAGCTCACTGGCTTAGTCGCCTTGTTTTATTTTCCACATTGTACATGCCCTTTTTAGTTGGATATCAAACTGAAACCTTTATTTAGCTCACTGGCGTAGACTGTTTTAGTTCCACATGCCATGTTTTAATGGATGTCAGTTATTTCTTGTTAATTCCCACTGCCTTAACCAGGTGTGACGGTTACACACCTGGCCCAGGGTCGAATCCCTTGGTTACGGCGCCAACTGTGACGTCGCTCCTCCTGGTCGCTCCTCCTGGTTCCAAGCGTGCCACTCCAACCCCTTGGTTGGATGATCACCAGCCTCGCCTTTCCCAACTCGCTTCCAATACCTGGTTACTGAAGCAACTGTACTGATCTCCGGTCTGTCTACCCACGTTGTGTTTAGATCTTAGACAGATGGGACCAGCAGGGATTGGGGGCGATACAAGTTGAGTCCCGACGGGGTGGCAAAACACAAGTAAAAGAAAAAATAAACTCACGAGACAAAAAGATTGCTGATGAAAAAAAAGGGTAACAACCTTTTATATCTTAATGTCTGTTACATAAAAACAAAATTGTTCTCAATTCCCGATTAAGCTCTGTGGACTATGGCGAAATTAAGCTTCTATCACACAACCTAAAGATTTGGAATTGCCTACTCTTTAGAATTGTGTATGTCGGAGTGTGGTTTGGTTCGACACTGGGGCTAATTTCTATCGATCATTCGCAGTTGATTCTTCTCTTCGACTTGAGTTGTATTTCTTCTTCGTCGACTTAGGCTGGAAGTTCTCTTGTCTTCGACTTGGGCTGGAAGGATTTCTTGCTGCAACTCAGCCGCAACTCTCTGTCGTCCGAGGTGATCTCTTCTCGCTGCCGTCCTGGGCTGAACTCTTCTGTCTTCGACTTGGGTGGAAGGATTTCTTGTCTGAGGATTCTCTTGCCCGCAAAGGGGGGCGAGTGAATCGGGCCCGATGCCGCGTTCAGGCTCTTTCCCTGCCCGCGGGTCCAGCTGCAACTCCACTCCAACTGATTTCTGTCGACTGGGGTCCTTCTTTTTATTGACGCCACAACAAACTGGGGGTGGGTCTGTCGGCGTCAGGGTTTTTCAATAACTCCAAAAGTCGCATTATTTTTGATTTCCCATTATCGCTATTGTTTTCACCCCTACTTCCTCACAGTGCCCTTTGTGGGGAGGTGCACACCATCTCTCTTAGTCTCTCGTATGTCAGGTGACCGTTTTTCGACCAATGGTTCCTGATCGGGCATTTCTTTTCTTCTTTTCTGCAGATCACGTGACCGTTTCCGACCAATTGTTATTGATCGAAAGCATCCTTTCTCCTCCTTTCGGGCGGGTTACATCGTTTTGTTTTTAAAAACAAAATCCAATTTTGCCTTTTCTGCACGTTTTTAAAAATGACAATCTTGGCTTTTCTCACCTGGGCTCTGTCAAACAGCCCGCCGCTAATTAGATGTGACTTCAGGGAAGAATATTGGCGCTATCTGTGAACTGAGACAATCGTCCCCTTCACCTCCCGTCTTTGTCAGACCCGACAGTCAGAAAATCTTAATTATCTACATTGAAAATGTTCCCACTTTATTATCGTAGGTTTCTAATTTTAATAGGTCAGGATCTGTATATAGTTCCACCGGTCACTCCCCTCAACCCAAAAGACACTTTTTCTCCGATTAAAAAAAAATTTCGTTTCTATTGTTCTAAAAAAATTTCCTTTTACTCCAAATTGATAATGAGTCTTTCTTAAAAGTAGGTCAGATGTTTTGACCGATATCTGGTTTTCATACTTTTGCCCGTTTTGATATCATGTCTTTTCCTTTCTTTCTTCTTATTATTTCTAATTCTATTCTTCCAATTGTCTTTAAAAAATTCGGCCACACGCAGGCCAAGATATCTTTCTGACTTCGTGTTTTTGTTAATGACCGCTTTTTGTATTTCTCGACCTCTCTCTTTTGCTTTTTTCTCTTTTCTTCCTCTTCTTCCCTTAGGATCGTCTAAGTACAATCTTAGTGAATTATTTTCAACTCAATTATTTTCCGTTTTAAAAAAAATCAACAACCTGTTTAGTAAACCGAGTAAGAAAAAATTAAATCATATTTCTATGAATATTTCTAATAATGCAAGGTGCCACACAGGTATTGAACTCATATTCTTTGGGTCCTGTCACTGGATCTAACTAACGCCTTCATCCACTGTGCCATGTGTCCTTGAGGACATCTCTGTATGAATTTCTGGGTATTATAAACCTACTGTCTTCAGCAACCATTTTTTAACCCCAGTGAGCGAAATAAAGGGTTCAGTTCGACATCCTAACTACCTGAAGAAGGCCGGAGTGTACAACAGCTGAAACATTGTAATATATATGGCAACAAAGATGAGGACAATAGTCCAAATTGTGTACATAGCTTAGATGTGGCACAAAGCTAAAAGTATGGGGCACCCAGTGAGGATCAGCCTCACTACTCAGTTATAAATTTTTTTTTCTTGACAGAATCAATCTTAAAGTCTACCATTCATCCTTGCTTTGGATATTTAGGAACTAGAACAGTCTACAGTATAAATGGTTCAGTTCAACATTCCAACCACCTGAAGAAGGCTGGAGCATACAATGGCTGAATAAACATGGCGACAAAGATGAGGACAATAGTCTGAATAATGTAAATAGTGCAACAGATTCTTCATTCCAGTGACAGGACCCAAAGAATATGAGTTCAATACCTGGTTAAGGCAATTGAGAACTTGGAGAGGGGAATTAACAGGAGATATCTGACATCCATTAAAACATGGCACGTGGAACTAGAACAGTCTACCCCAGTGAGCGAAAAAGGTTTCATTTTGATATTCCAAACACCTGAATGTTGTAATAAATATGGCAACAAAGATGAGGACAATAGTATGAATCATCTGAACAGATCATAATACCTCATCTCAGAAATATAGACAGATGCTGAAGAAGGTCAGAGTGTACAATGGCCGAAACGTTGTAATAAATATGGTGACAAAGATGTGGACAATAGTCCAAATAATGTAAATAGTGTATATAATATCTCATCTCAGAAATATAGACAGATACTTAAGATGGCCGGAGTTGTACAATGGCTGAAACGTTGTAATAAATATGGCGACAAAGATGAGGACAATAGTGTGAATAGTGTAAAATCATATTAAGAAAGGCAAACATCATGAACATAGTTATAAAGATGACATCAACAGTTCAAAGAATTGTAGTGGACTGGGGATGTTTGTTGTTGAATTAGGAACACATGCTGTTTATTTCAGCTAGTAAAAGGTCCAACTACAAGAATATGGTGGACTCAAGTTGAGTCCAACTAAAGATGTAAAGAAAACAAACAAGGCCAATATATATATATATATATTTAAAGATATTTTTGTAGGTACAAAATTTAATGATCGAAATAAAAGTATATTACGAGACATATTAAAAACGGGCGAAGCAACCGGTTTCGCTCCCGCTCTTCAGGCTTAAACGGGAGATTTAAAATTAACACAGATAAAAGTACAATAAAAAGAAGTAGTGAAAAAAAATATTAGAAAAAGGAACTATAGGAAAATGACAGCGAATCCCAACAAACACTCACGTTGCTTACAAAAAGAAGGCTTACGGGACCCGATGTAAAGTGCCTCCAGAACCTTTAGATGAAATAAAGAGTGAGACCGGGACAACACGGTGAACCAGTCAGCACTAAATTTGGCTGCACAATCTCTGTTCTTTAATAGGGGTCCGCATATGGCGGAACTATAGGTGTTCGGGACTAGTCCATTCAAAGGCAGGGTGTGATTTCTAATTTTTGTAGGAACGTGTTGTTTTATTCTCATGTCTAAGCGCTGAGTTGTTCTCCCTATGTAGTCGGCTCCGCAACTACAAACATATTTATAAATAATTGAATTAATTTGATGGGGAGGGAGAACGTCTTTACACGCAGATCGAAACATAGTCCGAGTTTGAAAAATAATCCAAATTTCAGCAGAGAAAAAACAACGAAAATTGGATGAAATTTGTTTAGCTATTTTTTCATATTTGGTACAAATCCAGGGTAATCTGAGGTAAACTGGGCATTTTTTAACAGTGTAGAGCTCTGCACTTCTGAACTCTTCAACTTTACTGCGGATAACTGAATTAACAGTATCAAGAGGATAACCCAAATTACATAGGGTATAAGGATCAGAGCAGATCTTTAATGCTCTATGTAGGAGGGTTTTAATAATGTTAATCTTGCGCTTAGTGGGACATATATCAACAAATATATGTATTAACAAATTTACAAGTGACAAAGACATCAACATTTGTGTTTGTGTGTGAACGTAAAGAGTCTGTATATTGGTGAATGTTCAGATGTATGCGTATGTGTGTTTCATGGAATTTTCCCATAAGTGGGTGAAAACATGTATCTCTACAAGAGATTACATTTTTAAATGTGTCCACTGAAATGCAAAGTAAAAAGAGAATGAGGCAAGAAGTCGCCTGGTATTTATAGTGTAGGGAGAGCATACCCCAGTGAATAATTTGGAAATTAAGGAGTAACTAACTCTGACACAATAAATAAAATAAATGCATAGTTTCACTTTCGTCATGTTTAAGTTTTATTACAGTCCTAATCTCACTGCTTCTTAAAACCATAAACATTGCTGAGGAGTGAAGGTAGTTAAAATGATAGCGGTGTCAAGGAAAAAAATTTCTGGGACTTATAAAGCCAATATCTCAGCACCCAATTTTTTTACCAATGCTCATATTGCAAATTTTCTGTTATTATTATTATTATTGCATATTTTTTATCAGAGCTTATATTGCAATTTTTTGTTGTTATTCATTGCTTTTCTCTAGCACTCCTTATTACTGGTTCCTATATTGTGAATTTTAGGACTTATAAACCTAATATAACATCATCAATTTTTTACCAGGTCTCATATTACATTTTTTTTCGTTTTTCTAAGGACTTGTGGATGAAAGCATTGGTTAAGTCATCCAAAAGGATCTTTGCCCAAAGAATTCAATTAACAGCAGAGAGAAGAAAAACTTGCAGTTGAGTTACCAAGAGAAATTAACTGAAACTGGGATATTCAGAAGAGGTATGGCATGTGGAATTAGAACAATCTACCTCTGTGGACTAAATAAAGGGTTCAATTTGAAATTCCAATGTACATCATCTGAAAAAGGCTGTAGTGTGCAATGGCCGAAACATCATGAATATAGCATTGAAGATGAGGACAGCAATCAGAATAGTGTAAATCATTACAATACTTCATTTCAGAAATATAGACAAACATTTTTGTTCTTGAGAATTTACAAGAATATTAAACTATTAGATTTTTATTTACAAGAATAATTTTATATTTACAACATTCTAAAAACTAATTAAAACTAATGCAATGCAATATTTATCATTTACCAATTTATAAAGAAATAAATATGAAAACAATTTTTTATTCACAAATTTATAAACATTTACTAAATTATTAAAATATGTAAAGCAACTATATGAAATCATTATTCCATTTTATAAACCTCAAATTAATTGACAATTAGCTGATATTTTGCCAGCCCTTCCAATAAACAATCTAATAGTGTTTAATATTTTTGTAATAAATTCTCAAGAATTAAGAAAATGTATAAATTCACTTCACATGTTTAGATTTTATTACGTCCCTTTTTAAAACAATTAAACATTGCCAGAAAGTAAAAGGTAGTTAAAATAATAGTGGTGTCAAAGGAAAAACCGTTATTTTGATGATTTTTCTGTCCATTTTGGGTGATCCTAATTTCTCAAATATCTGTCTATATCTCTGAAATGAGGTATTATGATTACTTGCATTATTTAGACTGTTATCCTCATCTTCAATGCCATATTCATAACATTTTGGCTGTTGTATGCTCTTTTAAAATGGTTACTGAGACTTTAGGTTTATAAGTCCCCAAAAATTCATACACAGATGTCCACAAGGCCCAGTGGATAAAAGTGTTGCTTGACTTGACCCAAAGAGTTTTGAGTTAAATACCTGGCTACAGCTGAGTTGAACAAAAACTTGGGGCATTGAGTTAAAAGGAAATAACTGATATGGAAACATCCAGTTTCATTTGTTTTACGGCACATCAACCTCAATGGGTTATTTAATGCTGACAATATTTTTTCTTCAAAAATGTATTGCTGGTAATGTTTTTTTTTTCAAAAATTCATTGCTAGTAATAATTTTTTCCTTCAAAAATTTATTGCTGGTAATAATTTTTTACAAAAATGTATTGCTGGTACTAAAACCTATTTTTATACTTTCATAGTGTTTTGACCACAGTTTGGGGTTAACTATTTGCCCAAAGCTGGGACCCTAACAGGTGCTACCACCCCGGGTCAGGGTGGACCTGGGAATACCAGCAATTAAGTGGTGGTTCCACGCTCCTCAAAACCTCCTCATCAGAGGGCATGCTGTCAGATGTAGTTTATCGTCTTACCCAGGATGCCTGATTTTTTTTTGGGGGGTTCTTATCCTGCTGCAGAGGTGCAGTCGGCATATTCTGAAGCCCCAGCTGACAGGTCAAGAAAGAAGCATGGCATGTAGAACTAGAACAATCTTCAAAAGTATATGGTTTCTTTCCAGTATGTGATCGCATGTGCACAACAAAGTATGAAAACACTGAGCCACACACTTTGCAAGAATATGGCTTCTCTCCAGTGTGTTTTGGCATATATTTTCTTCCAAATGTGAATTTTGTGAAAAGGAAGAGTCACACATTTCCTATTCACATATATAAGTTGAAATACAAAAGCTGGGAGTAACACTAGATCAAACCTGTAACTGGCTTCATTGGTAATCTGGTGTGAAAGTAAGTGCAAAACCTATTCTGACAATATTTGTACACAATGAGAAACAGAAATTGATAGAAACAAAAAACATAACAATAACATTTATTTGCCAATAAATATAACAAAATTTTAAATTCTTATGTGCTTGTTGCAAGGAATTACACGATATCGTAAAAACAACAACACAATAACATTCATTAGTCATTGTGAGTCATTTGTCTTTACTAATATTCAAAAGTTGGTAGTCACTATTGGTGCTTTTCCTCCAATGAAAATAACAAAACACCATTTCTTTCTTAGTTAACATTTTAAATTATACCCATTCAAGTGTTTCATCTTCACAACTAGTCTTTTAAAAGAACACACTGGAATCTTACTTTACAAATTTAATTCCTGAAACTCATTTGTAACCAAAAATATTCGTAAACTGAAACTATTTTTTCAATAGGAATCAATGTAAAATGGATTAATCTGTTCCTGGTCCCAAGATGATGGCTTATTTAAACAGTCCTTTGTGTGCAATTTTTTATGGCTATGACCTCTAGAAATATTACATGGACCACCAGTGGTCCACATGGACCACCCTGTTGAGAAACACTGGCATAATGTAATTGTCCGTAGGTCGTATGAGTTCTTGCTATGGTTCTCAGATTTTGACTGGCTTCAATATCAAACAAGAAAGAAATTCGATTAAATTTGATCCCGTGTGGGAGAATGAATCTTTGGGATGGTTTTGAGTTTTTTATATTTGTTGCCACTTGAGTGTCGAGTTATCATTCAATTTTGAAACACTATGGTGATTTCCCCCATATATTGAAAATTATTTGGTTCATTAGGCACACAAAAAGGAGTCAAACACAATGTGAAATTGAGACAGAATATATATATATATATATAGTGGAACCTCAGTTCACAAATATAATTTGTTCCTGACTGAAGCCCATTTGTAACCTGAAATGTTCATAAAGTGAAACTATTCTTTCAATAGGAATCAATGTAAAATGGATTAATCTGTTCCTGGTCCCAAGATGATGGCTTATTTAAACAGTACTTAGTGCATAAGTTTATACACAAAACTAATTAAAAAATAAAAATAAACCCAATACTAAATAGATGAAATATAGACAGACATTTTAATTTTAGCATACCTATAAGTAGAAGAGTTGATGGCATAAGTGGAAGGAAAGAGATGTTATTGTTTGTAAAGGGGAAGGAAAGACATGATCGTCTCTTTATTTATAAGAATAGTATAGATCATTGATTTTGCCATATGAAACTGAGTAGGAAGAGACAATATCAACAATTGTTTTTCTCTTGACTTTTCTTTTTCCTTTACCAGTATCACTGCTAGTTTTCTTTGGAGCCATGACTAACGACTAATGAAGAGAAAAAAAGGCACCGTACAATACAATTGGAAAAGAAAGCACAGCACAACAAATGAATGTATACAACATGGCAGTTGTTTCAGAAATCATGTTAACTCGGTTTGGCAATGTTGTTTGATAACTGAGGCATTTTTATCTCAAATTTTCTGTTTGAAAACCGATTTGTTCCACATGTAAGATGTTTGAGAACCAAGGTTGTTCTGTATGATTATTATATATTTTTTTTAGATGTGTTGTTCGAGGCAAATTCCAAAACTAGAAAAAGCTGACTTTAAAGTCAATGTTCAACTGTTTTACAAAAGTTAACTTGCACAAAAATGGAAGATCTACATGCTACAGGAGAATGTCATTTCTTTCTAATGTGTGATTGCATATGACGCTTCAAACTTGATTTCTGGGAAAAAGAAGACTTACACACTTCACAGGAATGTGGTTTCTCTTGAGTATGTGTTAGCATATGTCTTTTCAAAGTTGAATTCACAGAAAAAGAAGACCCACACACTTCACAAGTATATGGTCTCTCACCAGTATGTGTTAGCATATGCTTCTTCAAATTTGAATTCTCTGAAAAGGAAGAGCAACACACTTCACAAGTATATGGTTTCTCCCCAGTGTGTGTGCGCATATGTCGGTTGAAATATGAATTCTCAGAAAAAGAAGAACCACACACTTCACAAGTATATGGTTTCTCTCCAGTATGTGATCGCATATGCACAACAAAGTATGACTTCCCTGAAAATGATGAACCACATACTTCACAAGAATATGGCTTCTCTCCAGTGTGTTTTAGCATATGTTCTACCAAATGGGAATTTTGTGAAAAGGAAGAGTCACACACTTCGCAAGCATATGGTTTCTCCCCAGTGTGTGTTCGTGCATGCACTACTAAATGTGACTTCTGTGAAAAAGAAGTGCCACAAACTTCACATGTATATGGTTTCTCTCCAGTGTGTATTCGAACATGAACTACCAAATATGATTTGTATGAAAAGGAAGACCCACACACCTCACAAGAATATGGTTTCTCTCCATTGTGTGTTTTCAGATGTTGACTCAAATGTGATTTCTTTGTAAAATTAGAGCCACAAACTTCACAAGAATATGATTTCCCTCTTTTATGTTTCACACGTTGGCTCATATTGCCTGAAATTTATGAAAATGAATAGTCACTAGATGTGCTGTTGCCAGTGTGAGTTTATAAATGTTGCATTAAAATTAATGTTCTTCCAAATATGCCAATTGATAGTAAAGATCCTATAATGTTTGCAAAAATTTACTTTCTCTCCAGTGGATTCTGTTAATTGTTTTTTTTAAACTATTAGAAAATTTGCATCCATAAGATTCAAAACATTTTTGTCTGTGGAGTTTTTTCATATTTTCTTTTAGGTCATGAAGATGATCATTCAAATGATTAATGGTCCATAAAAGATTTTAGAACATCTGTAAAGAAAAAAAAAAAGATGTAAAAAGATATAGCAATTTGAAAAATTAGATTTAACTCAATAATAGTCATATGATTTAGCCTGGAGAATTATTTGTTGTATGCCGTGGCCTTCTTCAGATGATATTTCTTGGAGTTGAGTTACTAAAGGGAAATAACTGAAACTGAGATATCCAGAAGAGGCATGGCATGTGGAACTAGAACAATCTATCCCAGTGGACTAAATGAAGGGTTCGGTTTGATATATCACCTGAAGAAGGCCAGATTGTACAATGGCTGAAATGTTGTAAATATAACAATAATGGCAAGGACAACAGTCTGAACAATGTAAATAGTGTTACAATAGTGTTACAATACCTCATCTCAGAAATACAGACAGATGCTACTTAATAAATTGTCAATAAACTGGGAAGTAAAGATTTCGAAAAGAGAAAAATAAAAATATTCTTTTTATTAATTTGCCAATTTTCATAATTTGTGCGCATGAATTTCAAAATCATTAGAATCCAAAAGTGTGACATGGCAGTTTTCCAAACCTCTGAAAGATTCAGTGTATATGAGGTATTATCATTACTTGCATTATTTACATTATTCAAACTGTTATCCTCATCTTCACTGCCATATTCATAATGACACCTGGCCCAGTGGATAAAGACATTGTTTAGATCCCATGACTTGACCCAAAGATCTGTCTATATCTCTGAGATGAGATATTATGATTACTTGCTGTATTCACAACATTCGGCTGTTGTATGGTCCAGTCTTCTTCAGGTGATTGGAACTGAACTCTTTATTTCATTAACTGGGTATTGAACTCACACTCTTTGGGTCCTGTCACTGGATCTAACTAACACCATGGCACAGTGGATAAAGGCATTAGTTAGATCCAGTGATGGTGAAGGCAGTGGAGAACTTTCAGAGGGAAATTAACAGGAGATAACTGATAACTGACATCCATTAAAACATGGTGCGTGGAACTAGAACAGTCTACCCCAGTGAGCAAAATGAAGAGTTCAGTTCGACATTCCAACCACCTGAAGAAGGCTGGAGCGTACAACAGCTGAAATGTTGTAATAAATATGGTGACAAAGATGAGAACAATAGTCCGAATAATGTAAATAGTGTACATAATACCTCATCTCAGAAATATAGACAGATACTGAAAGGCCAAAACATGATAAATATGGTGACAAAGATGAGGACAATAGTCCAAATAATTTAAATAGCGTACATAATACCTCATCTCAGAAATATAGACAGAAACATCCCTTTAATGAAAATTCTGAATTCTCATTCCCCCACCAACTTAAACTATATAATATTATTTAGCTTATGAATAGAGTAAATCAATTTTTTATCAAATCAAGTTATTCAGGATTGCTTGAAAATGAAATTGAACTGAAAATTTCAAGTTTAATTTAAGATTTAGATTTTTGTTTCGAAACATGGTAATTTCTGTGTTGCAATGAAAACATATTTTTAAATAATAATTATAATATTATGCTCTACTGTGTATCAAGCACTGGTTTTAAAAATAAATGATAAAGAACTCTGGATTATAAATCTGACCATTCTTTCTTTTTATTTTGATATATATATATATTTGGATTATTATATTTAAGGATAATTTTCTAAGACAAGGAGTTATCATTATTTACATTTGAACTAATATCCTCATCTTTGTTATTAACACAATATTTCAGTCATTGTGGCCAGGGTCAAGACCCTTGACCCTCCCTGAATGTATGATATGAGGACAATAGTCCGAATAATGTAAATAGTGTAAATTCTACATTATTGTTGAACCTGATATATTTATGCAGTTATCTAAACGAGCCACTTTTTCCTTGCAAATATTGGCTGGAATGTATTGGTTAATCCACGTCACCAATCTTTCTTCCATCCTGCCTACATATCATCACATTGACCTCTGAATTTGTAAATTACAGAATTAATACGACGGGTAGGCAGGACATCTCTCAGTATTCGTCTCAACATATGTCGGGCACCAAAATCTTTAGTGGTTTGGAGGAAAAATAACAACGTCTTACACCAACTGAAATTTGCTTAGCAAATCTCATACTTACGTCACCAATCCATGGTAAGTGGAATTAGATGGGACACTTCTGGAGACCAAGTGACCAAGGCTAACAAAATTGTCACATTTTTTTCAATTATCAAAACCCACTCCATTTCACTAGCTGTCCTTGCAAATTCTAACAGGACATTATTAAAAGAGCCATCACCAGCTTGCACAACACTGCTGACAGTATATTGTGAAGCTCTCAACCACCAACTGCAAGAGTTTTTACTTTGTGTAATCACTCCTACATGGATACTTGAGAACTACAATATTAATTATTTCATCAATTCTTATCTATCCTTCCTATTCTTCTACCACCACCTTTGTCATTCATATCACATTAACATATTTTTTTTAATCCTTTCATCTCAAGCAGAAGCCATGATGGAGTAACAGATATCGGCTTGAATTGAGGAATTGGAGAGCAGAGTTCAAATTCCAGTCGAATCCATTATATTCACTTACATGCTAATATCTTCTTCTTCTCCTCCCCCATACAAACGAGAGTGTTACAGCAAGAATGTTCAGTCCGGCTGTCAGAGCTGACTGCTAGAAACTTCCCTCTACAAAAGGCAGTACCTGCTCCTATTTATAGTATATAACAGTATGAATGTTCATCTTCTACCCCCAGCAGCACAGACTGGGTTCTATAGTCTTGGATGGCAACTGGTTTACCACAGAAAGTAATGGCAACCTACTGTGGGAAGAAAATCTGCCTCGTCAGTCATGTATCGAAAAATACATGATCGCCTAAGTGTGTATCACACATGGCACATAACTGACTGACCTTAAGCAACTAAGACAGAGAATCTGAGAAAATGTTACTGAGAATTCAAGTGCAACATGTTTATTTTTTTTTCTGTGAGCATTGCGCTTTAAGAATTTAAATTGTTCTCTCTCGAAACAATAAACGAAAGGGATTCAAGAAAACCAAGGATGATGATTGACATTGCATTTAAATTCTTGAAGATCATAGTTCCCAGGAAAACAAGAAGCCAGATGAAAGAAATTCAAGGGATGAAACTATTAGCAGAGAACTTGCGTTCACATTTAGCAATTTTAAGGGTAAAATTATGGGACCTGTGATGAAAGACATGACTTACCTCAGAATTTGAAATGAGCACAAACATGTCTTGCCTGCAAACTGATGACAAAAAGAAATATAGCCGCTATTGAAGACGCAATTTATGTGCGCCGATCTCGTCCAAAACGAGACGACATTTGCACACATGCAAATTTTGGTCGTATTAGAATAGCATAAAAAGCGGGGTGCCAACAGCATGAGGGGAGGGAAGTCATTCGGTGGACTGTGTGCAATAGAGCTGGGTGTATGGATTGACAGACAGACAAAGTAAGTCAAAGTATGCATGGCTGAGTTGGTGTCTGATTCCCAACTGCCCAGTGTAACGGCTGAGAAAGGGAGTCACGCAATCCATTTCTTTGAAATGACCCAAGAAGAAAAAACAGCTAACCTGTCGGCGAGTACTGCACTGCACTTTTTGACATCCCCACCTCATCACCATTTTTTCCCCTACAGGACCTAGTTGCCAATCTAGTACTGCACTTAAATTCATGAAGCTGAGTTACCAAAGAGGAGAGCTCATCAGAACAATTTCCATGAAAATATAGAAAAGGCCCAGGGAAGCTACATTCTAACGGTAGATAAGTAACTGAAGCCAAGATGCCAGAACAGGACTGATAACATTGCAGATTCATTTTTGATTTTGTCCTTTTTTTTTTTTTTTTTTTAAAAAAAAAAAAAAAAAAAAAATAATGATGCACAGCTTCAAGTGGTTCCAAGCACAGGTGACACAATGCCAGAGTTAAGGGTTTCCTTGTTGATTTTAAAATACCTAACTCCATGGCTACCACAGCTACATGTTTTTAACCTACTTCAGTTTAGTTAAAAATGAAAAATAAAGTGAAAGAAAATAAAAAAATGAATTTAAATCAGGAACTAAATGTTAAAAATATAGAACATTTAAAAATTAATATCAAAATATTTTTTTAAATCTTAAAAACTGGGAAAAAGAAAATATAAAAACAAAGAAGAAAATATGACAAAATAAAAATACAAAAAATATTTTTAAAAATAGAAAAAATTATTTCACAAATGGAAAAAATTTTCAAAACAAAATTCCAAAAATATAAAAAAATTTCAATGCGAAAATAGTTTTTGAAAAACAAGAAAGATTTAAAAAAGAAAAAAAAAAAAAAAAAGAGGAAGGAATTTTGAGAAAAAAAAAAAAAAAAAAAAGAAAAATAGTTCAATATATTTGCTCACAAAACTCCGGCAAAAATTTCCTCGTCTTTTTGGTGAGAAAAAGATAAATTGATTTTTATGGCCGTGGTTAGAATACGTGGTGAAAAATAAATCAACTTTTTGGTGATCTGTTAAGTAAAGTAAGTAAAAAATGTCTTCTTTTTTTTTTTTTTTTTTTTTTTCCTAGTGGTATTTTTTTTTTTTTTTTAGTTTTAGGCCTAAGAACTTGATAATTATTTGATGATACAGCTGGTATCGAAAAAGATTTTTTTTCCGGATTTGTCACCTTTGGTCGACCATACAATCAAACGGATAAACGTTATCTATTGTTGTCACAGGAAATGTTGTAAAAAAGTACAAAGAAGCTTTACTATTACTATTCTACTTGCTTTTTTTACTATCTAGTATTTACTATTCTACTTGCTTGCAAATAAAACCAAATATTTTTTGTAATTATTGTAAGGGGCTTTTAAAGAAATGTAAAAGTTGTGATATGTTATTTTAAAGATCTTCAGGAGAATTCTAAATGAAAAACAGCAGAGTGTAAAAATAAAAAACGTGTAAAAAAAAAAAATAGAAACAGTAAATCTTTCAACTAAATACATCACAATCATTCTCAAAAATTAACCACATATGATGATAATTGTGGTAAGAGGAAATTTTGGAGGGCCATTAGTGTCTAAATCCTCAAAGAACATGGCATTTAAACAAAAAAAAAGATGCAAAAATTTAAAAATCAAATGAATATGAACATGAAAATGTAAAAAAATGTAAATTTATTGAATTAATTTCTCTGTTATTTTTAACAATTTTTAAATAGATTTTTAACAATTTAATTTTAAATAAATAAAAAAATAACCAAGTTTTCAAATAAACGAAAATAAATTTTATATCAGATTTTCCCAGTTTTTTTAGGGAAATCAATTTAATTTTAATTAAAAATAATTTAATTTTAATTAAATCAATTAATTTAATTTTTTTCTTTTAACAGGTGTTAATTAAAAAAAAATAAAACCTCAAGAAGACGTTTCTTCGAATCAAAAAAAATGAAAATTATTATCGTCTGCTAAAATCGTTCAAAGGATTCTGCTTTTTAGTCACGTTGAATTTCTCAAGTTTTCATAAAATTAAGTAAAATGTTTGCATAAATTAAAAAAACAAATGTATATATACATTTTACTGTCATTGATACTGAATTTTAAACGATTTTAAAAGATTATAAATTATTCTAATTAAAATTGTAAAAAGAAAAATGAAAAAATCTCCATTGTAATTAGTAAAAAAAAAAATATCTTCCCTAAAAAAACCATTGATACTGAATTTTATTTTATTCTAATTAAAATGTAAAAAAAAAAAAAAATGAAAAATCATGTAAAAATTCATTTTTCATAGAATTTTTTTTTTTTCTGAAGACAGTATTAAGAGCAATATTAAAAATTAAAATAAAAAATGAGAAATGTGTTCGTTTTAATTTAAAGTAAGTTTTATATTGAATTTTTTATTTTTCGGTTCAGAACAGATTTTCGGTAAGACTGAATCCGATTTAAAAAAATAAAATAAAATAAAAAAATTGATTATTTAAATTCTTCAAAGAATTCTGCTTTGAATTAATTAATTACATTCACTAAAAAATAAAAATTATCTCATTGAATTTCTAGAGTTTTCATAAAATTAAATTAAGATTTTCTAAGAGAGACATTTCTAAATTAATTTAATTCATTTGTGAATAAGTTCTGAAAAATTCATTAAAATCCGACAATTATTTGATTTTTGCAAGAATTTCCAAATTAATGTGTCTGTCGCCGCAAAAAAGAGGCGGTAATGAAAAGTGAAAACTTAGTACAACCGGTTAGGCAAGAAAAACAAGTTTTTTTAATCAAAATTTTAAATGTTCTAAAAAGGAGTAAAAAATTTAATTAAATATTCAAAAAATACTTTAATCCTTCCTCTTAATAATAACACAAGATTTTGACGATAAAATGTTTTCATTACGTTTTTGGAGCAGATTTTTCATCATGGTATGATGATTTTTTAGCGATTTCGTGGACGGGCCTATCTTCAAGTTAATAAAAAATTAAAGCTTTTGACACTTACAAGATCCATAAACTTTGATGGTTTCTGTGAAAAAGAAAAACCCAAAATAACTAAAGATTAGCGACCAGGGAGATTTTACACGTTTACTGCAGTAATTTGTCTACTGTACGTGACGGGGTCGCATGGCTTTTGTTTGGGAAATCGACTTTCGTACCTCACTTACTGAAGAACACCATTAAGAAGGGAAAGTTACGTTAGCAGCCAACACTGGACACGAGTTTCATCAATTGACTTCTCTAAATAAAATATTTTATTTTTACTGGTGCCGTCAAAATTGACAGCAAGAAGGAATGTATTTATAAGTAATTTTCATTTTTTAATCCAAGTACAATTTTGTAATAAATTAAAAGTATTTTCTGTCTATATCTCTGAGATGAGGCATTATGATTACTTGCATTATTTACATTATTTGGACTGTTATCCTCATCATCATTGCCATATTCACAACGACACATGGCCCAGTGAATAAAGACATTGGTTAGATCCAGTGACTAGATCCAAAGATCTGTCTATATCTCTGAGATGAGGTATTATGATTACTTGCATTATTTACATTATTCAGACTGTTATCCTCATCTTCATTGCCATATTTACAACAACACATGGCCCAGTGGATAAAGACATTGCTTAAATCCAGTGACTAAACCCAAACATCTGTCTATATCTCTGAGATTAGGTATTATGATTACTTACATTATTTACATTATTTGGACTGTTATCCTGATCTTCATTGCCATATTCACAATGACACATGGCCCAGTGGATAAAGATGTTTGAGATCCAGTGACTAGATCCAAAGATCAGTTTATATCTCCGAGATGAGGTATTATGATTACTTGCATTATTTACATTATTTGGACTGTTATCCTCATCATCATTGCCATATTCACGACACATGGCCTAGTGAATAAAGACGTTTGATAGATCCAGTGACTAGATCCAAAGATCTGTCTATACCTCTGAGATGAGGTATTATGATTACTTGCATTATTTACATTATTCACATTGTTATCCTCATCTTCATTGCCATGATCGTCAGACAAACTGATTAATTTTTTAGATATTTTGGATTTATGTAGATTGCATGTATTGGTGTTATTATGGGAGTGGGGAGAGGAAATCATCGTTGTGATGTCATCGTGCTAACGCAAACATAGATGCATGTCCATACACCCGATGAGGTATGCAGACACACATACACACTTGCTCGTCCACCGAGGCTCATACAGATATAAACATATGTAGACAGTAAGAGATTTGACATATGTATGTATATGGGTGGTGTTGTGTCTATACATACGCATTTGTATGTTGAAATTCAAAGATTGGAAGTGTAGTGAAAATTTCTCGTGAATGTCTCTCTTACTGTCCACATGTTTATGTCTGTATGAGCCCCGGCGGACGAGCAAGTGTGTATGTGTGTCTGCGGACCTCATCGGGTGTACGGACATGCATCTATGTTTGCGTTAAAGATGTTTTTAAAAAATTAATCAGTTTGTCTGACAATCGCAAAAGCGTGAAACCCAGGGTCACAAATTCACATCAATCCAACCAAATACACACATATATATATATATATATATATATATATATATTTAAAAACATGTCTTCATTGCGACACAGAAGTTACCATGTTTCAAAACCAAAAACCTAAAATTTTAAATTAAACTTAAAATTTTCAGTTCAATTTCATTTTCCAGAAATCCTGAATAACTTTCAAAAAATTGATTTACTCTATTTATTAGCTAAATAATTTTATATAGTTTGAGTTGGTGGGGGAATGAGAATTCAAAATTTTTATGGGAGGGGTATTGTTTTTTATTTTTAGGTGAATCAATATACAAGTATAATTTTGGGTGACTAAGTAAAAATCAATTAAGGGTATGTGTGGGTTCAAAATTTCTGTCTGTTGATACTAACTTCCTTTTATGTGAACATGTCATCCCAGTCTGGTTTATTTAGAATACACTAGAAATACAATTGGCATTTTTATTTATTTTTTTATTTATTTTCTTATTTTGTAAAATTCATCAAGATTGGCATTTAAAAGAAAGAAATAAAACACCCACAGTAAAATGGAAACTAATAAAAAAAAAAACAGAACATGTAGATGATTAAATGACCCATGTCCTTTGTGCCTACATGAAAAATTATATTATTAAATCTCTGAAAAATAAAAAAATTATTAAATCAAAGAAATGAAATAGCTGTTTTTTGTAGACATTGTCTCATATTTTCCTGAAAAATTAATTATAACAATAGTTGGCATAATTATATATATATATATATATATATATATATATATATATATATATATATATATATATTTAATCAAAAATAAAATAGTTTTAAAATGTGTAATTAAATTCTATTTTAATTTTACAATACCATATATAGTTTATTAGTAAATATAATAAATATTTCATTTTAGATCTTTATAAATAAATATATAAATGACTTAATCATATTTGAAAACACCTTTAAGAAAATCTCCTTGTATTTTACAATAAATAAAAATGCAAATTATATTTCTAGTGTATCCTAAATAAACCAGACTGGGATGACATGTTCACATAAAAGGAAATCAGTATCAACAGACAGAAAAAACATGCAATGATAACAGCAAAAATTGCAATATGAGCACTGGTAAAAAAAATTGTTGCTGAAGACATTAGGTTTATAATACCCAGAAATTCACACACATGGCACAGTGGATAAAGGCATTGGTTAGATCCAGTGACAAGACCCAAAGTGTGAGTTCAATACCTGATTAAGGCAGTGGAGAACTTGGAGAGGGGAATTAACAGGAGATAACTGATATACATTAGACATGGCACGTGGAACTAGGACAGTCTACACCAGTGTGCGAAATAAAGGGTTCAGTTCGACATTCCAACCACCTGAAGAAGGCCAGAGCATACAACGGCCGAACCATTGTAATAAATATGGTAACAAAGATGAGGACAATAGTCCGAATAATGTAAATAGTGTACATAATACCTCATCTCAGAAACATCCCTTTAATAAAAATCTTGACTCCTTATTCCCCCACCAACTTAAACTATATAATACTATTTGACTTACAGAGTAAATCAATTTTTTCGAAAGTTATTCAGCAATGCTTGAAACCTTAAATTTTAAGTTTAATTTAAGATTTAGGTTTTGGTTTCAAAACATGGTAATTTCTGTGTCGCGATGAATACATATTTTTAAATAATAATAAAGAACTCTGGATTATAAATCTGACTGTTCTTTTTTTTTTTATTTTGATTATATATATATATATATATATATATATATATATATATATATATATATTTAATGAAAAACAGACACTTTAAGGAATCACATTTTCCTTTCATTTCATGGTTGGAAGTGTTACCTGATGATCTGAAATCCTTTAAAAAGGATTTTGGTGAAATAAATTATTGTAATGGTTCCTTAAAGTGGTCTGATTTTCATTAAATATTAGCTCTGTTCTTTACATTGAGCTCTCAGGATTTCATCCTCCTTGGATTTACCAATTCGGTTTACCAAGTTCTTTCATAATATATAATTATATATATATATATATATATATATATATATATATATATATATATATATATATATATATATGATTTGGTTTGTTTTACAGCATATCAACCCCAATGGACTATCTAATGCTGATAAAACTTATTATTATGAACATCATTGTAATACTGTAGAGATATCACTTTAAACGTTATTTTTAGTGAATACTCATATTTGAGTAGACCATCCGTTTTAAATCGTATTTTGTCTGCCAACCTCTAAAAAGACCTGCCAAAAGACAAAATAAACTTTGGTTTAAAATCCACTAAAAATAACATTGAAAGTGATAAAAATATGTCAGAGTAATAAATAAAATATATTCATTTAAACTTAATTTTAAAAAAAGAAAGCACATCTTAAAATTATCTTTCACAAAAACTGCACAGTAATCAAGACAAGTAAAAAGACAAAAAAAGCAGTAAAAAGGCTGTTAAGTAAGTAAGCTTCCGCACATTACTACTCAGGGCAAATGTATGTAAACACCACAAGTAATGGCGGTCGGACAACACAAAAGAGATCGAACTTACATTATTTTTAAATCCTAAACAGTAATCAAGCACAAACTTTTATTGTCCTTTTTAAAATAATATGGCAATTTCATACTAGAATGGAACATTTTCATTACCATGGGCTTTTGGTGCTTATACTGCAAATTAATTACCACATCTAACCAAATTGATGTTTTGAAATTTCTGACAGATTGAGAACTCACAATTACTAAGTTAAATTCATGAATCAACACTTAGGCTATTGTCATTGGTGGGATAATCAGTTCAATCCCAGGGCCAGGTAGTAAAAACTAAAATAATGGTAACAGGATGAGTAATAACTGACCAGTACTAAAATAAAAACACAATGTCCCTAGACATGGTCAGAAGAACAAGAACAAAGTGTTTAAGTCGAAATTTCCTGAAGAAGGCCAGAAGTCACAATGGTTGAAATGCTGTGATAAGAAAGATGAGGACAATGTATATATTTTTATATTATCTATTTTGTTCCAATTCATTTTGCATCTTAAAGTACACATCCACAAAAGCAAATCAAAGAATGCCATATTATGGTTTCTAATCAAAATTAGTCTTGATTGTAAAACTGAAATTCAACCTCATCAAAAATGCACATCATATCTACATTATAGAAAAAGTTATTTCTTTCCTCAATGTGTTCTTAAATGCACCAAAAGGGGTTTATATAAAAAATGACATGATAGGAGTATTCTTTTTTTCAATACTGTGTCCATATATCTTTTAAAAAGGAAAATCAACTCTCTACAGATGAATATGTTTTTTTCCTAGCATGTGTTTTCATGTGTTGTACTAAAGTTGCTTTCTGTGAAAAAAAAGATATGCACACTTCACATTTATATGGTTTCTCTCCAGTGTGTGTTCACATATGTTGAATTAAAGCTGATTTTCCTGCAAATGCTGATCCACACACTTCACAAGAATATGGTTTCTCTCCAGTGTGTGTTTGCATATGTGGCACTAAATTTGATTTTCTTGAAAAGAAAGCTCCACATTCTTCACAAGAATATGGTTTTTCACCAGTGTGTCTTCGCATATGTTGCACCAAACTTGATTTAAATGGAAAAGCAGACCCACATACTTTACATATATATGGTTTCTCTCCAGTATGTGTTTGCATATGTGGCACTAAATTGGATTGCCCTGAAAAGGAAGCTCCACACACCTCACAAGAGTATGGTTTCTCTCCAGTGTGTGTTCGCATATGTGGCACTAAATTGGACTGTCCTGAAAAAGAAATACCACACACTTCACAAGAATATGGTTTTTCACCAGTGTGTGTTCGCATATGTCAAACCAAACTTGACTTAAATGGAAAGTAAAAGCCACACACTTCACAAGTATGTGGCTTTTCTCCTCTGTGTGTTTGCATGTGTCGCATCATGTGTGACTTCCGGGAAAAGGAAGATCGACACATTTCACAAGAATATGGTTTCTCTCTAGTGTGTGTTCGCATATGTATCACCAAATGTGACTTTTGTAAAAATGAAGATCCACACACAATGCAAGAATATGGTTTTTCTCCAGTGTGTATTCGCATATGTTGCAACACATGTGACTTCTGTGAAAATGAAGAACCACAAATTTCGCAAGAATAAGGTTTGACAACAGAATGGGTTTTCAAATGTCTTTTTAAATTAGAGCTGTTCGCCAACTGACATCCACAAATTTCACAACAATAATTTTTTTTGCGTGTTATTTTCCTTGTTTTTAGAACTGAGGTTATTAAAAAAAATTTTTCATTAATGTTTAGAAATAATTTGGGAAAAGCAAAGATGAATTTTTTTTTTTCATGCTGGAACATCTGTGAAGAAAGAAAAAATAAAATATATTTACAATATGATATAATTCAACATATATGAATTACTGTCAATTCTATTAATATTCAGATGAAAATGACATTATGACAATGAACTTCAAGAACTAATTTCTTTCATGTGTTATTAAAATCTGATGCAAATTAGTTTAAGCTAGAAACATTCTTTTCAGTATATTTACACTAGGCTAACAGTAAAAGACATTTTTCTTCTTCAAAATCCAGTTGTGTTTGTTACATTCATTTATATGCAAATACCCTTGAGAAAGGCATGAACTCATCTCTTCTCTCCCAGGTATAGACTGAATAATAATAACAGCTGGCCACTCGTATTTGAGGATACCTATCTACTAGGGAGGCTAATGAATCTCTATTGTAGACTCTCGCTCAGGCACATTTGTGTTTGTTCAACATCCACAGGGCAAACCAGTGGTTTATAATGCAACTATACTGAGCAGACGTTAGTTACAGTTTCTGGGAGAGAATGTGTTATCTAGTATGATCAACAATCTGAACAACGCCAGAATGATTAAACCCTCAATCACAATGACTTGTGACTTCATGCTAGCTATGCTATAAATGTCACCTAAGTGTTCTGTCTACCCAGTTTCACTCATAAGGCTTAGATCAACCTGTGGGGTATGGTTTTCAGGTACTTTCCAAAGATGCCACCCCCAGACTGTGAATGTTCTATTTGTTCCAGGGTAGATTAGGTCCTATAGTTTTGATTGGTAGTCTCTTTAAAGAAGAAAGAAATGGCAACCTGCTGCAAGAAATTCTTCTGCCTAGTCAGTCATGTATTGAAAGAGACATGATTACTCAAACATGTATCACATATGACACTTAACTGACTGAAATTAATAATCCTGGACTACATGATCATTTAGTGTGCCTTTAAAAATGATTACAAAGTTTAAAATTAATTAAATTCTTAAAGATTTTTTTTTATGAAGAGGTGCTGAAAAATTCTAGGCTAAACCAAGAAGGGATTAAAAAAATATTTCTTCATATTTTGGGAAGTGGGTGGGACTGAGAACTTTTCAGTGTTCTCTTGTACTCTTCCTTATATAAAAATTTTAATTTTTATTACTGTTAGTCTTTGGTGTAATAATAAATGTTTAATCATTTAAATTATTTTTTTGTACACGTTCTTTTGAGAGAAGTGTATTTTTAAGAGGGTCTGATGATTTCTGTAAACAATTGTTATATATTATGGAAAATATTTTTTCGTATTTGCTGACCAATGAGAGATGTGGTCTGAAGCCTTAGGAAGAACCTGAATGGGGGTGTGGTGGTGGTGGAGGGGGCCTTGTGTGAGCCTATTTTTCTGCATAAATAGAACTCAGGTCAGTAGGCAAGGACCTGAAGGCAGTTTTGGGTAAATTAAATAGCAGGGTAGACTGGATCCTATAGCTGTGGGTGGCAACTAGTCCAGGAGGGAGACAACTCTGAATTCAAAACTTCTGTGGTCAGTGACTAAACTGGCTCCCCAACCAGACCCTGATCTGGTGAGGAGGGTAAGTGAAACCCCAGCATCACAAAAACAAGAGCTATTAAAAAGCGAATGAACTCCTCAGAGTCAGCAACCATGAACCACAACTATGGGTTAAATAGCCTCACCAACCCGCAATTGGACCAGCATGGTGAGTATGACTACACCCCTGAAGATATAGTCAATCAGGGAGTAGTTCCTCCAACAGGAATGAGTAGTCCCTGGATTATTTGAAGAGACAGTGGTTTCTGTAGAATATTGGTTAGCTTACAAGTGGTCTGACACACAAGTAGACAGGTGTAATCTCAAGTTAAATCTGACCTGAGTCATTTAATGGAGAGATAAATGGGTGAATAGAAATCACTCATGCAAATGTGTTGGGCAAGTCTATTTTAGCAAAATGGACCAACCCAACTGTTGCATTTGGTACTCTCCTATAAATGAGGTAAAATTAGCTGACTTATTTTTCTGATAACACACAAGAAGTGCAGCCATGTTAGCAAGTAAGTCACTTGACTTCTACAGTTTCTTCTTGACTTATATTAATTTGGAATTGAGAGTTTTCCTTCACTTAAACTGGTTGCCAGTCCAGGCTAGAAAGCCCAGTTTGCCTTGCTATTTAACCCATAGCAGGAGGGGATGGGAAGAGATGGAAAAAATAGAATCAGTGTATAATGAAGAGGTGGTTCCACACTCCTTGAAACCTCCAATCTCCCAATCGGGGATGTAGTTTATCATCATACCCAGGATTTGTTATATCAAATGAAACCAATGCCTTGAATGATAACATTACTGGTATGGAACATGAAGATTCTGCTCAGAATATGATGAAACCAACAATCATTCCTTTATTAGATAAAGTATACAGATGCATGGAAGAAATCTAAAGTAATATGTATACAATCAATAGAACTGGGTAAATGTTGGTTTGGTTTGTTTTACAGCATATCAACCTCAATATTTAATGCTGACAAGATTTTTATTGCTGGTAATGTTTTTTTCAATAAGTATTTCTGGTAATAATTTTTTCTTCAAAAATTTATTTCTGGTAATATTTTGCTACAAAAATGCATTGCTGGTATTAAAACCTATTTTTACATATTTTGACCCCAGTGTAAGGGTTAACTATTTTCCCATAACAGGTGCTACCAGCCTGGGTCAGGGTAGACCTGGGAGCACAAACAATTAAAAGGTAGTTCCACACTCCTCAAAACATCCTGATCAGAGGCCTTGCTGTCAGATGTAGTTCATCGTCTCACCCAGGATGCAGATATATTTTATGTAGGATGCTGTTTGTGTTGTAAGAGAAGAACCAGTATATGTTAATTGCGATTGTGTTCAAGAAGGGAACAAACTACCCTATCCTGAAAATGTTGTACTGTGTAGTGAGCACGAAATAACTCCCTTCCTTCATCCACTCCTTTCAAATTAAGAGGTTTGAAGGAGGAGGAAAGGAATTTGCGAACCTATGTAAAACTTTCTTTGGACCACTAAAAAACCTTGTTTTCATAGAAATTACCTGTTGAGCTAAGAAGAACAACATAGCAAGTCTGCACGAAATTTTTTTTTTATACAAAATTAAATTAAGAAGAGAAGAGTGTCTGAAGTCATGTGAAAGATTTTGTTTCTCTCCCTTGCGAATAGTGTTCAATTTTACCAACCTCTAACTAGTATGTGGTACTTCCAAGAATTTTCTTTCAAAGCTAAGTATTTCAAACTATCTCTCTTCATCTACTTTCAAAAGTATGCAGACCATGTATCGCTTCTGGGAGCAACAAAATCTTTTACCTTTGTCTTAAAATTTTTTAAATATTATTTTGTATCAGATCATTTAATCTGTTGTATGAACATTTCCTTTTCATGACAATTGGTTAAAATTAGGGATGTTAAACATTTCTGATTTATTTTCCTGAAAGAAGCCACTGACAACTCCAAGCTTGTAAATTTGTAAATAAATTCCTTATCTCGTTTTGTTAAAATTACCTATTTCCTTATCATTAGCATCCTACATTAATCTTCTTGGCCTGTGTGGGAAATTTGTCCCAGATTTCCCACATAAAAAGGTTATAGTTAAATGTGACAGAACTGATAAAAGCAACAATGGCTTGAAAGATTAGAGTGGACAATTCTCTCTTTTAGGCGGAAGAATAAAGACTCAAACTCCTGCTCGGAGGGCAACAATAGAAGAAGAAAATGTTTATTTACATACACAAAAAAAGGTAAAAGGATATACTCAAATATGAGAGAAAGAAAGGATAAAAAAATTCCTTTAATTTAAAGGGAAAAAAATGTTCATAAAAGTGTTTATATGTTCTTTAAGCGAGCCTATGTGAAATTGTTTTGGACGAATGAAAACCTTGTCTTCACATAAATTAGCCATCGAGTCAAGAAGAAGAAAGTAGTGAGCCTATGTGAAATTGTTTTGGACCAATGAAAACTTGTCTTCACAGAAATTAGCTGTTGAGTCAAGAAGAAGAAAGTAGCAAGCCTGTGTAAAATTCCTTTTGATATAAAAAAAAAGAGAAAAATTAAATCAATAAGAAAAAAATGTCTGAGGTCATGTGATAGGTTTTGCTTCAGGCCCCTGCAATTATTATCAATCTCTAACTAGCATGTGGTACTTCAAGGATTTTTTCTCAACAATCCATAAAAGCTAATTAATATCTATCTCTCTTCATCTAGTTTTGAAAGTATGCAGATCATATATTCCTTTGGTGAGCAATGAACTCTCTTACCTTTGTCTTAAAACATTATTATTTTGTGTCAGATCATTTAATCTGTTGTATGAACATTTCCTCTTCATGACAATTCATTAAAACTATGAACTTTAAGCATTCTGATTTATTTTCTTGAAACAAGATACTGACATGACTTTAAATGTATAAATTCCTTATCATGTTTTTTTAAAATTACCCGTGTTTTCTCGACATTATCACTCTTCATTAATCTTCTTGACATGAGTAAATTAACTGTTCATTTTAAACCCTAAGCTCTACTTCACTATAATCAAACTGACAACTGTCATCAAAGTAACTGTAATACCATATAAACAATATTTTTGTTAAATAAATTATTTTATCATGCATTCATTAATATTTATTTCTAGTTAAATTTTTGAATTAATATAAATTCATTTTTCAGTGTACAATTCACTGACATCAGCACATACATTAACACATTCCTCTTCAGTTCATCTATGACAATTACCGTTTTTGTTTTTTCTTTAAGATAGCTTATAAAACTGTGACACTAGCAAACAGAAAGAAAAGGGTTAAAATTAAACTATAACAAGATGAAAAGGGTTAAAGAATGGAATGAGAGAAAGAGAGAAATTGCTTTTAAAGTTGAAAGTTTATTTTTTTAAGCAGAGATGGCTTGAGGAAAGTGACTTTGCTGTTTTGGGGAAAAGATATTACCATGGAGGCCATCTGGAAAATGCTGGGCTAACAACAGATTGATGGCGCTGCCTTAAAGTGGAAGTTACAAAAACATCTAGGGACAAGCTGGAAAAAAAAGCCAATTGAAAAGATAATATTTGGTAATTTTTAAAGACAAGGCATCATTCACTTTTAAATGTATGCAAATTATATATCCTTTGCTTACCTGATTTTTAAACATTTTTGAATATTATTTTGTGTCATATCATTTAATCTGTTGTATGAACATTTCCTCTTCATGACAATACATTAAAACTACAGACTTTAAGAATTCTAATTTATTTTCCTGAAATGATCTACTGACACAATTTCAAGCATGTAAATTTGTGAATAAAATCCTTATCTTGTTTTGTTAGAAATAACCAAGTATTTCCTCGTCATTATCATCCTTCATTCATCTTCTTGGCATTGGTAAACCAACTGTTCATTTTAACCCCATAGCCCCACACCACAAAAATGAGAGTGTATGTGTGTGTGTGTATTAAAGAGAGGAATGCTCTTTTCTGATTAAATTTCCTTCAATTCCTTTATAGTGAGGGTGAAATAATGACTCCGTTCACTCATTTCTTTCAAATTCAGAGGACTGAGGAAAAAGAAGGAAAGAAATTCGTGAGCCTATGTGAAATTGTTTTTGAACAAATGAAAAATTTGCCTTTACAGAAATTAACTAGTCAGCCGAGAAGAAAGTAGCAAGCCTACACAAAATTCTTTTGGATATAAAATGAGGATAAAAATTAATAAAAGAAGAGTGTCAGAAGTCATACAAAAGGTTTTGTTTCTGTTCATTGTGACCAGTGTTGACGTTCTTGCCAGTCTAAAATTACTCCTTAATTATATTATCAGCCTCTAACTTCCGTGCAGCACTTCAAAAAATTTTCTCTCAACAATTCAAGAAAGCTAATAATTTCAAACAATCTCTCTTTGTCTACTTTTGAATGTATACAAACAATATATCCCTTCTGTGAACAACTATCTTACCTTTATTTTAAACATTTTTCAATATTATTTTGTATCAGATCATTTAAACTGTTATATGAATCTTTTCCTTTTATTATTATTATATTTAATAATTAAATATAATTTAAAATGTAAATCAAAAGTATCTTAAATGTAGCTATAATAAAGTATATTTATTATATATATATTATTTATTATATAATTATATTTTTATATTATATCATTTATTATATTATTTTCATATAATTATTTATATATTATTTATTATATAATTATATTTTTATATTATATCATTTATTATATTATTTTCATATAATTATTTATATATTATTTATTATATAATTATATTATATTATTATATTTCTTATATTATTATATAATTATATATATTATAGTTATATTTATTATATTATTTATTATATATATTATATAATTATATTATATATATTATTATATTATATTATTATATAGTTATATTTATTATATAATTATATTATATTATTTATGATATTATTATATAATTATATTTATTATATTATTCATTATATAATTATATTATTTCTTATATATATTATTATACAAATGTGGAATAATATAAATTTGGTTTAAATTTATAAAGAATTTATTAAATTATTGTTTAATTACAATTTTAAAAATTTTTTGATAATTAAAATTAAGAAGATGAAAACAGTTTTTAAATTTAAACAATCTTTTTCATCTATAAAAAAACTTTAAAAAATTTATAATTTCATTCTCTCTTAAATGAAATTTGTTTTTCTTTTATATTTTACCAAAATTTTAAATTATTAAATTATACCAAAATAAAAGAAAAACAAAATATTTATGAAACTATTTAGAAGTTATGACATCTAGAAAATAATTAATATGCAATATATTTTTTTTCATAATTTAAATGAAATATATTTTAAAAAATGTTATAATTTTTTATAGGTTTGAAAATAATTACTTGATAATTAAAATTAATTTAATTTTATATTTAATATGTCAAAATTTTTTGTATTATTTTTTAATTATTATGAAAAAAACATTTTTTTAAATTTTGTTTAAATTTATTTAAATAAAATTATCATTTATTTTTAAATAACATAAATAATATAAAAGTATAAATAAGAAAAGTAATAAAGTATCTATAATAAACATATCGTATCATCAACATTTTCCCCTTCACAACAATTTGTTAAACTATAGATTTTAAAAATTCTGATTTATTTTCCTGAAAGGAATTACTGACGTTTTTCCAAGCATGTAAATTTGTAAATAAATTCCTTATTGTTGTGGTAAACGCTATTACAGTAGAATGAACTCTTCCTCCTCTAATCTTATTTATTATAAAATGCAGATTGTGTGTGTGTGTCTGTACGTTTATATATTGGATCGGATTTCCTACAATTTTCAACCGATTTCAACAAAACTTCACAGGACTATGTAAAATTACCTTGCGGTGGTTCTGACAGTGCCAAAAATTGGAAAAACACAATTGTTTTTGCACAAAATCAATTTGAAAACACGTTGAAGTCGCCAGAATGAAAGGGAGAAACTCATATCGAGTTATACTTATAAAACCCAGATTGTTTGTGTGTGTGTGTGTGTGTGTTCATTTATATACGGGATCGGATTTCCTACATTTTTCAACCGATTTCAACAAAACTTCACTTTTTTTTTTTGGCAGTTAGTGTTTCTTATTGTCTTGCACACTTTTTTCTTTATTTTTACATTCAGAATGCTTTAAAAATTCCATTTACAACACAATTGTTTATAATAAAATTCTATTAATTCGTAAAAAAAAAACAAAAAAAAAAACCTAATTAAGACATGCGTGTCCGTCAAACTTATATAATAATCTTCATCAATTTTATTTTTCAGTCTTTATGATGGCCGATACTTGATCTATCTCTTACTGTTACATCCCCAGGCAACGCCGGGCTCTACTGCTAGTAAATACTAACTGCAAGACTTCCTAGGGGGGAATTGTGAGTAGTCGAGATGCAATGTTAACCTACCGTTCGGACGTCCACTTCTATCTGCTTATTATTAACACTCTTGCTTAGTATATATCGGTTATTTTCAATACACTTGTTAAACCTACCTTTGTCTTCATTGTCTTTGTTTCTTGCCTCTAAACAGGCCACAACACTTATCTTGTTTTGTTAAAATTACCCATGTGTTTACTCATTATTATCATCCTTCATTAATCTTCTTTGGATGGGTAAATCAACTGTTTGTTTTAATCCCTAAGCTTCATACCAAAGCTGTTAACAGTTGATCAAGAAATGTCTCAAGATGTGGAAGATGCTAAGGAAAAGGAATAAAAGAACTTCATTAGTATTGATATGTTTGAAGTAATTATTTTTGAAAATCACATAACAATACGTCTTGGGTTATCTTTGAAGACTATAAAGTTAGTAAAAGGAAAATTAAATTAAGATTGGTAGCCTGTAGTTTTGAAGAAAATACTAATATTCTCAGCAACTTTAACTTGTGGTAGGGAGTGCTTACAGTCAGTATTTTTAACTACAGCAACAGTGGGCTGGAGACTACAACCCATTAATATAACAGCAGTAACGTCATTTCTTTGTGTCTTTTCTATACTTTCATGGTAATTGTTCTGATGAACTTTCCTCTATGGTACCTAGACTTTATGAATTTAAGTGAAGTACTAGATTGTGTTTAAAGGAAAGGCAAAGAGGAAATGTTTTATGTTAATGGGGTTTTGGTACCCGAGGCAAGTGTGGAAATTTTACTTCGTAACCTATATTTATACAGTGTACTAACATTTTCTACTGACATGTAGTGGAAAGATTATATTGAATTAATTGCCAAGGCTGCAGCTAGGAATTTTGGTTCATCGTCAGGCTAGAATCTATCTTGCATATTTATAAGTCTACCATTTCTTTAATATTGCTGCCACATCTACTCTGGTGCTCCTGCTATATATTTAGATATCCTTCATAAAATCGAATGAACCATCTGCAATGTTATTTGTCTTGACCTGGCATCTCAGCTTCAGTCACTTTCTCACTGCTGTGATGTAGCTTCCCTGTCTTTTTTATACTTTCATGAAAAATTGTTCTGGTGAACTTGGCTCAATGGTACTTTATGAATTTAAGTGCAGTACTAGATTGGCAAGTAGGTCTCATCATTTTACAGTTGAAATGACTAGATGAAACCACAAGTTCTATGCTGACAGTTTCTTCTCTTACACTTCTCACTTGTGGAACTCTCTTCTGGTTTTTTGCTTTCCAGTCAAGTTTGATCTTCAAAAATTTAAATGCAATGTCAATTGTTATCTTCTATTTTTTAATTCTTGTTCTTTTACTATTACACTTTTTTTTTATATTCTCTAACAGTATGATTTTAAAACTCTGAAAGAGTTTTGCTAATTGCTTAAAAACTTGACATAAAATAAAGATATCTTTAAAGAATAAAAAAAAAGATTTGTGCATGAACATTTTGAAAAATAATATTTTTTATTTAACAACTGTTGAACTTTTATTCTACAGAAGATCAAAAAGGAAAACAGAAATAAAATTCTGAATTATGTACTCTGACCAGCGATTCATCTATAGCAGTGTTTACCAACGTGGGCACTAGTAATCCTTGTGGTCTCTATTATGTACAGTCTTCAAGGTATTATGGTGGCTGTAGTAAGAATGGTAAGTAAAAATGTATTGTCTTGATGTAAGGAATACTGTGGTATGTTTGTGTCAGTAATTGTGGCTAACTAACTTTAAGATAAGACAGATTGAAGACAAGCCTTCCTCTATCCCCTCCTTTTGGCCTTGTGCCACATTTTTGTATTATAACAAAATAAATATTACTTTCCTCTATGGTCCCTTGACTTTATGAATTTAAGTGCAGTACTAGATTGGCAGCAAGGTCTCATCATTTTACAGCTGAAATGGCTAGAAATGGCAATTTTTACTGGTTTTTTTCTTATTTTTCCTTGATCTTTCAACCAATGCAAACTTGACAATTGCTTTATAAATGAATCCTCTTTTACATCCCTGGTAGCACACTGAATTTCAAAAACTCCAAAATAATTGTGGTCTGAAGTGGGTGTTCATGTTGCCTGTTTTACAACTGTAAGTTCTATGTTAACGGTTTCTTCTATTGCACTTCTCGCTTGTGGAACTCTCTTCTAGCTTCTTGCTTTCCAGTCGACTTTGATCTTTAAAAATTTAAATGCAATTTCAATTGTTATCTTCATTGCTGAAAAACTTGGCATGAATAAAGATACCTTTAAACAATCGAAAGAAGTGATTTGAGTGTGAACATTTTGAAAAATAATTTTTTTTTATTTATTTAAATTTACAACTGTTGAATTTTTATTCTACAGAAGATCAAAAAGAAAAACAGAAATAAAATTCTGAATTATGTACCTTGACTGGTGTTTCCCAATGGGGCACTTGGAGTTTTTATTTCATTTGGCAGGGGGGGGGTCAACTTACTCAAGGGAGCAGTGGGAATTTATCCATTTTTTTTTTCAAATTTTTAAAAATTATTCATTCTTGGCTACAAAAGAAATTTCTGAAAGTTATCTAAACTGGTGAGACTTAGAGGTATTATGGTGACTGTAGTAAGAATGTTAAGTAAGAATGTATTGTTTTGAACTTTTGAAGGTTAGATAAAGAATTGGTCAGTATAAGTAGTACCCTACAATGTAACAACTACTCTGGGTACATGGCAGCAGCCCCAAAAAACTGGGATAGGCGGATACAAGAGGAGGAGGACAACATCACTCAAAAAACAGTCTGCCTGCCTTATGTGAAGGGGTTATCAGAGAAAATACAAAGGATCTGTGGTCCATATAATATCAGGACAACCTTCAAAAGCTTGACGACACTACGCAGATATCTCTCCCGAGTAAGACCCCCCATAGAGGAGAACATGATTAAAGACTGTGTGTACGCTATCCCATGCAGCTGCGGAAAGGAATATAAAGGAGAGACAGGCCGCCCCCTCAAGGTAACGCTTCAAGAACACCAGAAAGCTGAAACACGAGGAGAAGTAGAAAAATCAGGCGTGGCTGACCACATATGGAGAGAAGGGAGGTCACTGCCCTCTGTGGGATCAGGTTGAGATCATTGATAAGGAACACCATTGGAAAATTTGTAAACTTAAGGAATCAGCACATATGCTAGGCCAGAAAAATCTCCTGAGCCAACCAAGCATAGAAATAAATACAATATGGGAACCAGTAATAAGGAGTGCCAGAGAAAAAGCAATGATAACAACATAGTTGCAATATATGAGCTCTGGTAAAAACATACAATGATAACAGCAAAATTGCAATATGAGCACTGGTAAAAATGTTTGCTGAAGACATTAGGTTTATAATACCCAGAAATTCATACCCAGATGTCCTCAAGGACACATGGCACAGTGGATAAAGGCGTTGGTTAGATCCAGTGACAGGACCCAAAGAGTGTGAGTTAAGGCAGTGGAGAACTTTCAGAGGGAAATTAACAGGACATGGCACTTGGAACTAGAACAGTCTACCCCGGTGAGCGAAATAAAGGGTTCAGTTCGACATTCCAACCACCTGAAGAAGGCCAAAGCGTTGTGATAAATATGGCGACAATAGTCCGAATAATGTAAATTAAAATTTCCTTTATATTAGTTAAAAGCAGGACTCCTTGGAAAATTTGAATCATCAATTTGTTTTTGTCAAATAGAAACACCATTTACCGAAAATCTGCTCTGAATTGTAAAATAAAAAATGCAATAAAACTATGATATTTAATTGGAAAACTTTTAATTGCTTTTATAAATAAGATATATTAAGGACACATATTTTTTAGTGGACAATGAATTTTTACACAAATTATTTTCGTTTTTTTTAAAATTTTAATTAGAAAGATTTATTAAGTTTTAAAATCTTTTAAAATTCTATATTAATTTCAGCCTTTTACATTATAAGTGAAAACTATATTTACTAATCAGAAATGGAAGAAAAAAAATACAAAAATTTTGATCAAACTACATAAAATAAAAGAATGGCATTTTCCTATAAAAATAAATTTCCTACAAGGTACCGCCACTAATTCGCTGAAAAAAAAGTATACCATGATGAAAAAAGGTCCCAAACTTAATAAAAACAAAGTTTTATCGTCAAAATGTTTATGTTATTTTATTTAAGAGAAAAAAAACAAAGTATATTTTTTTTTGTTGTTTTTAAAAAATTTTTACTTCATTCTAACACGTTCGAAATTTGTGTTAAAAATCTTTTTGTGGGGAGGGGGGTGTCAACAGTGTAACAGATCTGGTAATGGACATTTTCGCGCCTGTTTTCCGTTAAAAATACACCTTAATTTTGAAATTCACGCAAAAATCAAATAATTGTCGGATTTTAAGGCAACTTTCTGAACATATTCACAAATGAATGAATTTATTTTTGAAAATATTACTTCTAGAAAATTTATATTTTTTTGTTTTACATCTGTTAACCCTCCTTAATTAATTACATAAAATTTTCTATGTTTTAAAAGCAAGACACCTTGGAGAATAATCATTTAGGACCTCTAAACCGAAAGTTAATTTATCGGATCGCCTGACAAATCTTATTGATTATTGGTAAAAAAAAAAAAAAACAATATTGTTATTTTTTTAATAAAGAGAGAAAAAAAATTAAATAATAGGCAATTTTCAAAAATGAATCAGTTTTAATTTAATTTCTGATCACTTATTTTAAAGAAATATTTTAAATTAATTTATACTTTTGTAAGCAATCACATGATAAATAGACTAACCTGTTTCTAAATCCTTCTGTCCAATTTGTCTTCCAAAAGACAATGCAACGTTAGAGGAAACAGAAATGTTAATAAAATAAAAAGATTTTAGGAATTTCTTAATAATAAAAACGTAAGCATGCTTCTTTTAATGAGGCAATAAAGACCTTCGTTTGAAGAGCGAAATCAAGGGAGATAACCCAGAAAATCAAGATTTACTTTTTTAATCTTAAAAAACGAAACAACTTAAAATTTGCAATTTCGCAATTAGTGTAAATTTAAAAATTGAAAACTTTTAGACAAAATATTTGCATTATATTTTTTGCTGATATAATTGTCATTAAGTTACAAAATTTTAATACTTCCTTAAAAGGAAGTACTTTTTTAAGGCAGCATTTTCATTATCAAATACCACAGAAAATAAAGTTCTTACAACAGCATACTTCATTCCTCATTAATTTGCAAATAAATATTATTTTTAATAATTTAAAATTAAAAAATATAAAAGTTTTAAATTTGCTTTAAATAATTACTTAGTAAGGTAGGCTGGCTTCATTAGCTTTAGCTGATAATCCAGGAGAAAGAGATTGTAGTGATTACTACTATGTTGCCATGCCTACATTTTTCTCAACTGTGATTGGTCAAATAATAAATACTAAATATCACAGGACAATTTACTGATCGCATTCACCACACTGAATTTTTCCTACCGTTAACTCACAAACATGCTTTTGTTGTAAAATCACCGATTGGTTAATTTTTCATCCAATCAGATATTTTTTGTGTTCTTTCAAAATTTATCCTGCGTTCGTGCTAGGAGCCTACCGATAGTAATATAAGTTCGGATTCATTCCCAAATCAACCAGTAGAGTTGAAAACAGTAGAGTTGAAACCAAGACAGCTGAAGACAGTAGAACTCAACTACTTACATGCGATTATACTCATTCTACTCACTCCGCATGCACACACACAGACACAGAACTTGAATATCATTCACCATCAATTCTTTGTGAACAAGCCAAGTTGCAACAACTCTGTTAGTTATACAAAATACACAATTAAACTTTCTGTATGTTCTTCTGAATACACATTCTATTTTAACACAGAACTCTGAACATTATATTCAGAAAACTTGATTATTTAAATATCACCATATTCGACTATTCACACATTACAAAAATTGCTTTGTATTTGTTGTTGATTTTAATATATATTTTCTTGTTGAAACACAAATTGGTTTTCCATTGTTTTTCCTTGATTTAAAAAAAATGTATAAATGTTAAATGCTCTTCAACACACAGCAACATTAGTCTTTTCAACAAAACACCATTTACATTGGTAACCCCAACATTTACGGAAAATAGCATTAACAACATTTCTGAATTCAAAACTGCCCCTCTACCAGATAGGCTTTACTTAAGTGCTCATCCTCCACTATAAATAAATAAATAATAACCCACAGACATAACAAAATAACAGCCTATGTGCAATGGAAGATATGCAAGAAGCATTAAATCGAAACCATTGAGAGATAGTATGACACAGTTACCTAAAATAATGATGTAACTATCCTCTGGGACATGCCAATTCAAGCTGTCAGGGAAATAAAAGCCAACAGACCTGATATTATCATAAAAGACAAGAAATTCAGGAAGTGTATGCTTATTGACATAGCAGTACCATCTGAGAGAAACACCTCCATGAAAATTATCGAGAAATTGTCCAAATATACAAGGACCTAAATATTGAGATTAACAGGGTGCAGGAAATGAAGAATGAGACTGTACCAATAGTAATCGCTCTGAGTCCTGTGAGAAAAGGAATGGACATTGTACTAACACTGTCCCAGGTAACATTGTAGTGGTACTATTAATAAGAATGGACCATTTGTAGATGTCTGCTTATGGCTGCATAAATAACATCACCTCACAATTTATATTTAACGCAAAATACCACAAAACATGAAATACAAGAAAGAATGAAAATGGTT
Source organism: Acanthosepion pharaonis (assembly GCA_903632075.3). Lineage (NCBI taxonomy): Eukaryota > Metazoa > Mollusca > Cephalopoda > Sepiida > Sepiidae > Acanthosepion > Acanthosepion pharaonis. The sequence goes on from CAHIKZ030005549.1 coordinate 143,245, forward strand.
TTAAAACAATAACATTTGTATTTATTTTTGTGTAAATGCTGTACATGTATAGAGTTTACTATTGTTTAGGTGTTATGTCTCTTTGGCTGTGAAATATTTTTATCTGAGCTCACAAAAGTTGAATGAATTATAAAGCTGAGAATGCTAAATAAACTGTAACTTTAAAAAAGTATTTCAAAGAGAAAAATTCTTGTTGCTTGTTTGAAATGTTCTGTATGTTTGTAATGTAGTTTGGAAAATTCTGTACGTACATGCATGCGTGAATATGCTTTTAAGGTCTGACCGCCCATGGTCGAGATGAGAATCCTTAAGATCACATCTTCGCAGGAAGAGGGAATAGAAGAGAGAGAGAGCTGCAAGCTCGTGTCTGCTATTTATAATGGATGTAACCACATGAAGGATCACGGCAAATTGGCGGGAAACTTGACTTGGTCATGCGCTGGAAAAATATTTGTACATGGGTGGATTGCAACGCCCACTTGTGTCTATTGACACAATTACAAGCTGATATTTCCTGAAAATATTTACTAAGCTGAGTAGGCTCTCTGATCCACATTTTGCTCAAAATTGTACAAAATTCAATATTGATAAGAAAGTGGTAGTGGGATGCTAAAAAATCAATGGTTCGCAACTGGGGTCTATATGGATCCAAGTGATCCATGTAACATTACTGAAGGTCCACGCAAAAAACATAGAAGATTGGGGGTTTGCCATAATATTTTAGTGGTACATAAAACAATTTCACGTTGGAGAGGTTGTCACAACTGAGATTTGGAATTTCTACAGTAATCTATGCCATATTAAAATACCAAAATTAAAAAAAAACAACTCTAAAACTGAAGAGAAAACATGATCAAGCAATGTAAGGCAGCATTCCTTTTATTCTACAGAATATTTTGATTGTAAAAGTTGAATAAAAACAAAGAAGGATATATAAAAGAATAAGTCATCTCATCCAAATAATTTCACCTTATCTCAGTAATAAGTCACTTAATACTGATAATAAGTCACCTCCCAATAAGTCACCCCATCTAAATAATGTCACATCCCAAAAATAAGTCACCTCCTCTGAAAAATTTCACCTTATCCTCGTAAGTTACCTAATACTAATAATAAGTCACCCCATCTGAACAATGTCTCATCCCAATAATAAGTTACCTCATTCCAATAATAAGTTACCTTATCCCAATAATGTTACTTATCCTAATAATAAATAACCTTATCTGAATAATGTCACCTTATCCCAATAAGTCACTTCATCCTAACAATGTCACCTTATCCTAATGTCACCTTATCCCAATAATAAGCCATCTCATACAAATAATAAGTCATCCCATCCGAACAAAGTCACATCCCAATAATAAGTCACCTCATCCTAATAAATCACCTTATCCCAATAATGTCACCTTATCCTAATAATAAATCATCTCATACCAATAAGTCACCTCATCCGAATAATGTCACCTTATCCCAATAATAAGTCACCTCATCCTAATATAAATAAATCACCAATAATTCCAATAATATAATGTCACCTCATCCCAATGATGTTTTTTCATCCCAACAATGTCACCTTATTCCAATAATAAATCACCTTATCCAAATAATGTCACCTTATCCCAATAAGCCACTTCATCCTAACAATATCACCTTATCCTAATAATAAGTCACTTCATCCTAATAATAAGTCACCTCATACCAATAAAATTTTGAGTCCCTAGAGAGGATTGAAATCACTATTCAGTAGTAAGTGATATGGCGAGACAAGTTTGCTTACAATTATACAACATCAAAGTGCTCTCATAGATTTATATACAAAAACTCTATTGTAAAAAAAAGATTGAAATGTTGAATAATATAAGTTAATTTTATTTTATAAATTCAACTTGAACAAACAAGCAAAACCAAGATGAAATTGTGGAGGATTTGTGGAAGTTACCTCCAGACAGGTCCACTACAAGTGTTCCATGGACCTCCACCAAATCTATGATACCAGGCCCCTACTCTACTACATCTCAATTTTCATAAGGTCGTATTCATATAAAATACAAATTTTATAGTAACCTAATTATGTACAATAATGGATCATATATAATTTAGGGGAACAATTCAAATAGAAAAATTGAAAATAAATACAGTGTATCTAAATACAAATCTTACTTATTATAAAACGCAGATGTGTGTGTGTGTGTGTGTGTTATATATTGAATCTGTACGTTTATATATTGAATCAGATTTTACAAACAACCGATTTCAACAAAACTTCACAGGACTATGTAAAATTACCTTGCGGTGGTTCTGACAGCGCCAGAAATTTGAAAAACACAATTGTTTTTGCACAATATCAATTTGAAAACATGATAAAACACGATTCTGTCGCCAGAATGAAAGGGGGACAACTCATATCGAGTTATACTTATAAAACCCAAGTTGTTTGTGTCTGTGTTTGTGTGTGTTCGTTTATATATGGGATCGGATTTCCTACATTTTTCAATCGATTTCAATAAAACTTCACTTTTTTTTTTTGGCAGGTAGTGTTTCTTATTGTCTTGCACATTTTTTTTCTTTATTTTTACATTCAGAATGCTTTAAAAATTCAATTTACAAGACAATTGTTTATTATAAAAATTCTATTCAATCGGTAGACTCATAAGGATTGAAAACAATGCTTTTGTTTGAGTTTGGGTTTGACCAATTCAAAAAAAAAAATAAAAAAATAAATAATAAAATAATTAAGACATGAGATTGGAAGTTTTGAGGAGTGTGGAACCACCTTTTAATTGCTGTTATTCCCAGGTCCACCCTGCCCGGAGTAGCAGCACCTGTTAGGGTCCCAACTCTGGGCAAATACCTCAAAAAAAAAAGTTAAAAAAATTTTATAAAAAATACAAACAATACATTTTATGTAAAAAAAAAATAAAAATAAAATTAGCAACAATATATTTTTAAAGTTATATGACAAGCAACACATTTTATCTGTGTATATTTAGTTGAAGCCATAAAATTATTCAAATTATTTACATTTGGCATTGAATGACTTATGGAGGCTGATATGTCACTAAACAAAATTAAACCACCAACATGAAAATTCTTTCATGACATTAATCCATATAATGTCCTACAATTTCTTAAAGAACTCAAACTATATTCCAAAATATAACTGCAACAAAACTACAATATAAAAGACATATCATTACCTCCTAGTAATTATGTCCACACAAGTAGCTGTGTATCATCTACCATGTATTCAGTTGTGAAAGCAGAATAACATATCATATTACTTCAATGATTTCTAGAAAATTAAGTTTTGACATTAGATGACCCATGAGGAGTTGATATGCTGTTAACAACAAGAAGAGATTGTAATTCATCTCTGGAACATGAATTAAGTTTGATACATTATAGACAATCACACATCTTTGTATTTCACCTTCGTCAATGAAAATACAAATGTAGCGAATTTATATGAGTCTCAAATACTGAAGACTAATCAAGAAACTGAACTGTCATTGGATTACTCATCTTTAATTTTATGAAGATTAATTAAGTTTTTCAGAATCCATTTTATACAGCATTCTTCAGGCAGTCAATCCATAATCCAAAATATGGAAGCAAATAGACTGATTGCCTGAAGTAATTCCAAGAATGATTCTTCGATTCTTAGCAAACATAAATGATTCCTTATTGCTATATTCAAACATGTTGTCCATTTTTTTTAGTCAATAAGGAAACAGAATTCTTCCCAAAATATGGTAAATGGCTTAGTTCATTGCTACGCCCATGTATCCCACATTCAGCTTCATTCCCAGCTCTAATTGAAATCACATTAATCTTTCACTCGGTAATGCTATAGAATCACCTGAAGAGACACATTTATGGCGTTGAAACAGAATTGTAATTGTATAGCGATTTTTTTTATAACTTGTTTTAATATCCTAAAATAAGTGAAAGATTAATTTGATTTCAATTGAATCAATATATATATATATATATATATATATATATATATATATATATATATATACATATACACACGCTATTTAAACAAAATGAACCAAACAACATGAAAGAACTCTCTGTGCCGTGCCAGGAAATTTTTCTCCCCTGGAATCGATCCTCCAGATCTACAAATCAACAATTCGCCCTTGCATGGAGTATTGCTGCCATATATGGTCTCGAGCCACTTCTGTTTGCCTCGGGGTTCTTGATAAGATCCAGAGGCAGATATGCAATATAATTGGCCCTGATCTGGCATCTCGTCTACAGTCACTTTCTCACAGACGCACCGTCGCCTCCATCTGTCTGTTTTACAAATACTTTCATGATAATTACTCCTCGGAGCTGCATTCGCTGGTTCCCAGACTTCATGAGTTCAAGCACCCTATGAGGCTGGCATCCTGCTCTCACCCTTTCACTGTCGAAACTCCTAAATGTAGCCGTCTCTTCTACTCCAATAGCTTCATGTCTTGCACCTCTCACCGGTGGAACTCCCTTCCATATTCCAGTTTCCCTTAGAGCTATAATCTCCAGCTATTCAAATGTAATGTCAATCGACATTTCCAGTTGCCTTGATCTATCCACTACCCTTCTCCTCATCCTTTCTTCTATCACAGCTATCTAATCTTGCTCCAAATTTTCTGTAACCCCTTGTGTCCTAGTGGCTTCCCGCCTTGCTTGGGGTGAAACGCTTAAAAAAAAAAAAAAAAACTCTCTCATGAAATTAATCCATATAATATCCTACAAATTCTTAAAGAAATCCAATTGTATTACAAAATATAACTTCAACAAAACTACAATATAAAAAACATGTATCACCAACTCTAATAATTATGCCCACACATGAACATGCATATATGCAAAAGCTGAGTATCATCTACCATGTATTCAATTGTGAAAGCAGAATAATATATTGTATCTATATTACTTCAAAACTCCCTAGAAAATTAAATTTCGACATTAGGGAGTTGATATGCTGTTAAGAAGAAGAGTTTTTAATTCACCCTTTGAACATGAATTAAGTTTGATACATTATAGACAATCACACACCTTTGTGTTTCACCTTTGTCAATGAAAATACAAATGGAGGAAACTTACGTCAGTTTAAAATACTGAAGAATAACCAAGAAATTATGTAACTTTGAACCAGCATTGGGTTACTTGTCTTTAATTTTAGGAAGATTAATTAAGCTTCAAGGTGTTTTTCAGAATCCATTCTATACAGCATTCTTCAGGCAGTCAATCCATAATCCAAAATATGGAAGCAAATAGACTGATTGCCTGAGATAATTCCAAGAATGATTTTTCGATTCTTAGCAAACATTAATGATTCCTTATTGTTATATTCACACATGTTGTCCATTTTTTTAGTCAATAAAGAAACAGAATTCTTCCCAAAATATGGTAAATGGCTCAGTTCCTTCCAAAGCCCAAATGCTGCACATTTAGCTCCATTCTCAGCAACCTGTATAACTGGCAATTCCCTATTTTTTATGCTTGCAGATGTTCTCATATTCTTTGATCTACTAGTCAAAGAAATCTACATTTATATATATTAATTAAATTTTAAGGACTCTGCACATTAAACTGTATAACATACAATTTCTAAAATATGATTTGAACAAAACTACAACACATCGCCACCTCTAGTAATTATGTCCACATAAACATGTATAAGCTCCCTAGAAAATTAATTTTTGGCATTTGATGATCCATGAAGAGTTGATTGGACAAACAAACTTAGCATGAGCTAAACAAATTTACAGATTTGGATGCCAAAAACAGACCACAGAATTCCATCAAAATCTGCAAAGATTTTTCATCCTTTCATCGTCAGTTATTTTAATTTGTAATGTATATGTAGATGTATATAAAAGAAGGTGGATATTGATAAGACAGTGAGGGTCACAAAGCAGTGAGACCCTCCATCAGGTTTGGGAGTGTCCAGGGTAGTAGACATCAGCCTTGCTTGATGTTGTTTTAGGTCATACCCAGCAAATTTCACATCAGGTAAGGCAATAAAGCCACTAAGATGTAAGGGGTTACTGAGTGTGAGGGAATATGAGAAAAAAACTTTAAGGAAAGAGAACAATAAAAGAAGAAGAATTAAGAAGACAAAAGATAATGATTGACATTGCATTTAAATTTTTGAAGGCCAAAGTTCACTGGGAAGCAAGCCAGAAGAGAGTTCCACAAGTGATAGAAGAAACTGTTAGTAAAGAATTTATGATTTTAGCCATTTCAACTGTAAAATGATGAGACCTTGCTGCCAATCTAGTACTGCATTTAAATTTGTAAAGTCTAGATTTTTAAAAAAATTAAAATGAATGACTTAAAATAATTCCTCTAACAATGCTCTTGGTAAAACTGATTTAAAAAGTCCACATTACTTCATTAACAGCTAATATCTGGAGTGCCTCATATATGGACATGATTTTGATGTGTATATTTGAACTATTTGGGTGATATGTAACTGATTTGAAATTTCTGTTTTTCAGGAAATTTAATTTGGATAATTGCTTATGCTTATTTTACCCTAATGGCTTGTCTTGGGGCAAAAGATGATGGGAATAAGAGGAAAAGAACAACTTTGGAGTTATCGCAAAAAGTGGACATTTTAAACAGGCTAGATGCTGGTGAAAGTTCATTATAACTAATGGCTGAGTTCAACATAGGAAACTCAACATTGGATGATATAAAAACTTCCAAAGAAACTATTCTTCAGCGTTCACACTGTCACAATGAACAAGGAAATAAAAAAACATGATTGTGATGAAATCTGGATTGAAATTGAAAAATCTATTAAAAAGGTTGTCGGTTTTATGGAAAGAAGGCTAGCATTCAGATTACAATAATGCGCCCAGAGTTAAAAGTGTCTATCGTTTAAAAGATTTCAAGAACAAAAGCAATACGAAATGCAGAAAAAGTTGAGAATGACATTTAGAAGAAAAAGAATCACCATGCAACAGTGATTAAAAAATCCTCGTTACTATTTGTTTTGCATATGTGGCATACTTAATTTAATGAGTTTTCTTTAACATTAGATAATTTCTTTTTCCTTAAAATCAATTCTGCTATATTTCACTCACCATTAGCTATAAAACATTGAAAATAAATGTTAAACTTGATTTCAGTTCTTTTATTTTAATCTAAATATAAGCCCTTATATCCGAAAGGCCTTCTTAGTCTGGTTGTCAGGGATTCTACTGTACATATTATGACAAATAAACCCCTATTTTTATTAGGTGACATTTTTATTATCTCCCTTGCCGGTGTTTTTATCGATTATCTCCCTTTTCGCAATAGACAGACGTTGATGGAAATACGAATTTCAGTTGTTCTTTCTTTAAGAAAAACCAGACGAAAAAGACAGAAAAAGATATAAAAAAAATGTAAGATGAATCTACTTTTTTTTTTTTTTTAAATTACAAGCCTTGGTGCTTAACAGATATTTTAAAAAGAGTTTCATTTTTTTTTTTAAATTTTATATTTATTTATTTTTAATTTTACCAGAGCAGTTTTCAAACGGATTTTTTTTTGTTTGACGTTAAAGTTTAAGAATTACATTTTTTTTATTAGTTTTTCAAAGTTCTTAATTAAATGATGCAAGAAAAAAATGAATAAATAATGATTTTTTTTTAAAATGATTCTCGTGTAGACCGAAAACATTTTAATTTTTTTCTTCAGTGATTACTTTTTTAGTTTTTTTTTTTTTTTACAGAAGGAAAAAAAATACTTTTTATTTTTTAATTTCCCAATCCAATTGTTTAAAAAAAAAAAAAACATCATTCACCATTTTTAGTGAATTTCATTAAACTAAACAATAATTAAAAAATAAAAGAAGATTATTAACTGGAAATATTTTTACAAGAATTTTCTTTTTTAATTTTCATAAAAAAAAATGATTCACTTCAATAGAGTTTTTGTTTTTTAAGAAAAAAAAAACAAACTAATTCTTTCCGCAGATCTTCCATTTTTTTTACACATCTATTTTTATATATATATATATATATATATATATATATATATATATATATAAAGTTGATTGGTTAATTTGCAGGGTTAAATTACGCAGCACTTATTTTGATTAACGGCGTTACTTAGAACGATTACTTCCTTACCGTAAATGTAGACACCGTTAATGGATTTTTAGACCGAATTTAAAACAAAAATCGTTATACCCTGTTTTAAAATATTTGCCAAAAATCAGAGAATTAACCGATTCAAACGAAATTTTCAGGACTTATTAATAAATGGATTTTATATTGAATAGGTTATTTTAGAAAGCTTTGTGTAAATATTTTGGGCTTTTTTTTTTATTTCCGTTTTTTTTTTTTTATCTTGTGCACTTTTATAAGGGAGGTGTTCACGAAATTATTTTTGAAGAAATATATATATATATATATATATATATATATATTATATAAAGAAAAGTAATAAAAAAGACGTTATTTCAGTAAAAAAAGTTTGTGCAATATCAATATGGCAAATTTGTCTTGAATATTACCAAAAATAATTCAGTAAAACTCAAAAAATAATTTTTTTTTTAGAATTTTAGCTATGTTCAATAATAATAATGTAGAAGAGGCATGGTGGAGTAATGGATAGCGGCTCGGATCGAGGAATCAGAGGTCTGAGTTTGAATTCCAGTCAAATCCATTACACTCACTTATACCCTTGGGAAAGGTATGAATAAGATATAGGTAAATAGAACGACAGACCGGGTTCTATAGTCTTGGATCGCAACTGGTCTACTGCAGAAAGAAATGGCAACCTACTGCGGGGGAAAAAATCTGCCTCGTCAGTCATGTATCAAAAGATACGTGATCGCCTAAGTGTGTATCATGTACAGCACATAACTGACTGATGTTCAATAATAGAAGAAAAAAAAAAAAGATGGTCAGTTCACTGGAAATATTTTTAAAAGAATTTTCTTTTTGAATTTTCATCCTGAGAAACTGAGAAAATGTTTCACTTCACCTGAGGTTTTTTGTTTTGTAATGTGCAATATTTTTTCTTTGAAAGCATGTACCACTCTAGGATTGTCTTTCTAAAACTTGATGACCTTTTAATAAATAAATATACAAAGATATTGAGAAAATATACTCTTAAAATAATTAAAAAAAAACATTACGTGGCTGTTGATGAGATGTTATGTCCTGGGTATGATGACAAACTACATCCTGCAGCAAGACCTCTTATTGGGAGATTGGAGATTTTGAGGAGCATAGAACCACCTCTAAATTACTGTTGTTTCCAAGTCCACCCTGACCTGGAGTGGTAGCACCTGTTAGGGTTCCAGCTATGGGAAAATAGTGACCCCCCCACACCAAAAAAAAAACTTAGGTCAAAACACTATATGTAAATAGATTTTTATAGTAAAAATTTCCAGCAAGAAAAAAGAAAATAAAAAAATTACCAAAACTTTCAAGAAAATTAAACTTTGACATTAAATGACCCATAAGTAGTTGATATCCTGTTAAACAAACCAAATCATTTAAAGCTGTCAACACGAATTTGTGCCATTGTCCATCAGCCTGACTGAGACAAGCTATTGATATTATAAAAATACATTTTTCTTTTGAAAGATTTAAATATTATGTGATAGGAATCAGTTCTTACTTGCATTATTCGAACTGTTATCCTCATCTTCATTGCCATATTCGCAACGTTTCTTCAGGTCATTGGAATTTCGAACTGAACACTTTATTTCATCCACTAGGGTAGATTGTTCTAGTTCCATGTGCCATGCCTCTTCCAGATGTCTCAGTTATTTCCTTTTAACTCAAATCTCCAAATAAAACGTTTGGTTAAAATTCCAATCACCTGAAGAAAGCAGGAGTATACAAAAGCCAAAAGATTGTAAATATGGCACTGAAGATGAGGATAACAGTCCGAATAATGTAAATAATGCAAGTAATCATAATACCTCATCTCAGAGATATAGAGGCTGAAACATTGTGAATATGGCACTGAAGATGAGGATAACAGTCCAAATAATGTAAATAATGCAAGTAATCGTAATACCTCATCTCAGAGATATAGACAGATCTTGTGTGTAGTCACTGGATCTAAGCAACATCTTTATCCACTGGGCCATGTGTCATTGTGAATATGGTAATGAAAATGAGGATAACAGTCTGAATAATGTAAATAATGCAAGTAATCATAATACCTCATCTTAGAGATATAGAGGCTGAAACATTGTGAATATGACACTGAAGATGAGGATAACAGTCCAAATAATATAAATAATGCAAGTAATCGTAATACCTCATCTCAGAGATATAGACAGATTTTGAATCTGTGGTTTTTGACAAAACTAAAGCACAATTTTTATGCAGGATTGGAACAAGGATTTTCTTGATGTATTTATTTCATTGCAACACTCTTACTTTAAAGGAAGAATTTCTTGAAATTGGGCAGTATCATCTAGCTGATCTTTATTCTTTTACATGGAAATGGCGGTACTGAAAGTGGCTTTTCTTTAAATGGTAAAAAATTTAAACGAAACATACCTCATAGCTGAATGTCAAGTATATGAAGCCATTATAGCGAAGGGTGTGGTATTCAGTAGGGGCATCCTACTAGTTGCATGAACCGATTCTTAAAATTATAAAAGCAAACTGGTTGTTGGATTATCTGAAAATAATCTTATATATTAATAGCCGGTGGTCTTGGTAAAATGTTAGTTACACTATGTTTGCATACATGCCTAGTGAAACTTGAATAGACACAGTCAACAGGGAAAAAGAAAAAGTAAAAAAGACATAGATAACAGTAGCTGTGTAGAAAAATGGGTGAAAGAGTGAGGTCTTTGGGACTGCAGCGATTCAGTTTGAAGGTGGCTAAGAAACCATAAACTCAGCATTTTTTCTCTCCGCATTGGACTTTATATTATGAAAGCATGGCTTCTGTTTCACCCTTTTTCCTATTCAAGAAACAGTCACCTATTTTTTTCATTCATCGACAGCTGGGATAGGATGCTCCGTAATTTGCATATCAAAATACTTTTATAGCGACTCCTGCGACGGACTTGTTTCTTTTTTCGTCGTAGAATACACACGATGTGCTGTCGCTTGGTTTGATGAGGTAAGTTGCTGTTTTTTTTGCTATAAGATTTTTACTGACTACTTTTTGGTAATTTTTCTTCGGCAGATCGCACACAAAACACAAACTTTTTTCAAAGTAATGAGCCATATAAATAAATGTTTCTTTCATGTGTATGCAGGCTGTCATTTTTTATTTCCGTGTTGAAACCAGGGATTTTTTTTTATCACACATGGGGATGTCTGCCTCCAGCCAGGTGCTCTCCATTTGTAGTCATAACTTTTAACTTCTTATACTGAACCCCAAAACAAGTGATCCAATAGGAATATTATTTATATTTGTATAAAATGCTGCCATAAAAATGTTTCTATTGTAGACATAAATAAAGTTTCTACAGTCAGAAGAAAATATTTATTCAATACGACTGACTAATCAATTATTTTCATGGGATATGTTCTACTTCAATTAAATCTATTCTTTTTTTCATGTCCACAATCTTTTATTATCTGTCTATATTTCTGAGTTGACGTACTGTACTGATTTACATTGTTTAGACTATTGTCCTCTTCTTTATTGCCATATTCACCTTCAACTTCTGTCTCTATTTCTCAGATGAGGTATTGTAACTATTTACACTATTTACATTGTTCAGACTGTTGTTCTCATCTTTGTTACCATATTCATCTTCAACATCTGGCACTATTTCTTCATTACCATATTCCTGAATCCAATGACCTGACTTGAATTCAATACCTGGTTACAGCTGAAGTGAACAAATACTTGAAGAATTGAGTTAAAGGGGAGTAACTGATGTTGAAACATCTGGAAGAGGCATGGCACCTGGAACAAAAACAGTCTACCTTGGTGGATAAAATAAAGGTTTCAATTCAAAATTCCAATCACCTGAAGAAGACCAGAGCATACAATGGCTGAAACGTCATGATTATGGCAGGGAAAATGAAGACAACAGCTCGAACATTACTTCTTTAGTACAAGAGAAGGTGAAATGAGTCCAGCCATTGTGATAGAAGGTAAAAAAGGTACTTTCAGATGATTAAAAGAGAGCTGTTTTAGTTTGAGGTGTTAAAATTAACAAATTAAAATTGTTACTGACAATGTCTAAGGTTTATAAAATATTTGTGAAATATTATCTGTATGGTGATTTTCCAAGCGTAGCTCAGATGTGGCACAAGGCCGAAAGTATGGAGCACCCATATCGAACTCACTACTCAGTCGTAATTGTTCTAACGAGACAAGCTTGCTAACCATTACACCACCCCAAGGTGCCCAACATATTATCTGTATATCATTGAACTTGTGGTAATATCTTCAATGTAAATGGACTCATTTCATCTTCTTGTATTAACGTTTTCAGCTGACATGTAGTGGAAAGATTATATTGAATCAATTGCTAAGTCTGCTGCTAAGAAAGTTGGTTCACTTTGTCATGCTAGACAATTTTTCCCACCAAAATCTATCTTATATTTATAAGTTTACCATTCATCCTTGCCTTTAATATTGCTGCCACATGTGGACTATTGCTCCAGCTATCAATTTAGAGATTCTTGATAAAATCCAAAGAATCTGCAAGGTTATTGGTCTTAGCCTGGCATCTCAACCAGTGCAAGAGTTTCAGTGCCCCATCTTGAAACTTTGACATGGGGCCCGCCTCTCTGTTACATGTTAACTTCAAAGTCTCCCAACCTGAAGCCATAAACCCTTAAAAAGAAAATAGTGCGGAAAGGGAAGCGCTTTTTTTAAATTACCAAAAATCAGGGAATTATCCAATTTAAATGAAAATTTCAGTACATATTCATTATTTACTTTTATAATGAATGTTTTTTATTTAAAAAAATATCTGAGAAAATGTTATTCTTTTGTTAATAACCACCAATATTTTCATGACTAAATTTTACTCAAAAAAATGTTTAATTTGCAAATTTTTACATTTCTATATATTGCTGATGCATCTCTGCTGAAATTTTTTTTTACAAAGATTCCAACACAACACAACACAAACAGGATGGTCTTAAAAATTTGTTTTAAAACAGTTTTCAGGAAAATTTTTCATGTGTTGAAATCTTTAAACATTTTTAATTTTTAAGCTATCATTTTGTCGGTTTTCTTTTTAGAAATATAAAAATAGGAACTAGAAATTTTATTTGAATTACAAGCCATGGGCTTCTGGTTAGTATTCACTATTAATAAAAAAAAAAAAAAAAAAGAAAAACATCAGAGATCCTCCATAGTGAATGACCTCAGAATAAAAAATGATTTTATCGACATATATTACCGTTTTAATTGATTTGAAAGAATTGTTCAGAAAGAAAATTATAATTTAAAAAATAAGCACTGCTGAAATTAGTACCTCCCCAGTAGGCATGGGACGCCCCACGGGGTTGAGAGGTTCAGAGTAGTAAGTACTGGCCCTGTCGGTTATTATAGTTGATAACCGACAATATAACTATAACAATATAAGTACAAAAAAAAAAAGTTGCTGAAACTGGGCCTTTTGGTGCTCTAATCTCATTGAGGGGTTTTCTGCATAGTAGGCACCCCCACCGGCTATGCAGATACACAATGTTTATTATTAGTTGATGACTGACAATATAACATCAGTTTAAAAATAATTTAAAAAATGACAGATGGACATAAAAAAGTACCCCCAAAAATGGCAGTCCACAATATGGCCCCCAAAATGTGGGGGCCCCTCCCTGGTCTGGGGTTAAGGGTTAGGGGTAAGATGCACCAGCCCTGATCTCAACTTCAGTCACTTTCCCACTACTGTAACTTAGCTTCCCTGTACCTTTTCTATAAATATTTTCATGATAATTGTTCTAATTAACTTTCCTTTATGGTACCGAGAATTTATGAATTTAAATGCAGTACTAGATTGGCAGGAAGGTCCCATCATTTTACAGTTGAAATGGCTAGATGTAACCGTAAGTTTTTTTTAACAGTTCCTTGCTTCCCAGTGAACTTCAAAAACTTAAATGCAATGTCAATCATTATCTTCTGTCTTAATTCTTGTTCTTGTATTGTTCTCTCTCCTTAATAATGTTTTATTTTTCTCATATTTTAATGGCTTTATTGCTTTGCTTGGGGTGAAATAATTAAAAATAAAATTCCACTGTGCACCCTTGTGCAAATTAATTGAAACAACTGCTTGAATTTCCTTTCTTTCAACATATTGACAGTTTTAGACCCACTGGAGTGACAAGGTGTAATCGATTTCTATTTTTTCCTCAGATTAGGTCATTTGCAGTGGTGTGCAATAATATGAATCTATTTTCAGGGTGTATGATGAAATTTGTTTGGCCTTGAAAAATATTATATCATCTGTGATTGCATCAGATTTTTATCACGCTCAGACATTATTGTCTTGACTGTCGATTAGTTGTCCTAGGGTCATTTTCTGCAATTGACGTTACTCCAAGGAAGCTTATGAAAATTGTAACACTGCATGAACACACTGGCAAGCCTTTCAGTGAGCAAATCAAAGTACTGACCTGGAAACTCTCCTGATTTAAATCCAGTCAAGAATCTGTGGTCAATCTGCAAGGAATTACACTTGTGGAATGAACATACTAAGTACTAACATGTGCACTGAGTCATATTTCATTGGACAAATATGAAAAAAATGTAAATAATAACAGAACTATTTGTTTTGTTTCAATTAATTTGCACAAGGGTGTAACATCCTGATTACCTTTCACTAGCCTTGCATACAAAATGCAGTGTTACACTGATTTTATTTAAGCTCTTAATATTGAACTAAATGCTAATTATGTTTTTTATTCATTTATTTTCAGTGTGAGAATTGCTAGAAGTGACAGAATGACTGAGAGAGAAAGGCATTCCCGCTCAGAAATCTCTAAACGTCCACTTTCTTATGAATCCTTCCTAGAAAATCATGGCAACACTGTAAATGGAAAGAAAAGTTTCCTCTGTTATGTTTGTGGTGTAACGTTTACCTTGAAGTCAAATCTTGTCAAGCACCAATTAACACACACTCGAGAAAGACACACCTGCGAGACCTGTGGAAGAGTTTTTTATTTGAATTCATCCTTAAGAAGACATTTGCTTAGACACAACAGAGAGAAACTTTTCAAGTGCGACACCTGCAAGAAAGTATTTTCCAAAAATGAAAATCTTCAATCCCATATGTTGATGCATACAACAAATGAATATTTTTCCTGTAAGATCTGTGCAATGGAATTTTGTTCAAGTTCATCTTTGGAAACTCATATGGCAATGCATTCAGATAGTTCCATGATTCATGGCGTTTGTCAAAGAATGAATTCAATTAACATTTCAAATTCCGTTAATACACTCCAAGGAGATTTGCTGCAAACACCTTCAACTTGAGCAGTTTGAAAAGTAATTCATCCTTATATTTTTACATGTGAAGTGATATCATTACACTAAGAAATATATTTTGACTATAGGCATTACAACAGATGACACTGAATATTCATTCTTGGTTGTCTAATTTAAAAATTATTGATTATTTTTTATTATTTAAACCTTGCGTGCATTTGTTCTTTAATCTTCCTTATTTTTCATCAACATGGCTGATGCTAACCTTCTGGACTATGAAAGTTTATTCACTTTCTCATGCTTCACAATTTTTTTTTCCAGAATTTATCTTTATAAATCTACCATTCGACCTTTCATTAAATATTGCTGCCACATCTGGTCTGGTGCTCCTGCTATATATTTAGAGAAATATTTTAAAATCTAAAGAAGAATCTGCAATGTTATTGGTCCTGACATCTTGGTTTCAATCCCTTCCTCACTATGATGACATGGCTTCCCTGTGCCTTTTTCTATAAATACTTTCATGGTAATTGTTCTGATGAACTTTCTGCTATGGTAACTAGACTTGATGAATTTAAGCGCCGTACTAGATTGGTTGCAAGATTTCATCATTTTACAGTTGAAATGGCCTGATGGAACCATAAGTTCTATGCTACCAGTTACTTCTATTGCACTTCTCACTTGTGGAACTCTCTTCCGGCTTCTTGCTTCTCAGTTAACTTTGATCTTTAAAAATTTAACTGCAACGTCAATCGTTATCTCCTGTCTTCTTAATTTTTGTTTTTTTATTGTTCTCTCTCCTTATTTGTAGCTTTCCTCATATTCTCTAACACTCAGTAACACCTTGCATCTTAGTGGCTCTGTTGCCTTTGATCTTCAAAAATCTAAATGCAATGTCAATCGTTATCTTCTATCTTCCTAAATCTTGTTCTTTTATTGTCCTCTCTCTTTAATAGTAGTTTTCCTCATATTCTCTAACACTCAGTAACCACTTGTGGCTTTGTCGCCTTTGATCTTCAAAAATTTAAATGCAATGTCTATCATTATTTTCTGTTTTCTTAATTTTTATTCTTTTATTGTCCTCTTTCCTTAATAGTAGTTTTTTTCTCATTCTCTAACACTCAGTAACCACTTGTGTCTTAGTAGCTTTATTGCCTTATTTTGGTGAAATGATTAAAAACTGTGCTTCTGCTATATTTTTAGAGATTCTAGATAAAATCCAAAGAAGGATCTGCAATATTATCGGTTGTGATCTAGCATCTCATTTTCAGTCACTTCCTCACTGCCATAATGTAGGCTTCCCTGTGCCTTTTCTATAAATATCTTCATGCTAATTGTTCTGATGAATTTTCCTCTTTGGTACCAAGACTATGGCTTTAAGCACAGTACTAGATTGGCAGTTAGGTCTCATCATTTTACAGTTGAAATGCTAAAGGTAATTATAAGATCTATTCTTTTGTACTTCTCACCTCTGGAACCCTTTTCTAGCTTTTTGCTTTCCAGTCAACTTTGATTTTCAAAAGTTTAAGTGTAATGTCAATCGTTATCTTCCATTCCTCTTCTTTTATTGTTCTCTCTCCTTAATAATGTTTTTTTATTCTCAGATTCTTTGCACACAGTAGCCTCTTGTATCTTAGTACCTTTATTGCCATGCTTTGAGTGGGGTGAAGGGTTTGGTATGTTTTGGTGTCGCCCATTTGGCATCGCTGATTCGACATGACTGATTCAGCGTCAGAAAAATAATTGGTCTATTCAGCACAACCATTTAGGCGTCAATGTCTTTGACCGGAGGCACCCCCACTTCCAAAAAGGATAAAAGCATTGAAAACACCCAACTTTCATTATGACTTTTTATTCATTCAGGGAATTAAGGATCTTATTAAAACATTAATGGAATGATGTAAATTAAAAACTTAAATTAAAAATATTGTATTTAAAAAAAAATTAAAAAATTATTTCTACATTTCACAATTACGAGCAACACTCTTCAGGCATTCAATTGGATCCAATGATTCCACTTCCATTATGACATTTTTGATTCGTTTGTCAGCATCTCTATATTTTTTTGTGGGGGTCGGGTGGATATCTAAGATAAGTATCCTCAAACTTTTTTAAATAATTTTTCTCCCTGGAAATCGATCCTCCAGATCTACAAATCAACAATTCGTCCTTGCATGGAGTATTGTTGCCATATATGGTCTGGTGCCCCTTCTGTTTGCCTCGGTGTTCTTGATAGGCTCCAGAGGCGGATATGCAATGTAGTTGGCCCTGCTCTGGCATCTCGTCTACAGTCACTTTCTCACAGACGCGCCATCGCCTCCCTCTGTCTGTTCTACAAATACTTTCATGGAAATTACTCCGAGGAACTGCATTCGCTGGTTCCCAGAGGATGGCATCCTGCTCTCACCCCTTCACTGTCGAAACTTCTAAATGTAGTCGTCTCTTCTACTCCAATAGCTTCATGTCTCATACCTCTTGCCTGTGGAACTCCCTTCCCTATTCCAGTTTCCCTGAGAGCTATAATCTCCAGCTATTCAAGTGTAATGTCAGTCGACATCTCCAGTTGCCTTGATCTATCCTCTACCCTCCTCCTCATCCTTTCTTCTATCACTCCTATCTGATCTTGCTCTAAATTTTCTGTAACCCCTTGTGTCCTAGTGGCTTCCCGCCTTGCTTTGGGTGAAATGTTTTAAAAAAAAAAAAAATATAAAAATTATTCCAACTATTCTTTTTCTTAAATTGGACTATTGGAGTATATAACGACAAAGTACTAATTTGACTACTAAACAAGAGAGAGAGGGAGAACAAATTTGACTATAACAACAAAGTAGTAATCTGACACTTAATCATCTCACTACCAAAATATTTCAATGTTGAAATGGCTATGCTGAATCACCGATGCCAAATGGACTATGCCGGAATGTCCCAACACATACCACAACAGCACATACTCACTAGGATTCTACATCCCTCAATGGGAATGACTGCAAAACATTGGCTGACTGTGAAAGAATCTTAGACAAATAGAGATTATTAAGGAGAGTATATATATATATATATATATATATTTAGAGATTCTTGAGAAAATCTAGAGAAAGACAAGTTATGACTAGCTTAGATGAGTTCTGACCAGCTTGAGCAAGCTGTAACTAGCTTAGACCAGCAGCCTGAGTGAAAACGCTCAGGTCCCCCTGTTTAAAACCAACCTTGTCTCACAGCCTGACCGTTATGGTCAAGTAAATCACCTTACCTACTCTTTTTCTTAAATTTAAAAATGCCTCTAACTGCTCTTTATCTTAAATTGGATGAAGTACTAATTTGACTACTAAACGAGAGAGAGAGAGAGAACAAATTTGACTATCACAATAAAGTAGTAATCTGACACCTAATCATCTCTCTGCTGAAAAATTCCTATGTTGAATCAGCAATGGCAAATGAGCTGCAACGGAACATTCCTTCCCTTCAGTGAAATCATTAAGAATAAACTATTAATTTGTTTTATTTCTGTAATTTTACTCCTATGTTATTTTAGTTTTCAACTTTTTTTCTTTCCTATTTTTTGAATAGTCTTTGTAGTCATTATTTTAACTGCTGATGTTCTTGAAGTTAAGAAGTTTTAAAGATACAGTGGGTTCTGTTTAACCTGAATGCACTATGATTACAAAATCTTTATAGAAAAGGCTGTTCCTTTTAAACCAGTCTGCATAACATATTCTGGTAGATAATTTCATTGTTTTTACATTAGAGCAAAATAATAATTCAGGTAGTAAATTTGTGTATCTTCATTTTTTCTATAGTTTTTTAGTGACAAAAGAACATTCCTGATAACATAAACAGACATTTTAACCAAAATAATCCGACCAGGACTTGATGGAATTGTCATTACTATGTCTTTAAAGGAAATGGTCAGTAAGGGAATACCAAGATTTGCATAATCTTGTCAAGACAATTTTATTTCACAAGCTTTTGAAATAAAATGGTATTTATCCTGATGTTGGATCATTAAAAATTATTTCAAAATAGATGTTTTCCAAATTGTTTTTTATATTTACCATTCCATCAGATTTTTATCCAACTTTTCTTGCATATTTTTGCAGCAATGCCAAAATTTACATTAGTCGGACTATTGTTCTCATCTTTGTCGCCATATTTGTCACAACATTTCGGCTGTTGTACGCTCCGGCCTTCTTCAGGTGGTTGGAATTTCGAACTGAACCCTTTATTTCGATCACTAGTTCCACGTGCCATCTTTGATGGATGTCAGTTATCAGTTATCTCCTGCTAATTTTCCCTCTGAAAGTTCTCCACTGCCTCAAGGACACATGGCACAGTGGATAAAGGCGTTGGTTAGATCCAGTGACAGACCCAAAGAATGTGAGTTCAATACCCGGTTAAGGCAGTGGAGAACTTTCAGAGGGAAAATTAGCAGCAGATAACTGATAACTGACATCCATCAAACATGGTACGTGGAACTAGAACAGTCTACCCCAGTGATCGAAATAAAAGGTTCAGTTCGAAATTCCAACCACCTGAAGAAGGCTGGAGCGTACAACGGCCGAAACGTTGTGACAAATATGGCGACAAAGATGAGGGCAATAGTCCGACTAATGTAAATACTGTACATAATACCTCATCTCAGAAATATAGACAGACTCCAATAGATTGCAAGATTTACATGTAACAGTTTGTTACTTAAATAAAATTAGGTACCTCTACTAATTTGCTGAAAAAAGAGCATACCATGATGAAAACAAAGTTTTATCATCAAAATGTTTGTTATTATAAAGAGGAAAGACCAAGGGATATTTTGATTATTTTATAAAATTTTTGATCCAATCTAGCACATTTGAAATTTTGGTTTCTCTACATATATGCCTTAATTAATAAGAAAGCAATCCTCAAAGAAAAAGAGGAAGAAAAGACTGAACATGGCTGCAAAATGGCCGAAGCTTGCTGGCCCAGACTTTTAGTCATTGTGACTATAAATTTACCAAAATATATCAGTTAAATTCTTCAGAGTCCCACTTTTAAATCATTTTTTTTTCCACTCATTTTCCGTAAATTTACTCTGAATGGTAAAATAAAAAAACTGGAATAATAATAAGACATTATTTAGTTAGAAAAGCTTTTAATTGCTTTTATAAATAAGATATATTAAGGACACTATTGTCTTAAGAAAAAAAATTTCAATAAATAATGAATTTTTACAAGAATTTGATTAATTTTTTAAAAGAATTTTTAATTTTTTTGTATGTATAAACATGATTTTTGTTAATGCAGTTGTTTATGCAAAATGTTATCAGAAAATAAGTGCAATAACTATAGTAAATTTAAAGTCAAAGTTTCTAAAATTCAATAAAACATGGAGAGTATTTCCCAAATTTTTAAGATTACTGTGTACTTAAAAAATAATTATTTATAAAAAGCACCCATGTTATATTCTTCAATTTTTTAAATCAACATTAGATAAATATCCACTTGTCATCAATGTTTACTGTTTTTAAAATGATTATTATAATTTTAATGAAACCCAATGAAAATTGTAATAATCATGTTTGGTTATCAACCAATGGAGCCAGTAGAAACAAAACAAAAATCTGTATGCCAACACTAAGTTCAATTGCAAATCTGTTGTAAACAGTCCAGCAGGCAACATAATAAGGAAAACAGGGTCAGAAATCCAACCTTCCCCTCTCAACAGCAGAAATGCACTTTCATTCTCCAAGCTCAAAATCGTTCACCTGGTAAGTAAAAAAGCAACGGCCTTTGTTCACCGAATGATTTTTCTGATTGGCCACACCATTCAGAGAAGAAAGAACATTGGCATAGTCCTTCTGATACTTAAATTGGCAGGTTTTTGCTATTTTCTTTAATCTTCCTTCGGCAGTATCTGTCATAGAGGAGAACATGACTAAAGATTGTGTGTATGCTATCCCGTGCAGCTGCGGAAAGAAATATAAAGGGGAGACAGGCCACCCCTTAAGGTAAGGCTTCAAGAACACCAGAAAGCTGTAACACGAGGGCAAGTGGAAAAATCAGGCATGGCTGACCACGTATGGAGAGAGAAGGGAAAGGGATCAGGTTGAGATCATAGACAAAGAACACCATAGGAAAATTCGTAAACTTAAGGAATCAGCACATATGCTAGATCACAAAAATCTCTTGAGACAACCAAGCATAAAAATGAATACAGTCTGGGAACAAGTAATAAGGAGTGCCAGAGAAAATCGATAATAACAACAAAAATTGCAATATGAGCTCTGGTAAAAAAATATGCAATCATAACTGCAAAAAATTGCAATATGAGCACTGGTAAAAAAATGGGTGCTGAAGACATTAGGTTTATAAAACCCAGAAATTCATACCTAGATGTTCTGAAGGTGTTGGTTAGATCCAGTGACAGGACCCAAAGAGTGTGAGTTCAATACCCAGTTAAGGCAGTGAGAGAGAGGAGAATTAACAGGTAAACTGACATCCATTAAACATGGCATGTGGAACTAGAACAGTCTACCCCAGTGAACGAAATAAAGGGTTCAATTTGACATTCTAACCACCTGAAGAAGGCTGGAGTGTACAACGGTTGAAACGTAATAAATTTATTCAGATTATTGTCCTCATCTTTGTCACCATATTTATTACAACATTTCAGCCGTTGTACGCTCCGGCCTTCTTCAGGTGGTTGGGGTAGACTGTTCTAGTTCCACATGCCATGTTTTAATGGATTTCAGTTATCTCCTGTTAATTCTCCTCTCCAAGTTCTCCACTGCCCTCACCAGGTATTCAACTCACACTCTTTGGGTCCTGTCATGGTTAAGGCAGTTAACGCCTTTATCCACTGTGCCATGGTGTTAGTTAGATCCAGTGACAGGACCCAAAGAGTGTGAGTTCAATACTCGGTTAAGGCAGTGGAGAACTTTCAGAGGGAAAATTAACAGGAGATAACTGATAAATGACATCCATTAAAACATGGCACATGTTTCTGTACAACACTGATCTGTTACCACTGCTAATAATTTATGACTTTTTAAGCTATTTCTCTCACAAACACTTTTGATGAAAAAATTGACTTACAACTCCTTAATTTAAAAGAGTATTAAAAGTTCTAAAAGTAAGGCATGTCTTTTATTTATTTACAATCGCTGGAATATAAATGTATAACGTTACATCATAGAAAACAAATCAATCAAAAAAAAAAAAGAAGTGGGGTGGGTGAAACATCCCTCCCAACCTCAAAAAAATAATTCCCCAAAATTTTGCAGTAAAAACTTTGTTTGAGTCAGATAATTTTTGACAAATTTTTAAAATGCGGGAGGAGTGTTTTGATTTCATAAAAAATGAAAAAAAACATTCACTTTGGGGGTTGTACGTATGTATACATACGTACAACTCGGACATCAAAAGAAAAATTAAGTTATAGAAAGAAAAAATATTACTAAATAACGATTTAAAAAACGCTGCATAATATAGCAGCGTTGATTTCTATCCAATGAATGATTGTTATTGAAATTTGAATTTGTGTAGGTATGTATGTATGTATGGGTGATGATGGTCATCATCATCACAAAGGTAAGTTGTAGTTGTAAATGCTATTTTCCTTAAAGTTGGGGTTACCAATGTAAATGGTGTTTTGTTGAAAAGATTAATGTGGCTGTGTGTTGAAGAGCATTTAACATTTATACATTTTTTTACATCAAGGAAAAACAATGGAAAACTGATTTGTGTTTCAACGATAAAATATATATTAAAATCAACAAATACAAAGCAATTTTTGTAATGTGTAAATAATGAGAAAAAAGTAGTTTCCCTTTAACTGTTAGTTGAATTAGAAAATGTAATTAAACAAGTTTTCTGAATAGAATGTTCAATGTTCTGTATTGAAATAAAATGTGTATTCAGAAGAACATACAGTAAGTTCAATTGTATATTTTGTATAACTAACAGAGCTGTTGCAACTTGGCTTGTTCACAAAGAACTGATGGTGAATGATATTCAAGTTCTGTGTTTGTGTGTGTGTGTGTGGAGTGAGTAGAATGAATAGTCTGTGTAGACGTGTGTGAGTAGTTGAGTTCTACTGTCTTCAACTCCACTGTTTAATTTGGGAATGAATCCGGACGTATATTATTACCGGTAGGCTTCCAGCACGAACGCAGGATAAATTTTGAAAGAACACGAAAAATATCTGATTGGATGAAAAATTAACCAATCGGTGATTTTATAACAAAAACATGTTTGTGAATTAACGGTAGGAAAAATTCAGTGTGGTGAATACGATCAGTAAATTGTCCTGTGATATTTAGTATTTATTATTTGACCAATCACAGTTGAGAAAAATGTAGGCGTGGCAAACATAGTAGTAATCACTACATAGTGATCTGGGTAACATACAGAGATAACAACAACAAAAATGAGTGCAGTTGTCCGAAAATAAATAGTAGTGTAAATAAATAATAACTCCTCATCTAAGAAATTCAAATATTTTAATTGATAATTAGAATAACAATTTTTTTGTCTGAATTTTTTATATTCTATCATTCGGCCACACTAGTTGTTTTTTGAGGAGTTTTTTAAAATTTTTGCTAAGATCCAAAGAAAAAAATTTAAATACAGAAATACCTTCCACATTTTAAAAGCATGATATGCACTTTGTAAATACAAAAGAGGAATGGATCTTTTAACACAAGGAACAGATTTTTGTCCAACACCGTTTAGCCTTTCTTTTGTCTTTATTTTTACTTTTGATATCAGACGACACATTTTCTCTGCAGTTAATTTGATATTTACATTCTGTTGTCTGTATTTTAAATACTGCTTTATTTTGTCAGTCTTTTCCACTTCGACATTATTTCCAATTTCTAATTAAACGAACAAAACAAATTCTATTTAAAAATTGACTAACAACTGATCAAAATTCCAACAGAAAATGCTTGAAAACTAAAACAGAAATAATTACGGCTTAAATTTCTTAGTTTTTTTTTTTTAATGCCTTTTCTCATGTGAAAAAAGGGTAAGTTGGCGAAATCTTTTTCTCCAATTTTATCATTATTTTATTATTTTTTAATCAATGCTGAACACAACACGGAACACCTGAATGACGTGTGTAGCTTTCAGGGTCTCCTGAGTTTAAAAACTGGTAAATTAACTGTTCAAATTTCAAGTTCCGTTTTACAGTCTTTTGTATTTTTATTATTTACGGGTATTGTGCAGTTTAAAACAAGCACTGAATGACCTCTCTTAATTTTTTTCAACTATCCTCATATCGAAACTAAACAAACAAAGGATGTGATAATTTTGGTTTTCGAACAAAATTTCTTAGCGTTTTTCAATAGGTGGCGTTTATCATGTGAATTCGTTTCACACGTGACTGAAATTTATGGCATTTTAAAAGGTGAGATTTCAATGCATCTTTCTATATGATTCGTGTGTGGATTTTTAATTAATTTTTTTTAAGTAAATACCACATAATTTGAATATGTGACATTGACGTTTATTTGAAAGAGAATAAGTTTAACAAATCCGTATTCAAAGAGAAATACATTACTGTATGTAAATAAAACTTTTAAGAATTTTTAAAACATCGGAATGTTCACCGATCGCTCTTTGACTCTGCAAACTGCCATTATAGACCAAAAATGGAAACAACATTTTAAAAAACTCTTAAAAATCAAATATTTGTCCTAGAGTCAAATGGTAACTTTAAGGATTTATTAACATGATTTTGTAAACGTAATCCTTACTTACCTTTATGAAAATAAAACTTATTTATGCATGATAGAGCTGTCATCATAGGTTAACAACATGTTATAGACAAGCGTATGGTTGCAAAAAAGAAATACAACAGCAAAAATAGATTTACGTGATTTATTTCAACAGGAACGTGTGGGTTTGGGACAACTACCTTGTGGTATAGTTCATAAGCCGGCTGTCAATTTGGGTTGATCTCTCATAGTAGTTCTCACTAGTTGGCGTGGTGCTCCTCCTGCTGACTGTTGCTGATTGCTGCCAACCACTCAGCCTGACCGTGACAGGTCTCTTCCCTAGCCTCCTGTTGACGCCTTTTATGGCCCCATGTGACAGGTCTCTTCCCTAGCCTCCCCATGTGACGCTTTTTATGGCGTTCTTTATGGCTTAACAGGCTCAAAAAATGACGCGAGTATAATTAGGAGGGAAGCATTTTTATTTGGTCGAAAAATAGCTTTAAAATATTATTTTACTTTTTTGACCAGAACTCGTATGTCAGGGTTATGCGTAAACGACGATAATGGTCATTTTGTGACGGGGCCTTGTCCCATTCACATCCGGCTCTAGCTCTTGAGTATGTTAGTTTATTTGCCTGCAAATCAGCCAAGATATGTCTTATTTTATTTTATAACAAACAGTAGTGTTCTACTGTCATCCATGAGCAAGTGAAAAAAAATAAAGTAGCAATACAATAATCAAGAAATTGGTATTTATTTTTTAAATCAATAACCAATAGTTTGAGGATATGTTTTTATGAAACTTAAATGAATATTCCTGTAAAACTAATTTTCATTGGTTGAAATCCAAAAAGAATCAAACCAATAAATATATATTGGGTATTTCAAAGTTGGTTGGAGTTAAATTGCTCCTGGTTGGCTGGCCTGAGAGATGTGGACTGATGTTTTTAGAGGCTCTAATAACATCACTGATAAAATTTCCCAACGCATTGCAAGAGTGTTTGAGATGTTTTTGTGTTGTTGATAACTTTTGTGGTTTGATTAAGAGAAATATTAAGAAAAAAACTGTTTTCAAAAAGTTACATAAAACTTGTAAATATTTGAAGAAAAAATATATTATTTCTTGAAAATCATTGATGTATTGGCAAACAGGGAGTTTCATGCCTGCAAAAGGACAATTTTTCCCTTGACATTATTATTGTTTTAACTACCTTCACTCCTCAGCAATGTTTATTGTTCTAAAAAGAGATGATTGGAATTGTAATAAAACCTAAACATGATAAACATGTATTTATATATTTTTTGTTCTTGAGAATTTACAAGAACAATTTTAAACACTATTAAGTTTGTTTATTTACAAGAATAATATTTACAACAATCTAAAAACTAATACAATTAAAACTAATGCAATGCAATACTTATCATTTAGCAAGTTATAAAGAAATATCTTCCTTGAGCAATTTTTTATCCACTGTCAACCTGCTAAGCTAGTCACAGCTTCACCAGTAGCCCGTTGGCCAACATTACTTGTTTCTGCCTCCCACAAGGACTTGGGGTTGGGCTCTCATCAGCGCTATTTTCCTACCAATGCTAACATACCAGTGCCAGACATGGCTCCTAATAAAAACCCTTGAGAGGAAACTGATCACCTGTTAGATGAAATGCCTGAAGAAAGCAGTGAACAAGACCAGGCGAGACAAGATCAGGAATGAGGCAATAAAAGATATGGTAGGAGCAATACCAATCACACAACACATCGAACGACAGAGAATCAAGTGGTTTGGACACCTCACTCATATGCCTATCGACCAACCAGCCCTATGAGCATACACCCTTAGGTACTCTAGCTGGAGAGTAAAAGGCAGATCAAGACGATGCTGCAGTGACTCATTGGCACTCTCAGAACCCATAAGGTATCTCTCCTCCAGGCCACTCGCCTTGTTGCTGACAGATGGCTGTGTTTCCCTGCAGCACCTAACAGCACAAGCGGAAGGAAATGCTAAACTAACTAAATCAAACCATAAAGAAATAAATATGAAAACAATTTTTTCTTCATAAATTTATAAAAATTTATTAAATTATTAAAATATGTGAACCGACTCTAAGGAATTCCTTATTATTTACCATTTTATAAAGTTTGAATCAGTTGGCAATTAGCCAATTTTTTGCCAACCATTTCAATAAACAATCTAATAAATAAATAGTGTTTATTATTTTTGCATTATTTACATTATTCAAACTGCCATCCTCATCTTCATTGTCATAACGTTTCAGCCATTGTTTGCCCTGGCCTTCTTCAGGTGATTGGAATTTCAAACCAAACCTTTTATTTCATGCACTGGGGTAGATTGTTCTAATTCCATGTGCCATGCCTCTTCGGGATGTCTCAGTTATTTTTCTTTAACACATCTCTCCAAGTTTTGGTTCACCATTGCTGTGGCCTGGTATTGAACAGCCTACGCTTTAGATCTAGTCATTGGATCTTTATCCACTGGGCCATGTGTTCTTGAGAATTTATCAGAAGAATATTAAACACTATTAAGTTTGTTTATTTATTAATATTTACAACAATCTAAAAACTAATACAATTAAAACTAATGCAATATTTATTATTTACTAGTTTATAAAGAAATGTGAAAACAATTTTTTATTCATAAATTTCTAAATATTTATTAAAGTGTCAAAATATGTGAACCAACCATAAGGAAATTCTTAGTATTTATCATTTTATAAAGTTTGAATCAATTGGCAAATAGCTAATATTTTGCCAACCATTCCAATAAAAAATGTAATAGTGTTTATTATTTTTCTTATAAATTCTCAAAAGCAAAGAAAATGTATAAATTCACTTACATATGTGTGAGGAATGAGAAGACTTACCTCCCACAAAGCGAATTTGCTTGGCATGTCAGGTCCTGTTGAAAGATTGTGACCGGCATTAAAAGAGAAATGGATTATTCCGAAGTAAGTCTTGTATTCAAATTTTAGTTGCCCCCCAATGCAGGCATAAATAGTGAGTCTGTGAGGAAAACAGCAGAAGGTTTTTTGGCGTATGTGCATACTAACGAACAAGAGAATAAGGAAGAGGTCACTCCCAATGTCTTAGAGCTGAAGACTGGAAAAGAAAGCAAGCACTTTAATCCATTTCAGTCATTGCAAATGACAGGCAAACTGAATCACCCACAATATGTTTAGTTTTTATTCCAATTCTAATCATTGCTTAGTTTGGTGAGAGAAGTCACCATTTTCTTCACATCAGGTTTTAAGAAGCAATGATTAGAATTGTAGTAAAGCCTGTTTAGTTTTTATTCCAATTCTAATCATTCATGAAAGTGAATTTATAGAATATTATTTCTTGAGAATTTACAACAAAAATTTTAAACAATTTATTTATTAGATTGTTTATTTACAAGAATAATTTTATATTTGCAACATTCTAAAAACTAATACAATTAAAACTAATGCAATGCAATATTTATCATTTACCAATTTATAAAGAAATAAATATGAAAACAATTTTAATTCATAAATTTATAAACATTTACTAAATTATTAAAGTCAGTAATTTTTCTTGAAGCTTTTAGTTTTCATTTCAAGCTAAATTGAATTTAATATTTCTAATAAGTAAAATACTTTGCTGTATTTAAGAATGAATTTGATTTGAATGGAATGCTTCTTATTTTTAGTTTATGAAGAAATGTGAAAAGATTTTTTATTCATAAATTTATAAAAATTTACTAAATTATTAAAATATGTGAACCAACTCTAAGGAAATCCTTATTATTTACCATTTTATAAAGTTTCAATCAATTGGCAATGAGTCAATGCTTTGCCAAACATTCCAATAACTGATCTAAATAGTGTAAATAATCTAGTGACTAAATAGTGTTTATTATTTTTATTGTTAGTTCTCGGGAACAAAAAATGTAAAAATTCAATTTCATATATTTAAGTTTTGTTAAAATTCTAATTGTCACTTTTTAAAACAGTAAACATTGCTGGGGAGTGAAGGTAATCAAAATAATAGCAGTGTCAAGGAAAAAACAGTCCTTTTGACTTTCTGTTTCTTTGCGGGCAAAATGGTTAAAGTTTATCAATGTACTTATACCAATTACTGCTGTCCCACAATAGTTGTTATATTTGCATACACATTTCATATAACAAATGTAACAATTATTATGGGACATACTTGCATTATTTACATTATTCAGACATTATTTACATTATCCTCATCTTCATTGCCATATTCACAATGTTTCGGCCATTGTAGGCTCCGGCCTTCTTCAGGTGATTGGAATTTTTCTTCAATATCTGTCTATATCTCTAAGATAAGGTATTATGATTACTTGCATTATTTACATTATTAGGACTGTTATCCTCATCTTCATTGCCATATTCAAAACATTTCGGCCACTGTACACCTCAGCCTTCTTCTGGTGATTGGAATTTCGAACTGAACCCTTTATTTCATCCAGCAGGGGAGATTGTTCTAGTTCCACATGCCATGCCTTTTCCAGATGTCTCAGTTATTTCCCTTTAACTCACCTCCCCAAGATGTTGGTTAGATCCAGTGACTAGACCCAAAGAGTTGAGAGTTCAATACCAGGCCACAGCAGTGGTGAACCAAAACTTGCAGAGTTGAGTTAAAGAAAAATAACTGAGACCTCCAGAAAAGGTATAGCATGGGAAACTAGAGCAATCTACCCCAGTGGACAAAAGAACTCTGGAGTGTACAACCAAAAATGCTCTGAATATAGCAATGAGAATGAGGATAACAGTCTGAATAATGTAAATAATGCAAGTAATCATAATACCTCATCTCAGAGATATAGACAGATGTTTGGGTCTAGTCACTGGATCTAACCAATGTCTTTATCCACTGGGCCATGTGTCGTTGTGAATATGGCGATGAAGATGAGGATAACAGTCCAAATAATGTAAATAATGCAAGTAATCATAATACCTCATCTCATGTTCATAATAAAAAATCTGACCTGATAAAAACTTCTTTGTTAAATTACAATTTTGACATATTTTAAATGTATTTTATTTTTCTTCACAGCTGTTCCAGTCTGAAAAAATTCATCCAAGGCTTTCTGGATCTGATTGGATCAACTCAAAAAACTTGGAAAATTGTAGAAATTAATTGATGTCACATTTGTGGATGTAAACTGTCTAAGAATTCCAGTTTAAAAATCACGCATTCACTTTCCCAGATATCTGTAGGTGAATAATCACTAGAAAGTAATGATATTCTTAAACATGTTAACCCATATTGGTGATAAATCATATTGTTGAGAAGTGTATAGATCATCTATTTCACAGAATTCAAACTTAATGCACAGTATGCATACACCCACTGGAAAGAAACCGCACACTTGTGAGGTGTGCGGATATTCCTTTTTATTTAAATCTAATTTAGTACAACATATGCGAACACACACTGGTGAAAAACCATATTCTTGTCAAATATGTGGAACCTCTTTTTCAAGAAAGTCAAATTTAGTGCCACATATGCGAACACACACTGGAGAGAAGCCATATTCTTGTGAAGTGTGTGAATTAGCATTTGCAGGAAAATCAGTTTTAGTGCAACATAAACGAACACATACTGGTGAAAAGCCATATTCTTGTGAAGTGTGTCCATCTTCCTTTTCAAGAAAGTCCCATTTAATATTACATATGCGAACACACACTGGAGAGAAACCATATTCATGTACAGAGTGTGAATCAACATTTTCTGATCAGTCAGCATTAGTGCAACATACGCGGAAACACACTGGGGAAAAACCATATTCTTGTGAAGTTTGTGGGTTTTCGTTTTCAAAAAAATCCAATTTAGTGCGACATATACGAACACATACTGGAGAGAAGACATATTCTTGTGAAGTGTGTGGATCAGCATTTGCAGGAAAATCAGCTTTAATTCAACATATGCGAACACACACTAGAGAGAAGCCATAGTTTTGTAATGTGGATATATCTTCCTTTTCACAAAAAATTCCTTAGAGAAATGTGCAAACACACACTAATGAGAAGACTTAACAATCTGTAGAATGTAAAGCTTCTTTTTTTGCAGAAACCAATTTTTGTGACAGGTATGTGAACACATACTTCAAAAAGACAAATGACTCAGTCTGCATTTGCAGACAGTTGAACTTTGACATATCCAGACATACACTGAATAAAACCATATTATTGTTTAGATCAGTATATCCTATATTTGAACATATATATATATATATATAAACTCGTAATGATATCTACATTACCAAACCAAAGGTGTTGGTGTAGTCATTATGAACAAGAGTGACTATGTCAATAAAATGAATGTCATTCTAGGAGATACTTCAAAGTTTCGCTTGATTGGTCCTTCCTCAACACATGACCGTACTGACAAACTAGAAATAAAACTGCAGAAACAGTTATTAGAGGTACATAAAAATAATTTTATATGTAAAGATACCAAACAACAGGATTAGACCTGTAGGTTCCCAAAGACCCAGACTTTATGGGTTGCCCAAAATTCACAAAAATAATGTGCCGTTACGTCCCATTTTATCTCTGGTGGGTTCGGCACAGCATGAGTTGGCCAAGTGGTTATCAGAGTTAATTAAACCTATTTCTGATTATTTCTCAACCTATTGTGTATCTGACTCCTTCACCTTCTCTAAACTCATTAGAAATTGTTCTATTTCTTCTGATCACAAGATTATGGTGTCTTTCGACATTGTAAGTCTGTATACCAATATCCCCCTCAAAGAAACAGCACAGATATGTGCTGATATGCTCTATAGAAGTTTCCTGGGTCCTCCCTCTATTCCTGAGCCCTTATTCTTAGAGTTCCTAACATTAGTAACAGAAGGAATAGAGTTTAGCTTTGAAAATATTATGTACTCCCAAGTAGATAGGAGTAGGTAGACCCTCCTACCGCCCGGTCAACACTCCTCCCCCTTCCCCTGGACATTGCGCAGAGGCTCACACCTTGTTTCCTGTCTAAGAAGGGGTTCCCGGCACTTTTCTCTCTCTCTGGCCTCTGTACGAGTACTGATGTGTTTCTCCCGTGACGCATGCAGTCTGTGGCATTGCCTCTTCATTTTGAGGGTACACGGTTGACAGTTTACTGGTTGCTGTTTCCGACTGGTATTTAGGGAGCCCTAACTCTTGTGTAGCGTCTTGAGCGGCCGCTCTGATCAACAGTTGTATAATACTGGGGTGTTTTAGTGCCATGACGCGCATGGATCGGGTGTCCCTGCAGTCACCTCCGTGGGCAACCCTGAGGCCACACTATGATGCAGGCTGTGCCAACTCCTCGCTGCTCACGTTGCGGTCGATAACCATCTGCTACTCTATACCTCAGGCCTTCTCATCTTCCAACAATCACTAATCATGAAGACTCGATTGAATCAAAACGTAAAAACTAAACCAGCCCCCGCAAAAATCACCTAAACCCTTAACATTTCATTCGCCAATATCCGTGGCATTAGAACAAACTTCTGCAGTTTGGAATCTTTCCTCACTGCAAACTGCCCGGATATACTGGCTCTGTGTGAGACAAACCTTGTCTCGTCTATTCCCTCCTCTGATCTCTCGATCCCTGGCTACCTTCCTCTCCTCAGGAAAGACTCTCTAACCCACATGCACGGCCTTGGTGTCTACGTCAAGGACCATCTCCCCCTGGCCAGAGAGCTGTCTCTCGAATCGCCAGACCTGTCGTACATGTGTCTCCGACTATCTCTCCTCAATGCCGTAAGCTATCTCTTCTTCCTCTATCGCTCTCCATCCTCTCAAGACTGTCGGATACTTGATAGCATATCTGACAGCATAGACAAGGCCCTCTCTCTCCACCCGTTTGCTCATATATTCGTGTTTGGTGACTTTAATGCCCATCACACAAAGTGGCTCATGAATACTACTACTGACCGGGCTGGCATTCAAACATTTAACTTCTCAATTTCTCAATCCCTCACGCAGATAGTCGACTTCCCCACGCGTTTTGCCCTCGACCTGGCAGGCAAGGCCTCTCTTCTTGACCTGTGTTTTACCTCCATCCCCGAATCTTGTAGCGCCACACAGCTCTGCCCGCTTGGCAACTCTGATCACGCTGTGGTATCTGTCAACGTTTCCTTCAACTCCACGCCCTGCAAGGAACCTCCCATCACAAGAACCTCGTTCTACTATCAACGAGCGGATTGGGACTCGTTCCGTGACTTCCTCCGCGATGTCCCCTGAGATGTTGTCTTTTCACTCCCTGTCCAAGAATGTGCTTCTGAGGTCTCATCCTGGGTTAAAGCTGGAATCGACGCTTTCATCCCCTCAAGGAAATTTAAGGTCAAGTCGCACTCCTCCCCTTGGTTCTCCGCTGCTTGCTCATCTGCCATCGCCCACAGGAATCACTTCTTTCACCGATTCCGTAGCGACATGTCTGACTGCAATAGACGTCTCTTTGCCTCTGCCCGTAACGAGATTACTGGCGAGTCTGCAAGAGTGTCCTGAATAATCGAAAACCCTCCATACCTCCTTTCTTCAACCAGTTCGAGGTCTTGACCTCCCCTACCGACAAGGCTGAATGCTTTGCTCGGAAATTCTCATTGAATTCAACGCTCGATTCCACCGGTGTTCCCATACCAGACTTCCCTCTTAGAACTGAGGCCTTACTGAGCGGCTTACACATAACCCCCATCATTGGTACTGGGCTTTATCTCCACTTTAGACCCCCACAAGGCTAGTGGTGGAGACGGCATACCAGCCATTGTCCTGAAGAAATGCGCGCCTGAGCTAGCACCCGCCCTCTCTAAACTGTATAATTACTGCCTCAAGGAATCATGTTTTCCCTGACTGCTGGAAGTCCTCATCCATTGTTCCTGTGTTTAAGAACTCTGGAGACCCCTCTGACCCCACTAATTACCGTCCTATTAGTCTCCTACCCCTGTTCGGCAAAGTCTTGAAGCCCTAATCAATGCCGAAGTGGTTAATCACCTCACATCCCATAATCTGCTCTCAGACAAGCAATATGGTTTCCGCTACGCCAGATCTACAGCTGATGTGCTTATTGCCATCACTGAAACCGTCTACCAAGCCCTTCAAAATAACGGTGAGGCTCGTGCTGTGGCCCTCGACATCTCCAAAGCATTCGATAGGGTTTGGCACTGCCGGGCTTCTTCGTAAGCTCCAGGGGTATGGTGTTACTGGTCAACTGTTTGATCTAATACAATCATTCCTGTCTAACCGAGAATTGAAGGTCGTTCTCAACGGATTCTCCTCCAGTTCCTACCCCATTAACGCAGGTGTGCCCCAAGGCTCCATCCTTGGCCCCACTCTTTTCCTCATTTTCATCAACGACCTTCCTGAAGCTATAAATTCCCAGGTCGGCATCTATGCAGACGACACTACAATTTACTCCTGCCTCAAAACAAGTCTAGTGTCGTGGCGACAAAACTAACCTGGCCAAAAGGCCTTGAAATGGACCTCCAATCAGTTGTTAACTGGGGCAAGAATTAGCTGGTCAACTTTAACGCCACTAAAACTAAATTACTCTCCATTAACCACCATAGAGATCCTTCCCTGCCCCCCATTAAAATGTCTGATAGTCAACTTCCTGAGAGCAACTCCCTGCGTCTGCTCGGTCTCACGCTGACTGCTGACCTGAGATGGAACAAATACATTGAGTCAATTGCTTCTTCCACCGCGAGGAAAGTTGGCTCTCTGTGCCGAGCCAGGAAATTTTTTCTCCCTGACTCGATACTTCAAATATATAAAACAACCATTCGCCCTTGCATGGAGTATTGCTGCCATATATGGGCTGGAGCACCTTCTGCTTACCTCGGAGTTCTCGACAAGATCCAGAGAAGGATATGTAATCTAATTGGCCCAGATCTAGCGTCTTGCTTACAGTCACTCTCTCACAGACGCGCCGTAGCCTCTCTCTGTCTTTTCTACAAATACTTCCATGGTAACTGCTCTGATGAGCTGCTCTCTCTGGTTCCCAGACTCCATGAATTCAAGCGCCCTCACGAGGCTGGCATCACGCTCTCACCCCTTACACCGAGAAACCTTCAAATGTAGCCGTCTCTTCTACTCCAATAGCTTCATACCTCGCACCTCTCGCCAGTGGAACACCCTCCCCAATTACTGTTTCCCCGAAAGCTATAATCTCCAACTATTCAAATGTAATGTCAATCGACATCTCCAGTTACCTTGATCTACCCCCTATCCTTCTCCTCTTCCTTTCTCCTATCACTCTTATCTGCTCTCGCTCCAAACCCCCCTGCATCCTAGTGGCTTCACGCCTTGCTTGGGGCACAATGCTTAAAAAAAAAAAAAAAAAAAAGATGGCGTTTCTATGGGTAGTCCTTTAGGTCCCTTTTTGGCCAACATTTTTGTCGGATATCATGAGAGCATTTTATTTGAGAAATATCAAAAACCTTACATCTATCAACGTTATGTTGATGATACTTTTTCTCTATGTAATAACATAGAGGAAGCCACTCTCTTTTGTGAAGCGTTAAATTCCTTGCACCCGTCTTTGGTCTTCACTATGGAGGAGGAAATGAATAATTCTATATCCTTTTTAGATGTTCATGTGGAACGAAAGAATAATATTTTCATCACTAGTGTGTTTCGTAAAGAAACCTTTTCAGGTCTTTACACTAATTGGAACTCATTTGTCCCCCATACCAGAAAAATAAATCTGGTTAAGACCTTAGTTCATAGGGCTTTATTAATTTGTTCCTCTAGCACACTTCAACAAGAGTTGAACAAAATTCGAGACATTCTCATCAACAATGGTTTTCCAGCCAACATTGTTGACCGCACAATAAAGCGGAAAATAGAGAATTTCAATATGCCCCCAAAATTTGGCCCAGGTCTTTGCCCTATTTATCTGAAATTACCTTGGCTGGGCAGAAAATGTAAACTTTTGACTGATAAAGTTTCAGATGTTGTTTCTGCTACCTTCTTTTCGGCCAAAGTATGTGTTGTCTTTGGTACTCGTACTGTTTTTCCGTCTTTTTCCAAGGATCGTTTGCCCTATCATAATAAAAGTTCGATTATATATAAATTTAAATGTCAGTGCGAAGCTGAATACATAGGGCGAACATGTCTTCGTTTGGAAACAAAAATCGGACAACATGTACCCAGACACATTAAATTAAATTTAGATAATCGCATTCGTGTTTCGAAATCAGCTCACGATTCGGCGATCAGGCAACACCTATTAGAAAATGAGTCATGCTCAAAACGTTTCACAATGGACTCGTTTTCAATTATATGGGTAGGCAGGTCCAAATATCATCTGTCTATTTTGGAAGCCATCTGCCTCAAATTATTTAAACCATCGCTTTCTAAACAAAAGGGGAATTTTTCACGATCGCTAAATTTATTTTTTGATATATGAGCAACTTATTTTCCTATCTTACTGCTCAGGTTGGTTCATTATTATTAATTCATTATTTACGCATTTATTTTAATCGTAAATTTATTTTAATTTTACGTATATATATCTTCGTAAAATTTTAGACGTGTTCCAACCATACCATTTTGGCGTTCTTTTCATTTTCATTGTTTGTTTAAAATCATTTGCCAACGAAAGACCCTGATGAAGCGTTGGCCGAAAGGTACCTAGGTCCTGCAAAAAAAAAAAAAAAATGGTCATACAAAAGAAATTCATTTTCTTTAAATTGTTATATTTGTTTTGTGGTATCAAAACATTATTCCAATATATATATATATATTATATTATATTATATTATTTTTTTTTGAATATTGAAGTTTAAAGGCAGTAAATTTGACCTTCCTAATCAAACGATACTCCATGGCTTCATTGGTTATGAGCACATCAGGATAAATGATGGTTCCGTATAGGATACAGGTTCAAATCCTGTTGGAGGACGGATATTTTCTATGAAAATTTCTCAGACATTCAGGCCGGTAAATGTGATAAATACTGTTTATTATAAAAACAGAGCATTTACTTAAATATTTGTATCTATAAAAAGAATGTATAAACATAAAAATGTCTTAAAAATATATATATATATATATATATATAATTTACATTTCAGAAGACAGAATGAGGAGAATTTTTAATTTTTACCAAATATAAATGAGGAACACAAGCTTTCTCTCACTCCTACAGAATCCCCACCCCTGGCCTGGTTCCAGTGACATCTGTCCCTTCTGGTCCTGCCTAAATCGCCTCCAAACAGCTGTTGGATATCCCCATGAAATGTATGTCAAGGCAATTAATGTTGATCCCAACTGCCAATGCAGGCAATCATAAACTATGGAACATTTGAAGATCCATAAGAACATTGAAACCTTAACACCCCAGGCAAGAAGTAAGAAAATAAATGGAACATAACCATTTTTTCTTTTTAGGCTTCCATAGTTTAAAATTATAGGCGTTAGCTTTTGCTGGCAATTAAAGAGAAGGATTTAAATATTGATTTGTACTTTATCTAAAACAAATGAGGAATATATCTAAATTCAAATTTAGACTTGTAATTTCAATTAGACGAGATGACTAGTCTTATTTTACTATTGTTCCAAGGTGTTACCGCTTGGATTTGCCTTGTACTAAACACATTGGAATTGATACTAACTCCCATACTTATTATATCCTTAAAACGTTTCTACTCTGAATGTTTTCCCTGTCTATTACAGATCAGTAACTACAGATATCTGGATATTGGTACAATTTGGGTATTAACCAATGAAGCAAAATAAAAAGATCCATACACACTTAATGACCTTGAAACCTTAACACCCCAGGCTCTCGATGGGAGTGGCATAGAGACTCAATAAGAAGAAACAAATATGAATGCATATTACATTACAATCAAGTTTAAAAGCATATTTATAAACACTGACTTGAAATTAAAAATGCTTTTAAAATAGTTTTTTGATTTTATGTTTTTTTATATATATATATATATATATATATATATATATATATATATATATAAATCATGTTAAAATTCATTAAAACTCATTTTGACTGAAAACATTGATCTTAGGATGTTTGAATTTATCCAACAAAAATAACTTTAAAATTTAAACTGTCATTGTTTTTAATCATTTTTCCTTAAGCAAGGCAATAAAGCCACCAAGACTCAAGTGGTTATTGAGTGTGAAAGAATATGATAAGAATATACCATTAAGGAGGGAAGACAAGAAAAAGACAAGAATTAAGAAGACTGAAGATAATGATTAAGATTGCATTTAAATTTTTGAAGATCAAAGTTGACACAAAAGCAATAAGCCGGAAAACAGTTCCACAAGCAAGAAGTGCAATAAAGGAAACTTTTAGCAAAGAAATTATAGTTATATCTAGCCATTTCAATTGTAAAATGATGAGTTCTTGCTGCCAATCTAGTACTGTTCTTAAATTGATAAAGTCTAGGTACCATAGCAGAAAGTTCATCAGAACAATTACCATGAAAGTATTTATAGAAGCACAGGGAAACTACATTTTCATGGGGAAA
The DNA here is from genome assembly GCA_903632075.3 of Acanthosepion pharaonis. Classification (NCBI taxonomy): domain Eukaryota; kingdom Metazoa; phylum Mollusca; class Cephalopoda; order Sepiida; family Sepiidae; genus Acanthosepion; species Acanthosepion pharaonis. The sequence continues at coordinate 181,790 of CAHIKZ030005549.1, forward strand.
GTAACTGAAGGAGAGATGTCAGATCAGAACCAATAACATTGCAGATTCTTCTTTGGATTTTATCAAGAATCTCTAAATATATAGCAGAAGCACCAGACTAGATGTGGCAGCAATATTCAAAGCACGGATGAATGATAGCCTTATAGATATCTAAGACAGATTATGGCAAGAAAGATTGTCTATCTCGACAGAGTTAACCAACTTTCCACACTGTAGACTGAGTAACTTCTTCAATATACTCTTTCCACTTCATGTCAACTGAAAGCGTTAGTTTAGCAGGCACAATGAGTTACTCTCTTGGAGGTTAGCATCAGCGTATCATGCGACCTTTGAAGACCCAATTTTGAAGCTAATTTAACTACAGTAAATGGATATATAGTTTGGTCATCAGCGTAGCGAGGGCCAGCATTGCATATGCTAATTTTATATCTCATGTATGATGAGACCCCCTTAAAATTACCTTCAAAATTAGATCTTCAAAGTTATATGATACACGAGTATATACGGTAGATCTTATCTGTGACAAAAGAAGGAACTGACCATTCCTTCAGCATTTTTAGTGATGGCATGAATACATGATTACCATTTAAGGCACAAAAAGTTGATGCTTTATCATACCCCATAACCAGAAGTCATGTGGTGTAATTGGCCCATATTTCTTTACAACTCCAACGTTAACTGCAAATGTTTACTTACAAATACTGCATGAGTTTGCCATTGATAACATACCCCTACAAATCAGACAAACAGGGTATTTCCAACAGGATGGTGCATAGCCACATCTTGCCTATCCTGTTCATGCTTGTCTCGAACAAAGTTTCCCGAATTGTTGTATAGGTTACGGCACATCGTTGGCATGGTCACCCCCCCCCACCCGATCTGAAATCCTGTGACATCTGGTTATGGGATATGATAAAGGATTGTGTGAATAGCAAAAATGAGACATCAAAGAACTCAAGGACAGAATAAAAGGTGAAATGATAAAATAAAATTCAGTACAAATATGTATTTTTATTTTCATCTATGTTATTCAGGCAAAATAGATGAAAATAAAAATACATATTTTTGTACTGAATTTTATTTTATCATTTCACCCTAAGCAAAGCAATATAAAGCCACTTTGCTGCATGGGGTTACTGAGAGTGAAAGAAAGCTAAAGGACAATAAAAGAATGGGGTTTCAATGAGACAGATGATGATTGACACTGCATTTGAATTTTTGAAGATTGTATTTGGCAAGAAAGCAAGAAGACGGAAGAGTGTTCCACAAGTGAGAATTGCAAGACAAGAAGCTATTAGCATAGAACTTACACTTACATCTTGCAATTTCAAAATTACCAGATCTCTAACAAGAGTGATTGGAAGAAAGATTTATTCTCCCATTTATGTTTCTACCATTATGGACATTGTTATATTCATGATATAACAACATCGATATTTCATGGAGGTAACAGAAAGGAAAGCGCCCCCTAGCAATGTTTTTGTTTTGCTTTAGTCAAGTGGGATAACCCACAAGATCGTTGATGAATATAAGGAACAAAGTAAATCCAAGGATAAAGCCCTGACAGCAGCTACATTAGTACAAAAAGATCTAGAAGAGTGGCCATTGAAGACAACATTCATTAGGGAAGTTTGAACTGAAACCTTTAATCTATGGAGGTAAATGTCTGCTAGGGATATCCCATCCAATTCTTATTTAATACTGCTTGTTTACTTTTCTAAGAGAATTTGCTTTGTATTTTGGTGTTTGCCAATTGAACTAAGGCAGTGTGTATTTGGACTCAGTGGAAACATGGCGAGCATTAAATTATCAGCAATAAATAATGAACCCAGTAGGTCCAAGGATAAAAACTCTGGCAACCAGGGCTGGTACATCTTACCCCAAAACCTCCAACCGGAGGGATGTTTTACAGGGGCCCCATTGTGGTCTCTGCTATTTTTTCTGTTTTATGGCCATCCACTATTTTTTTAAATTATTTTTAAATTGACATTACATTGTCAGTCATTAACTAATAATATACATCATATATCTCCATGGCTGGTGGGGTGCATACTATGCAGGAATCCCCGTCAAGGTTTGAGCCCCATATGAGTTAGTTTCTGTAGCTTTTTCTGGCTTTTTGTACTTTTAACTTTTTAGTGATGAAAAAATTGATGGCGTTGGCTATTGCAAAAAGAATAAAGTTTTCTCATAATTTTTTAAAATAAAAAAAAAATTCATTATAAAAGCAAATAATTAATGAATATGTACTGAAATTTTCATTTAAATCTGATAATTCCCTGATTTTTGGTAATTTAAAATAAGTGCTGCCTTCCGCCCACAATTTTCCTTTGAGGGTTTGTGGCTCCCAGGTTGGGAAACTTTGAAATCAACATGTAGTAGAGGGAGCCCAATATCAAAGATACCCCCATTAATGTAAAAAGCTCTATAAGAGCATTCAAGCCTACTTTCATTAGGGAAGTTCAAACCAAACCCTTTAATCTATGGGGGCAAATGTCTACAAGGCATATTGAACCAGGGCTGTGTGTATTTGAACTCAGTGCAAACAGGTGATCAATAAATGATACGAGATATCCCTAGTCAGTGGATTAAATAAAAAGAAAACATCTTCAGCTTGAAATTCCCTGATGAAGTCCAGAATGTACAATGACTGAAACGTTATAATATCAGCAGAGATGATGACAGTAGTCTGCATGTAAATAATGTCTGCTGTAAAGTTTATATTTTTAATATAATTTGTTTGGGCACTTCGACGTGGTGTAAATAGCAAGTTTGTCTTTCTAGACTGACTCAAGAGTTTGATCCTCATCATCTTCATCATCTTGCGGCCTCAGCCGAGATTAAACTCACTACACCTTTCCAGTATTCCTTATCTATCATAGCTAATACTTTGATTGGTGTAGTTCATAATCTTGTCAATAGCTGAATTCTTGATGCTTTGCTATGGCTATCAAGGGTGTTTTATCGTGACACCATCACTAAATGGATTGCCAACCAAAGCTCAGAGAGACTCCATTCACCCTCATCTAAGATTTGAAGGGACCTGGTGCACCGAATGCCACAAGGTTCCCAAATGACCCTCCGCAGGTTTTGAATTCAGAGTTGTCCTTCTCCTAGACCAGTTGCCATCCAAGGCTATAGAACCCAGTCTGTCCTGCTATTTTACCAATAGCTGGAGGGAGAAGAAGAGGATTCATACCTTTCCCAAGGTTATTAGCACGTAAGTGAATGTAATGGATTCAACTGGAATTCAAACTCGGCTCTGCGATTTCTCAATCCAAGCCGCTATCCATTACTCCACCGTGCCCCCCCAGGGTGCTCTATACTTTCTGTCTTGTGCCACATCTAAGCTACGTTTAGTAAATGATTATATTCTTATTTGATTGTAAATTTAATTTCAACTTACCTTGACTTACTCAAAGAGTTTTCTCTTGATATTTAGTTTGACACACTTTTTTTCATCCCAACTGGGTCAGTTTTTCTTTCCTCATCTCCATATTTATTTTATCTTTCCCTCTCCCTTAGCAAGAGAGCCTCTTGATTTTGTCTGTAGACAGAATACTGTGGTCTCTCTCATTTCTTTTGCTGGTTGGACGGGTCCTAATAACATCAATTATTTTTAGTTTGTATGTATTTTGTTTTATTTTAATTTGATTTTGGGTTCATTCCCCAACTGCACTCTTGTTGTGGTAAGAATGGACCATTTGTAGATGTCTGTTTATTAACATGACCACACAATTTATATTTAACACAAAATACCACAAAATATGAAACGCAAGAAGGAACAAAAACGGTTTTATAACAACAACATTTATATTTATTTTTGTGTAATGATGTACATGTATATAGGTTGCTATTTTGTTGGTGTTATGTCGCTTTGGATGAATTAAAGTTTTATCGATGAAATTGAAATATTTTTATCTTAGCTCACAAAAGTTGAATGAATTATAAAGCTGAGAAATGCTGAATAAACTTTTAACTGTTAAAATTTTAACTAAGTATTTCAAAGAGAAAAGTTCTTGTTGCTTGTTTGGAAACGTTTTGTATGTTTGTAATGTATTTTGAAAAACTTCGTACATATGTGCATGCATGAATATATTTTTAACATCTGACTGCACATGGTCGAGACAGGATCCTTTAAGGTGACATCTTCACAGGAAAAGAGAAGAGAGAAAAGAGAAGAAGAAGAATGAGTAAACTTGTGTCTGCTATTTATAATTAATTTAATCACGTGATAGGCTCCCAGGAACATGGTGGGAAAACTTGACTTGGTCACACACTGGAAAAATATTTGTACATGGATGGATTGCAAAGGCCACGTGTGTGTTTATTGACCAAGCTGATATTTCCTGAAATCTGTATGAAGCTAGGTAAGCTCTTTGATCCACTTTTTGCACAGATTTGTACGAAATTCAACATTAATAAGAAAGTGATAGCAAGATGCTAAACTCTCATTGCTTTTCATTGATAAACTTTTATATATAATTTTGTATACACGAATAATACACATGGGGTGTTTTTGTAGGTCCCCCTGTGTGTACGTGTTATTGTGGTGTCTGGAGGATTGAATAATGAGGAAAAGAGTTTTTTTTTATGGTAAATGTACAAATTGTAACAAATGAATGGATCTTGCATCAGATTAGCTAGATATAATATAGTTAGTGACAATTTTTTGTGGCCTTGTGCCATAATTGCTGTTTCGAGCAATAAATCTCGAACTGGGTATTGAATTGGATTAGCTAGATGTAAGATAGTGTCGACCAGCCTCAATACATTCCCCCGTTTTTTTTGGTTTTTTTTTCTTTTTGGCCTCGTACGACAATTACTGTATTTTCGAGCAAGAAATCTCGTTTAGCATTAGGTCTTAGGCTTAGCCGTGGGTTAAAATCTTAGAAGAACCCAGACGAGGCTCTGCCGAAGGGCAAAGTCTTGTCTAGGAAGGTAGATAAACGCGACCCCGTTATTACGGAGTCGACGTGGACAGAGTTTTCTCTCGCCATCCGGTATCTTTTTACAAAAGGGACTCAGTATACTTTGACACCGGTTGGCGATTTTTCTTTGTCATTAAACAAGACATTTTCTTCAAAATAATTACAAATTTACGTTATTTTGGAGGGGGACTAAACAAAGGAATTGAATGAATTAAACAGAAATTGTATAGATGTAAAAGGAATTAGAAATTCCAACAAGCTGTCGACCAAATTAAAACATTTTTTACCAAATTACAGAAAATAAATAAAGACACAATCTCATCGCCTGCTTTCTCTACATCTGCAAAAAAGGGGGTAAGTACTTTTTATTTCAAGTAGAGACATTTAAATTTTTTTCTTTCTCTCTAGTTCATTGATCTTTTCAATTTATGTTTCAAAGAAATTTTTTTTTTACAAAATCTATTTTTCTTTTTTTCTAAAACTGATAAAAATAAGATCTTTTTTTTTGTTGTAGGTATGTTCAATACTTCACTAAAATAAAAAAGAAAAGAGCATACCCTGATCAAGAAAGGCCCCAAACTTTATTAAGCAATTTTTTATTGTCTAAATGTTTATGTTATTATTAAGAAGAAAGACCAAAAGTATTTTTAATAATTTTTTTTACTTTTTTTTTATCCTTTCTAGCACGTCGGAAATTTTAGTTAAAAAATCTTGTTTTCTTGAGTCATCAAAATTGACATAAAAAAATCGATCATTATCTGTCTATATTTCTGAGGTGAGGTATTATGTACACTACATTATTTGGACTATTGTCCTCATCTTTGTTGCCATATTTATTACAACCTTTCGGCCTTTCATTATCTGTCTATATTTCTGTGATGAGGTATTATGTATTGTACACTATTTACATTATTCGGACTATTGTCCTCATCTTTGTTGCCAAAGGAGATATAACTGACATCCATTAAAATATGACACGTGGAACTAGAACAGTCTACTCCAGTGAGCGAAATAAAGGTGTTCAGTTCGATATTCCAACCACCTGAAGAAGGCCGGAGCGTACAACGGCCGAAACGTTGTAATAAATATGGCGACAAAGATGAGGACAATAGTCCAAATAATGTAAATAGTGAAAATCTATCATGTCAGCCATTTTTGATAATTTTGTAAACAAAAATGAAATTCTCCGTTTAAAAGTATTGCAAAATTAAATTATACTTTTTTCTAAAATTATTTTAGGAAAATTAAAAAATTTAAAGTATACTTAATGTAATTTGAAACAAACATTACTTAATTTTTTAGCATAAAAAATTTAGTTGGAAATAAGAGAAGCATGTCTAACCATTGTGATTGGCTTTGGAGGTGTAAATTGACGTTTACGTCAATGTATCGACAACTAACATCAGGGTAATTTATCAGACGGAAGGGCAGAAATGACAATATTTTCAAGTTTTAAGTGAATCAGCTTATTTAACTGTAAAGTAATTCTTAAAAATTAAATACTTTCAAAAGTCTAGTATTTTATTGATTTTCTGGAGGGGGCAGGGGATACTTTTTTTTTAATGAAGATATATCCAAACCCTGTGCAGTTTCTGTCCTTAAAACTGAATCTAAAAAAGAAAAAAATAATAATTGCAGTATATCCCTCACTGAAAAAGAAAAAATTGATTATATTTAAACAATGAAAAGAAAATATTTAGTGAAATATGTAAAAAAAAAAAAAAAAAAAAAAAATTAAAAATTTTGAAAATGCGACAATGATGGTTGGTCAGTCAGAAAATTTGATATGAAATCAACGCAATTTATGAGGCCAGATTCTCGCTATCAGAGAAACAATTAAAACATGGGACAGAAACGTTTTTAATACATTTTTTTGGTATATTAAAAAATTATTTTAAAAATAGAAGCACTTTGCAGATTGTAATAAGCTTATAAATTTAAGATCTGTAAAAATAGATCTTTTAATAAAAGCATTTCCTGAGATACACAGATTCAAACTTAATTTTAAAATATTTAACAACTTTATCACATTTTGTATTTAAAATGGAAAAAAAGAAAACAATTCTTGTAAAAATTCATTTTTCATTGAAAAAATATTTTGGCTTTGTCCTAGATTATTCATAAAAGCCATTAAACCCTTTTTTAATTAAATAATGTATTAGTTTTATTGGGTTTTTTATTTTACAATTCAGAGCTAAAGATTATTCATAAAAGCCATTAAACCCTTTTTTTAATTAAATAATGTCTTAGTTTTATTGGGTTTTTTATTTTACAATTCAGAGCTAAAGATTATTCATAAAAGCCATTAAACCCTTTTTTTAATTAAATAATGTCTTAGTTTTATTGGGTTTTTTTATTTTACAATTCAGAGCGAAAGATTGGGTAGAAACGCTCCTCAAATAACAAAAAAAATCAATGATTTATATTCTTCAAAATCTTCTGAATTTAATTAAAAAACTAGTGTCGTTCATATTCGAGTTTTCATAAAATTAAGTCAGGGAGTATTACAGATATAAAAAGAAAACAAATATTTTTACTTTGACTTTCTAAAAAGTAGACATATCTAAAATAATTTCATTTATTCTGATAGTTTTATTAAAATCTGACAATTATTTGATTTTTGCAAGAATTTCCAAATTAATGTGTTTTGCAACTGAAAAAAGGCTAAAAAAAAAACTTGATGTAACAACAAAAAACAAGATTTTCAACCAAAATTTCAAACATGCTAGAAAGGAATAAAAAATTTTAAAAAATAATTAAAAAATATTTTGGTCTTGCCTCTTATTAATAACATGAAACATTTAGACGATAAAACTTTGTTTTTATTAAGTTTAGGGCCTTTTTTCATCATGCTATGTTGTTTATCTAGAGAATTATTGAACATATCTGTCTATATTTCTGAGATGAGGTATTATGTACATTATTTACATTATTGTCCTCATCTTTGTCGCCATATTTATTACAACATTTTGGCCGTTGTACTCTCTGGCCTTCTTCAGGTGGTTAGAATGTCAAACTGACCCCTTTATTTTTCTAAATCTATTTAATTATACTTTAAATCTGCTAATATTTAAAATAAAATTTCAGGAAATTATATTTTAATTTTGGAAGTTTTTTTAAAGAGAATTACATTGTGATGAAAGATAAGTAAAAAGGGCGCTAATCAGCTATTTCAGAAAAAATCCTTCCAGTCAATTTAAAGTTTTAAATTAGTTTTTGAAATGCTGCAAAGTATTTTTCTTAGAAATATAAAATTTTGCTTATTTTGCTTATTGGCAATATTAAGTTTGGAACATTTTTTCATCATGGTATGCTCATTTTTTAGTGAATCAATGGAGGATCCTAAAGCAAAGTATTTTGCCTATTCAAAGTATTAAATTTAACCTTGAAATTAAAACTAAAATAAAAGCTTCAAGAAAGATTTTTTATTTTTCAATATTCATTTTAAACCATGGGGATCACATATCTATGGAGGTACCTACATTTTTTTAGTTTTTAACATTTAGTACTGTGCATCATTTATAAATATTACTTCCCTTTTTACTGTATGTAAAATCCTCTCAAAATATAGTGTTTTATATATTAGTTCTGTATATTTGGAATTGCAGTAGCCTGGCTTTCAATTTCAGTAAAGATTTTTTTAAGTGTTGCCATACAAGGATATGACTACACAACCAAATAATTCAAATTCTTGCATTGGCAGTACTAACATTTTGCTTGGCAAAAATAGTCACCTACAAAGTGTTGAATATCCCCATTCATGTAGAGGCTTGTTTCCTTTTTTTCTGAGAAAATGTTTGGCTTTAGGTCAGACATGGGCAGCTTTTTCTGACTAATGGGCCGCATTACATTTACATTGTTCAGACATTGTTCTCATCTTTATTGTCATATTCACAATGTTTCAGCTATTGTATTCTCTGGCCTTCTTCAGGTAATATATGTTGGAATTTCAAACCAAACCTTTTATTTTGTTCACAGTAGGACACATGGCACAGTGGATAAAAGTGTTGGTTTAGTAATCCAAAAAGTGACTTGACCCAAAGAGTTATGAGTTCAATACCTGGCCACAGCAGAGGGAACAAACACTTGGAGAGTTGAGCTACTAAGCGAAACTGAGATATACTAAGAAAGTAAGGCATGGGGCACTAGAACAATCTACCGCTGTGGACTAAATAAAGAGTTTGATTAGAAATTCTGACATATATCCCCTGAAGAAGGTCAGAGCATGAAATGGATGAAACATTGTGAATATGGCAATAAAGATAAGGACTAGTACAAAACAATTTAAATAGTGTACATAGTTATAATACTTCATCTCAGAATTATAGACTGTGAATATGGCAATAAAGATGAGAACAACAGTCCAAACAGTGTAAATAGTTATAATACCTCATCTCAGAAATAGAGACAGATGTTGAAGCTGAATATGTCAATAAAGATGAGGACAATAGTACAAAACAATTTAAATAGTGTAAATAGTGACAATACTTCATCTCAGAAATATAGACAGATATTAAAAAAGTTCCAGCAAATTTTCTACCTTCATTCTTGTGCATATGAATTATGGATGATTCTAGATTTTTACGTTTGTTTAATTTTAATTATTTGAATCTAGATTGTTTTTATAGCATGCAGATTTTAAAAGAAGAACATTACTTCTGATTAAGTATGTAAATGTTTGATGTTATGACATGCAGGGTCCGTCATGGTCTATGGTAACCAGTTATGACCCTTCTCGCCAGTTGATTCTGGAACAATTCTTACACTGGTCAATACTGGCACTGGCAATTGAAGTTGGTTGTTCTGATCTGTGCCCCACTCTGCCCCATGTTGTGTTGTTTGATCATGGAGGTGGCAAAGACCGAGTTGTCATCACCAATTGCAGTGCTGTTTCAATTACAGTGAAGCTATGTCACAAAGGGAAAAAATAAAAAAATGTTCTTTGCAGACAAAATAAAGAAAAGACAGGAATTTCTTCAGGATCTGTTTTGTATTTGTTTAATATCATTTTTTTGTACAAAAATATCAACCCTTCCCACTTTGCATTCTATCATGACACTTTGCTCGTTTTAGCTAAGTCTGGAACAAGGCTTAAGTCAAGAGTTCTCTTTGGCAGCAAGTCATGTGGGGTTCTGCAGCTCCTCCTGCTCTCTGGTCTTGTCTCTGGTCAGCGTCTCTGGAACTGGTCTTTTTTGGTCATTTCACTGTTCTGTTTATATTGACTATTACCCAAGACTGGTATGGAGGTCACTATGGTTAGGGGACTGGTGTTTCCCCTATCTTCCAACAAGAATTCTTTGTCTGGTTTTGGAAAATTATCTCCCCAAATTTAGGAGATCCCTTTTCCTATAGACAGCGGCCATAGGTACTGACCTACCCTGATAACTCCTTTTATTTGTGCTTCATACTGTTACTTCCCAGTGGGTGTAGGCAATACCTTTATCCTTCTTGGTATCTCACCTATGCTTGACAAATCTGGTTTTCAAACCATATGGTGGGGCTTAACTTCTGGTCATTAATTAGAATTATTATTTTAATTTCTAGTCAGCAAATTTTTCCCAGTCTGCTCTTGTTCATACAATCAGAAATTTACCTGCTGTTTCCTCCAGTCAGTTATCTCCATATCTTGTTGTTAGGGTTATCACACTTTAAGAACTCTTAGGTGGGTCTTTATATAAACAAATTTCACTTTTTGATATGTGAAATAAATCATTTTTTTCAATTCTGCCTTGTCTTTAAAAATTACCAAATATTATCTTTTCAATTGGCTTTTTTTTTCTGGCTGGTCCCTAAGAGATGTTTTTCTAACTTCCACTTTAAGGCAGCACCATCAATCAATTTTTCCAGATGGCCTCCATGGTAATATCTTTTCCCCAAAACAGCAAAGTCACTTTCCTCAAGCCATCTCTGCTTAAAAAAATAGACTTTCAACATTAAAAGCAATTTCGCTCTTTCTCTCATTCCATTCTTTAACCCTTTTCATCTTGTTATAGTTTAATTTTAACCCTTTTCTTTCTGTTTGCCAGTGTCACAGTTTTGTAAGCTATCTTAAAGAAAAAACAAAAACGGTAATTGTCATAGATGAACTGAAGAGGAATGTGGTAATATATATGCTGATGTCAGTGAATTGTACACTGAAAAATGAATTTATATTAATTCAAAAAACTAACTAGAAATAAATATTAATGAATGCATGATAAAATAATTTATTTAACAAAAATATTGTTTATATGGTATTACAGTTACTTTGATGACAGTTGTCAGTTTGCTTATAGTGAAGTGAAGCTTAGGGTTTAAAATGAACAGTTAATTTACTCATGTCAAGAAGATTAATGAAGAGTGATAATGTCAAAAAAACACGGGTAATTTTAAAAAACATGATAACGAATTTATACATCTAAAGTCATGTCAGTAGTTTCAAGAAAATAAATCAGAATTCTTAAAGTTCATTGTTTTAATGAATTGTCATGAAGAGGAAATGTTCATACAACAGATTAAATGATCTGACAAAATAATATTCAAAAATGTTTAAAAATGAAGGTAAGCAAAGGAATTTTCATACATTTAAAAGTGAATGAAGAGAGATAATTTGAAATACTCAGCTTTCTTGGATTGTTGAAAGAAAATTCTTTGAAGTGCCGAGTGCTTGGTTAGAGGTCAATAATATAATTGGTGAATAATTTTACACTGACAAGAACTTGAATGCTGGTTGCTGACTACAAGGAACTGAAACAAAACATTTCACATGACCTCAGACACTCTTTTCTTAATAATTTAATTTTCTCTTCATTTATATCTGTTGTGTATGATACACCTAATTTACATAAGTGGAGTACCGACCATATAAATATGGGTTGGTACCGGAAGACGACGGAAGATTAAGAGATCGAATCCAGAGACTCTGCCCGACTGCGACTTAGTCAACCCATTCTGCAGGAACAGTCTTCCCAAGAATATACCAAAACTACCTGTAAATATTGTGTACCTTTTTTCATTGTTTCAATACATTTTGTTACGTACATTTTGTGTTGTATTATTATTATTCCATGCTTATTCAAGCTTCAACAATATCAAAATGAATTTCATATAGGCTCATTACTTTCTACTTCTTGGCTAATTTCTGTGAAGATAAGATTTTTATTAGTCCAAAAGCAATTTCACATAGGCTCGCAAATTCCTTTTCTTCTCAGCCCACCAGACAATCTCTGCGAAGGCAAGTCTTTCATTGGTCCAAAGAAAATTTCACATAGGCTTGTGAATTTCTTCCTGTCTTTTTCCTCAGCTCACCCAAATTTGAAGGGTGTGGTAAAGGGAGCAATTATTATTTCATACTCACTACATGATAAGAAATTTAAGGAAACCTAGCTACAAGACAAGAACATGGTAGGTGCGAGTTTTAGAAACATGTCATGGGAATAAAATTTTCACAAACATTGATTTATTTTCCAGTTTTAAATTAAAATGCTATTTTTAAAAAATGAATTAATTTTCAAGTATATGCAAAACTGCTAAGTCAGTGTAAAAAAAAAATATGTTCGGTTGACATCATACATAAGTTAATATGTTCCTCTTGGGACTGCATATTTATATAAGTACCAAAAGAATTTGTTAGTCAGTACATTGTTTAATTATCACAATTCATTATTTTCATTATGTATTTTTCCAGTTTGCATTTTTTCAATTTTTTATCCTTTGATTCAATGTTTTTATTGGAACAATTATGCCTAACATAAAAATAAGTGCCATTTACTGCCCTAGTCACATTGATTACTGCTGTGGCTGAAGAGCATATGATACATCTATGACTTTAATGGGTTAGAAGACTGATCATGATAGACTGAATTCTATTTATACATTGAACTGGATTTATTGATTGTAAATCTTTTACTTAACATATATAATTGCGTATCATGCAACTTTTGCAGACTTAATTTTGACGGTAATATTAAGGTGGAGGGCTCATCATACACAAGATATAAAATTAGCATATGTACTGCGAGCCCTGGCTACACCATTCACCAAATTATATATTCGTTTACTGTAGTCAAATTAGCTTTGAAATTAGATCTTCAAAGGTCACATGATATGTCAGTATATACTGTATATTTAATAGGTAATGTTTATAATTTTAGTCAGGGTAGACACTGCTTACCTGGCCCCCAAGAGGTCATATCCAGGATGTGTGTGTGTATATATATATATATATATATATATATATATATATATATATATTTATAGTGGGTGTAACAACCATTGTATTATAGACATAATTAAAAAATATCTTAATGGAATTCTCCTAAGTTTTTATAACCTTATTGGACTCTACTTTGAACAGTAAGAATGTATTTAGCTCTAAGTTAAAATGATGATCCCTCTTGCTGTTGTGACCTCCTGATCCAGTTTTCCTCTCTACTGTTCTTTCTTTTTTTAAACTTATTCACCATTCTCTTGATGGTTCTTTAATGGACTTTGAAGATGGATGCCAGTGTATGAATGTTGGTACCATTGCTGAAGGCCTGAGTGATCTTTTTCCTCTCACCATTGCTCAGTTGGGAATACATAGTGAGGCTGATACAACGATTTTAACCTGTTCTCTTTCTAGCTGAATGACTCAAAGGGTTTTTAGTGAGTCTTAAGAAAAACGGCGTTAAGCTGGCTAAATGTCTTGTCAGAAAACATGGAAAAAAGAAACTCAATTATTTTAGTGTTTTTTTTTTTTTTTAGATATTAAACATTTTCTGGGATGATCAATTATTCCATGCTGTTACACGATTTGTAGAATTTTGCTATTACACCCGGTATATATATATATATATATATATATATATATATATATATATATATATATATATAAAAAATTTCATTAGAAAGAAAATAATGTCTGTCTGTCATGTTTAATGATTACTGGGGTGTGTGGCCGCACCAGAATGAATGCAATTTGGTGTGGCCTTACTCCCAATAACCATTACACATAACATCACCATAGACCATATCAAACGTTCAACTTTCCAAAGAATATCAATATGTAAACAAAGGAATTCTGTCTACCACACAGACACTACATTGGTTTTTGCAAATGACTGAGAGAATCAAAAGCACTTGTAAAAAGCAAAACAGCATAAACTTTGGAAATTTTATGCACAACTTGAATTACAATATATAAAATCTTATTAAAAAATTGGAAACATACAATAAATTAAACCAGGGGTCGGCAACCCCAGGGCCACATCCAGCCTGCGAAGGATTTTTGTCCGGCCCACCAATTTTAACACCTGGACACAAATTATTTAATTAATTTATGGAGCAAGTGGCAGAAAAATATTAGTTGGAGTTGATCAACTTACAATGCAAAGAATTTTTAAACTCAAAATGTAATTGCGAATCCGCTGCTGACTTCTCCAAGAAATATGTTTTGCCAAGCTTCTGCTTAATATAAAAGTCTATTGAATAATGCCAAAATGATGGTATCATTATTTGGAAGTACATATGCTTTAGGAACAACTTTTTCGAAAATGAAATATACTAAAATCGTTTTTTGAACATGGTTGGTTGATGACCACCTGGATGATATTTTGCTTCTGTTGCCAACAAATATTACACCTGATATGGAGAAGTTACCAAACTTTTAGCAGAAACAAGTGAATCATTAAATAATTTGCCATTTTTCACTCTGTATTTCCTTTGTAGTAAGGAATTTGTAAGTTTTGTTGATTGTTTTAGTTTGTTATCCTGTTATTCCTGCAGTAAAATAAGGAACCTTGTTTAAATAAAATAACATTTACATTGTTGTATTTTCTTTAAACCTCCAAAACAGGACATAGCAGTCTGGGGCCAAGACAAATTATTATAGTAAATTTGCTAAAATGGCCCTCCTCCAAGACACTGCATAGCTTTCTGACCCTCTCACTCCAAAAGGTTGTTGACCCCTGAATTAAACAGACAGACTTTGTTGTTTTTTTTTAATCAAACTTTTTATACTTGCTACCTAAATATACTTATATATATATATATATATTGTTGAAGCTTAAATAAGCATGGAATAATACAACACAAAATGTACGTTAACAAAATGTATTGAAACAAAGAATAGGTACACAATATTTACAGTTAGTTTGGTATATTCTTGGGAAGACTGTTCCTGCATAATGGGTTGACTCAAATGATCAGTCGGGCAGAGTCTCTGGATTCAATTTCTTAATCTCTACTATCTTCCCCGTCTTCCGGTACCAACCCATATTTATATGGTCGGTAGTCCGCTTATGTAAATTAGGTGTATCATACACAACATATATAAAGAAGAAATATAGTCTTAAGATGTGCTATATTTATGGGATAAAGTGCTCAATATCAGAGATAGTGTATGTGAACATTAAAAGTGAACATAGAAGTCAACACTTAGAGGTGACAGTCTGTTTCATGCTAGATAACACTAGTGGCCTGACGATTGCATGTTCACTTTTATATTCATATATATATATATATATATATATATATATATATATATATATATACAAAGTGGAAAAAAATATGTGTGATACATTTCATCCTTTAGGACTTTATTGAACTGAATTTTTTTACAATGGTACAACTGCACATGTGCACAAATGAGAAATGCTAAGAATTCTAAATTTTAAATTATTTCTCTTTTTTTGTTTTAATTTAGATTATTTTTCTCTTTCTTTCTGTCACTTTTGTTATCATAGAAGAATTGCCAGAAATGGTGAAATGCTGTTGCCCGGGTGCAAATTTACTGTGGCTTTCCAAAAACGTACTAACTATAACACTCTGCAGCAATAAATATGAAAAGGCTTCAGCAATTTGTAAGGATAATTTGCTTTTTAAGCCCTATAAAAATTTTCCAAATAGTTATATTTCTGTGTAAATGTACATGCTTAATTTGAAAATAACAAAGAAATTTTGATAAAATCTACCGTTTTGGAGTTATCAAGAATAGAAATTTGGACTCATTTATGTTGCGGTAGCCATTACTGGCATTGTTTGCATATATTTGCTATTGTCTTGATTATTGTGCATGCAATGAGTCCTCAGCTGTGCAGTAATTGAGTCAAGAACTGTAAAAAGGCCATTAACAATATAATCTTCCATGCAAATCTAATCAGCAGCAAATGTATGCAAACAACACCAGTAACGGACACCATGCTGTAATGTGAATAAGTCTGAACTTTTATTGTTACTAACTTCTAAACAGTAGATTTTATCAAAATTTCTTTCTTATTTTCGAATTAAGCATGTAAATATACACCTAAATATAACTATTTGGCAAATTTTTATTGCATATTTAGCGCGGGCTTAAAAACCAAATTATCCATTTGTAATATGCTACAACTGTCTTTGATCATTTAATGACTTTGGATGTTTTAGGTTAAAACCTAATTTCCATTTTCAATGATAATCTTTCATACGAAGGATTCTTTTCCATATCTGGCAAGAAATAAAATGAAAGGGGTGGGGAAGATGTTGTCCAATCCTAGAAATTGATTTGGAACATATTTGCCAATTTTTTAAATCCTCATCATTCTTTGTAAATGTCGTAAAAGTATTAAGTGACAAATCACCGAACCGGGACTGCAAAGTGCTTGTGGTCTACTGTTGTGTGACCATATCAGGTTTTCATCCAACCAAACGACCGATTGAGGGGTTATCATTATTTACATTCAGATTAATAACATATTAGAGCCATTGACTTTAAAGAGAAAAGCTTGGCTGCAAAAATGTTTCAGCAGCAATAACAAAAAGAAGTGGCTGAGTATGGAGGTCAAGCAACACATCAAGGCAGTATCAGCTGCTAGTAGGCAATAAGAACATTAGGTTTAAGGCTCCAAATTCTAGATTCAGACAATAAGATTAAAGTACTGATTTGTGAAATGGGTGGCATTTGTAAACAATAGAAACAGAATTAACAATAACTGAACAGTAATTAGAAAAGAAAAAGAAAAGAAACATGTCATCCTTAGAGATGACACATAAACAATGTAATAGAAAGTCTTCCTTTTGTTGTAGTTTGTAGCAGGGAACTGGAAACATACTTGCAATAGATTCTGATTTAGTATGCACCAACATGACCTGCATTGAGTGCAAAAGTCTTCTGATATCTCAACAAACACTCACCTTTTTTTATACTTTATTGCCAAACCAGAGACTTTTGCATATTGAGCATACTACCAGCCTCGATCTGACTCAATGACACATGCACCTCGTTATTCCAGTGCCAATGCTTGGACGGTTTGCTTTGCTAGCAATTCGCTCATCCTATACACACATTTAGGCAAAGTTACTCTAGCCATCTTGGATCTCCGAAGTAATTTTCCAGCATACAGTTAGAATAAAATGTTCAGTTCAAAATTTCCACATGTCAATTGTTAAATTAAT
This sequence comes from Acanthosepion pharaonis, assembly GCA_903632075.3. NCBI lineage: Eukaryota > Metazoa > Mollusca > Cephalopoda > Sepiida > Sepiidae > Acanthosepion > Acanthosepion pharaonis. The sequence goes on from CAHIKZ030005549.1 coordinate 199,111, forward strand.
GTTATATGAATTCTTTCTTTTTTTTTTACAGATATTTCCAGCATAAAAAATTCTTCTCCTCATTACTTGATTGGACGACATTTTCAGTATTCATCTATTCAGAGAATGTTACGAAAGTGCATTTAAGAAACTAGTGTTGTTTGCGGATCAGCATTTTCAAAAGGTTTTAAAATTACCATCACACAAACACACATGCACAAAATCTAAAGTACATTTTCCTGTAGCTTGTAATACTTTGTTTCCAAGAAGATTTTTCTGCAATAAAATATGAAGACAAAGGCTGGAGAGAAATCATATTCTTGTCAAGTATGTGAATCATCATTTTCAAGGAAGTCGCATTTGGTTCAACACGTGCGAACACACACTGAACAGATATCATTTTCTTGTGAAGTTTGTGGATGCGCATTTTTAAGCAAGTCAACTTTAGAAAGACATATGCTAAAACACACTACAGAGAAATCAAATTCTTCTATAGACTGTGAAACATCGTCTTTAAAGAAGTCAAACAAAACAAAGCATACACAGAAAAACCCCGAAGTGAAGCCATATACTTGCGAAAGGTGTGGTGGTTCCTTTTCAAGGAAATCAAATTTGGTACGACACATGCGAACTCATACTGGAGAAAAACCATATTCTTGCGATGTGTGTACATCTTCATTTTCACAAAAATCAGTCTTGGTACAACACATGCGAAAACATACTGGAGAGAAACCATTTTCCTGTGAGGTATGTCGATCATCTTTCTCAAGCAAGACTGATTTGGTTCGACATACACGAACACACACTGGAGAGAAACCGTATTCATGTGATGTGTGTAAGCGTGCATTTGCAATCAATTCAACTTTAAAAAGTCATATGCTGATACACACTGGAGAGAAACCGTTTTCATGTGAAGAATGTGGTTCTTCCTTTTTAAAGAAATCTGATTTGTCTCGGCATAAAAAAATACACACAGGAGAGAAACCATTTTCTTGTGAAGAATGTGGCTCTTCCTTTCTAAGGAAGTCACATTTGAAACAACATATGCAAATACATACTAGAGAAAAACCATTTTCTTGTGAAAAATGTGACTGTGCATTTTCTAACAATTCAAATTTCAAAAGACACATGATGAAACACTCTAGAGAAATATTATCTTGTGTTTAAATCTTTTTAAAAAATTCTTATGTAGCAATACAGACATGACAGAGAAACTATTCTTGTGAAGGGTGTGGTGCTTCAGTTAGAATGAATTTAAAATTTGCATTACTGTATGCAAATAATATAAAGGAAATACAGTTTCGTATAGTCTACATAATAATCTTTATGCTTTATTTAAAATGAATACATTATTTCATTATTATTACAATATTAATCTTGATTGATTGTTTCATTTTTTTCATTTGTGCTGTATGCTATTTTCTCTCATTTTTTAACACGAAATCTACATTGATTTTAACCTTTACCATGCTGCAGGTGAAAATTGTCACTGTAGAATTCTCACCTTTTTATAACATTCTAAAAACTAATACTTTTAAAACTAATGGAATGCAATATTTATCATTTAACAATTTATAAAGAAATATTAAATAATATTTTACTCATAACTTTATAAACATTTACTAAATTATTAAAATGTATGAACCAACTATAAGGAAATCCTTCAGTATCTGTCTATATTTCTGAGATGAAGTATTATGTACACTATTTACATCATTCAGACTATTGTCCTCATCTTTGTTACCATATTTATTACAGCATTTCGGCCGTTATACGCTCTGGCCTTCTTCTATCAACTGACATCCATTAAACATGGCACATGGAACTAGAACAGTCTACCCCAGTGAGCGAAATAAAGGGTTGAGTTCAACATTCCAACCACCTGAAGAAAGCCGGAGCATTCAACGGCTGAAACGTTATAATGAATATGGCAACAAAGATGAGGATGACAGTCCGAATTATATAAATAAGGAAATCTTTATTATTTACTATTTTATAAATTATATCAATTGGCAATTAGTTAAGATTTTGTCACCTATTCTAAGACACAATATTTCACTGAAGGAATATCAAAAACTCGTTATTAGGGGTAAGATAATGAAATTAGACATGGATGATAATACAGATTTACACTCTGTGTAAACAGGGTAAGCAATAACTGAGCAGTATTATATAAGTGCTAGATGATATACCCACCTCTGGATGTGGGCAAAATGAGAACAATCTACCCATATAAATTAAATAAAGAAATTAGTTCTAAATACATAAAAATAAATAGTTATAATTATGTATAATATGTTGCATAGATCGACAAGCCCCTGATGAAGCCTGGAGAGCCTAATGGCTGAAACATTATGAGGACAACAACAAAGATGAGGATAATAGAAAATAAATAATAACTCCTCATTCCAGAAATTCAGACAGAAATAGGCTTTTTGATTTCTAGAATTATAGCAAATAAAAACTGCTATGGTTGGCACACATTTATGAAGGCAGTACATTTACAACATTCTAAAACTAATTATATTAAAACTAATGTAATGCAATATTTATCATTTACCAATTTATAAAAAATAAATATGAAAAATATTCATAAATTTATAAATATTTATTAACTTATAAAAATATTTGAAACAACTATAAGGAAATCCTTATTATTTTCTATTTTATAAATTATATCAATTGGCAATTAGTTAAAGGTTTTTGCAACCATTCAATAAATAATTTAATAGTGTTTATTTTGTTGTTGTCAATTCTGAAGAAAAAAAAAATGTATAAAGTCACTTTCATATGTTTAGGTTTTATTCCAATTCTAAGCATCTCTTTTTAAAACAACAATCATTACCGAACTGTGAAGGTCTTAAAAAAGCAATGTCATGGGAAAACCCCTCCTTTTGATACTCTGTCTTATTGTGGCCACATTTGTCCAACTTTGTTAAAAAGTCTGTGCTGAGCTATGGTCATTTGCATCTTTAAGTGTCGTAGCATTAAAAAAAAAATAATGAAAATTATACTGAAATCTGACAATAACTGTATTTTTCAACATATAAAATATATTTTTCCTCCAAAATTTGGTGTCAAAATCTATCTGTGACCTATACACTTAATAAAAACATTGAAGTAGCAATTGACTTACTTTACCATACTGCAGGTGACAGTTGTCACCATAGAATTCTCTCCCTTTGCTGTTCTAGGCATATTCTGTTGCCTTGAGACAGTCAAATGTTATTTCTGGTATTATAAGCTGGAAATTGTCTAATACTGCTTTGGAACAAGGTTAAACTTTCATTTTCCAACGCCATTTTGAATTCTTCTAGACTCTACACAAGGTGTAACACTGATTAAACACAATTTTTTCATGATTTTTTGTAAACAAAAATGGCCACATCAATATCTAACAAAGCCTTTAGTTTTTCTTTGATTAGGACTCTGATGGTGATTTTGAAGGCTTTACTCGAGTGGATATTAACAGTGAAGTGGTCGAAGATGATAATCATGCTAGTGACATGGAGGAAAGTGATGATGACCACTAGCGGCTACTATCATCCATGCCGGAGTAATTTTATGGAAGCTACTGGCGATAGCCTTTCTGAAGGTGAATTATTTTGTCTATTGATAAATGATGAAATAACTTTATTTGTCAATGAGACAATTAAATATGAGTCAGGTGAAAGAAAGAGCAAATAAATGCTAGTGTCTTCTCATATGTAAACATAAGGAAACATTACTTTTTTATGAAATGAAAGCCTTCTTAGCAATTTTGCTTTTTATTGCACCCCCAGAACTCCACAAGGAGTAATAAAAGTTAAAGTATGTTGAATTATTTATGTATTTTTTTAATGTATTTGTTTTTTATTTCGTGTTTCAATTTTTTTGTTTCTAACATCAAAATATGCATGCAAAACATAATGCATTACATCAAAATATTATTCATTCATTCTTTTATTAGTGTACAAAAATTAAAATCTATATGCACAATACAAAGAAAGTTACAACAATTTTAAAACAGTAGGTGTTCATTTTTTTGCAACCTCAAACAAAATGCAGTAGCAGGGGAGGCAACTCTAGAAAGAAATTAGTGTGGTAAGATTTTAATATCTTCAGATGATAGGATAAGCATCAAATAGGAAATGTTTTATTAACGTGTTTCACTTTTATTAAAGCTTCATCAGAGAATGAGATATAGAGAGTAAAAATCCAGTATTTTTAATTTTTGTGTTGTTTTTTTTCCTTATTTAAACAGACTTCACATGCATTTGTCTTGTCAAGCAGTGTTTGTATGTATATCATAATTCTAGTTTGGATCTGTGTGGGATTCAGATGATAATGTATATCCATTTGTGTGTGTGTTTAGTAGGCATTTTTCTTTATGTATTGTAGCTGTCTGCATGTTGATTGGGGTGTGTTTTTATGTAAAAAAATTGTAAAAAAAAGTGTTGTATTGGAAGTAAACATATTTTAGATATCCATACTCAAAGAATCTGAAATGTCTACCTACTATTACTACCAACATTACAACCAGTGTTAACAAATCAACATACTGACAACAAGCATACATAAATAAAAATGTCTACCATACACACACATACGCACACAAATATATATATTATCATCTGAATCATGTATAAACGAACTAGAATCATGATACGCTTACATGCATAAATTTTACACATGAACGCTGCTTGACAAGACAAATGTAAGTGAAGTCTGCTTAACCAATGAAAGTCATGTCACACACATTGTAACCAACTCCCCTCATTCTTTTCATATCCCCCTGGTGAGATGTAAGTTCCACTCAAGCAGTTTCTTCCTACGAACAACTGCCTTGATCTATTTATTTTTTTGTTTGAAGGTCAAATAAGATAATCTGACCTTGACTTTAACTTTCTCAAAAAGTGTGTCTTTAATTTTTTTTTTTTTTTAAATTTGACAATAAATTTGTCTGCCTATTTACAAAATTTTATGGTGGAATTTTGACTGTAAATGTTAGATTGCTTTTACTGAGTTGGGCCAAATTCAAAATGGCAGATTTTGGTACTTGGTAACATTTTCTCATCTCCCAATATGGTTAAGTTGTATATCTTCAGAAAGGTCTTTAAATGCTGATTAATATTCACATAAGAACAATGATCATAAAAACAACAGAATTTATTTGTGGTTAAATGCTGACCAATTCAGTGGAAAATAAATAACCTTATTATTTTTTTGTTTATAAATTTATTATGCAACAAATGGATTTTTATATGAAAAAGTGACATAATGAAAATAATAATTTATAAAAATATCATGAATTAATGTTAAGATAATATAAAATATTATAAAAATGTGAAACAAATGATGTCTTGTGATGGATTTTTGAATGTGGCCGAGTTACAAGGGTTCTACTGAGTTGTGCCAAATTCAAAATGGCGGATTTTGGTATTTGCCGCTATATGCTAACATTTTCTTATCTCCCAATATGGTCAAGTTGTATATCTGTAGAAAGCTCTTTGAATGTTGATTAATATTCATATAAGAACTATAATCATAAAATCAATAGAATTTGTATTATTTGTGGTTGAATGTGGACCAATTCTGTGGAAAATAAACAACCTTATTTTTTCTTTCTTTTTTTTTCTCCATATCTGATGAAGTGTTAATAAAACATTTCTTATTCATTCCTTATCATTCTATCAGATTCTGTTCCATATTTCAATTTTATTTGATCCCAATTCATCTAGAGATGTCGTATGGTAAAGGTTAATCTCTAAAAGTAAAAGATTGCTTGTAAAACTATTAAATGTTAAATGCTTTACTTCCTTGTAAATATAACAATTATATTAAAGTGTATATTTAGACACGATTGCATGTCACTTATTTTATTGGCTATCAATTGACATTATTGTTAATATTATTGTCATTATAATAATTAGTGATTGGCAACGAGGTCAGATCAGCATGATGAAACCATCAGTTTTATTTCAATAGTTTCTTTTCTCACACTTCTTGACTGTGGAACTCCCATCCAATTTCTTCCATCTTTGCTATATATAAGATTGAAAATAATTATTTTTTAAGCGTAAATGAAACCAGTTTCTTTATTTTAGTTATTGTCATGCATTAAAAGCTATGTTACTATAAAAAAAGAATTGTAATCACAATTTTAGTAATATTTGCAAGTCTATAGCATTTTTGACCATCACTTTCTAGTACATCATTGTACAAGCAACTGTGAGTACCTAAGAGGTTGGTTGTATGCATATACACCCTGCTAGCTGTGTTCATAGCTTTGTCTATTTGGCTGTGATCATTTTCAACAAAGAATAATGACAAATACTTTTCAAGACACTGGTCAGGATATAGTAACGACATGGTTTCTTATTTAGACGCCTGTTTTTCTTCAATGTGGATTGTTATTTCCCTAACTTTCAGCTCCCTTCCTCACTGACAGCGGGGCCCTTACTCATTGACTGTTCGACATCTGTGGCTGACTCCTTACCTCTCTCTGTTTATGGATAATGGCTGGGGCCCCACCCATCTTATCTGTCCACTTGTGTTCTGGAAAATGAGACCCCCCAAAAGACTTCTATGACTACCAAAAATTATTAATAACATTTTATGTTTTTAAATGTGAATTGATAAGTATTTTTATTTATTCTTTGAAAGTTTTTTTTGTTCACTATTTACATTGTTCAAACTATCATCCTCATCTTTCTTGCCATATTTATCACAATGTTTCGGCCATTGTACGCTCTGTCCTTCTTCAGCTGGTTACAATGTCAAACGGAACTCTTTATTTTGCTCACTGGGGTAGACTGTTCTAGTTCCACATGCCATGTCTAATGGATGTCAGTTATCATTTATCTCCTGTTAATTCTCCTCTCCAAGTTCTTAACCAGGTATTGAACTTACACTCTTTGGGTCCTGTTACTGGATCTAACTAACACCTCTATCCATTGTGCCATATGTCCTTGAGGACATCTGTGGATAAATTTCTGGGTATTATAAAACTAATGTCTTCAGCAACCATTTTTTTACCAGTGCTCATATTGCAATTTTTTCTGTTATCATATCATGTTTTTACTAGAGCTCATATTGCAATTTTCATTGTTATTGTTGCTTTTCTCTAGCACTCCTTATTACTGGTTCTCATATTGTATTCATTTCTATGCTTGGTCAGCTCAGGAGATTTTTGTGGCGTAGCATATGTGCTAATTCCTTAAGTTTACTAATTTTCCAATGATGTTCTTTGTCTATGATCTCAACCTGATCCCACAGAGGGCGGTGATCTCCCTTTTCTCTCCATATGTGGTCAGCCACACCTGATTTTTCCACTTCCCCTTTTTATGTTATTACTAATTTAAGATATGCACAATGTATTACAGATTTTACAAGAATTATATTTATATAGAAATAGCCTTCTAAGTAATATTCATGTGTTTTGATTTACATCAAGTTTCTCAGGTAAACATTTTTTGTGTTCACTTTTATACTAATAACCTTGTAATGAATCAATCTCCTCTCTCCTCACCTATGGGTTAAATTGCTGCATTAGCTGGACTCTAAGGGTTCCTTACCTTTTTTGTTTTATCACCCACTTTCAGATGAAAAAATTTTCCACTGCCCATCTGTATAGTAAATATTCAAAATAATACCAAAATTGTTTAGTGAAAGTTTGTTACTGGTTCATAAACTGACTTTATGATGTAGAAAAGAATACCAAAGATTGGTAACAAATAATGCTGACTCATGTGGCAGCTGCTGGTACTATCATATTAAAGAACAAAGGAAAGCAAACTTGTCTATTAAAAACTGTATATATAATTTAATTTTATGGTCACAATTAATTTAATTTTATAATTCAGGTTGACAAGGGTTGAAAAAATTTAAATGAATTTTGTTCATAATTATAAAATTAAAATGAATATACGCTATTATCAAATAATAAAATTTCGATGAATGTTTTTTTGTTGTTCTTGGTCTTACCTTTCCTGATTTGTATCCAAAACAAAAAAAATGTTATTACATCCTAAGAACTGTCTATATTTCTGAGATGAGGTATTATGTACATTATTTACATTATTCAGACTATTGTCCTCACCTTTGTCACCATAAGGACACATGGCACAGTGGATAAAGACGTTAGTTAGATCCAGTGACAGGACCCAAAGAGTGTGAGTTCAATACCTGGTTAAGGGAGTGGAGAACTTTCAGAGGGAAATTAACAGGAGATAACTGATAACTGACGTCCATTAAACACAGCACGTGGAACTAGAACAGTCTACCCCAGTGAGCGAAATAAAGGGTTTAGTTCGACATTCCAACCGCCTGAAGAAGGCCAGAGCGTACAACAGCCAAAACATTGTAATAAATATGGCAACAAAGATGAGGACAATAGTCAGAATAATGTAAATAAACCGAAGAACTATATGAACGTCAATGACCCTTCTCAAAACTAAAGAAAATACCAAAATATTCATTCTTGTGCGAGGATTTTTTATCTGTGACAATATTCTAATTAATGTAAATAGTGTAATAGACGGATACCGAAAGGTCGAAACGTTGTGATAAATATGTCAACAAAGATGAGGACAATAGTCTGAATAATGTAAATAGTGTACATAATACCTCAACTCAGAAATATAGACAGATACTGAAAGGCCAAAATGTTGTAATAGATATGGTGACAAAGATGAGGACAATAGTCCAAATAATGTAAATAGTGTTCATAATGCCTCATCTCAGAAATATAGACAGATACTGAAAGGCCGAAATGTTGTAATAAATATGGCGACAAAAATGAGGACAATAGTCCAAATAATGTAAATAGTGTGCATAATACCTCATCTCAAAAATATAGACGAATATTTCCATAAACTTATAGAATTCTTAATTTATAATAAATAAATATTTCAATAAATTAGAAATCAGACAAAAGGTTATGAATATGGCGATAAAGATGAGGACAACAGTAAAATATTTACAATGTCTCTGCTCAGAAATATAGACAAAATAAAAGTTGTATTAAATTTCATTTGAACTAAATAATTGCGGTTGAAGAGAAAAATAAAACTTACTGCCCAGCACAGTGAATGAACTCACGACCTTTAGTCAACCAGCTAGAGACTTCAGCTTTTAATAGCGATATTACTCATTTTGACTGGAAGATCACCCAGTGGAAATCAATAAAAGATAATGTTTTTTTTTTCAAGCTGGTGGTTTGTCTGGAGAACATTTATCACTCAGGGTTACTCTCGACCCCAAGGATTTTTGTCAGTTGATCAATTACTGAGAATGTCAAATTGAAGAGAAGAAAGAAAAATTTTAATTAATTTAAACAAGTCATTGAATAAGTAATAAACAAGTTTTAATGAAAATTAAGTACATTAAAATATTTATTTCATCAATATAAATTGAATATGAGGGTATCTTTAATTTTCATGACTGCAAAAAAAAAAATGTTAAAAGGGACAGTTTTTCCTTTGACACCACTATTATTTTAACTACCTTCACTCTGGACAATGTTTATTTTATTGTCTTAAAAAGTTAATTAAAATTGGAATAAAACCTCAACGTATGATAAGGTAAATTTATATTTTTTTGTTATTAAGAATTCACAACAAAAATAATAAATATTATTTATTTATTAGATTGTTTATTTACAAGAATAACTTTATATTTACAACATTCTAAAAACTTATAGTTGTATTTAAACTAATGTAATCTTTATCATTTACCAATTTGAAATAATGAGATAAATGTGAAATTGGATGTCATCACTTTTTAAAACAATTAACATTGCTGAGGAGTAAAGGTAGTTAAAATAATAGCAATAGTGTGAAAGGAAAAAATGTCCTTTTGAAACCTCATTTTTTGTGGCCACAAAGGTTTAAGTTCACTGAAATAGTAACAACAATTATGGTTCTACTGATGAAAAGTTAAAATATAAACAACACAAAAATAAGATAAAAATACACATTTTTTTATCGTAAGTAACTGGATCAGAAATAAACCATATAATTACATCACCACATACATAACATCAGTTAATTTCCAACTGATTCAAACTTTATAAAATGGTACATATTAAGGATTTCCTTATAGTTGGTTCATATATTTTAATAAATTAGTAAATATTTATAAATTTGTGAATAAAAAATTGTTTTCATATTTATTTCTTTATAAATTGGTAAATGATATATATTGGATTGCATTAGTTTTAATACAAATGTTTTTAGAATGTTGTAAATATAAAATTATTCTTGTAAATAAACAATTTAATAAATAAATAGTGTTTAATATTTTTCTTATATATTGTCAAGAACAAACAAAAATTGTATAAATTCATTTTCATCATATGTTTGGATTTTATTACAATTATAATCATTGCCTTAGATAAGATGAAACAGAACTAATGCTTATAAATTAATTGAATTTGAAGTTTTTGTTTTCTGTTTTTGAAACATGGTAATTCCTATGTAGCAATGAAACCATATTTTTAAATCAGTTAATTTATATATATAAAGTATGTTGAAATGGCGAACTGAATCCTTTATTTCGCTCACTGGGTAGACTGTTCTAGCTCCATGTGCCATGTCTAATGGATGTCAGTTATCTCCTGTTAATTCCCCTCTGAAAGTTCTCCACTGCCTTAACCAGGTATTGAACTCACAGTCTTTTGGGTCCTGTCACTGGAACTAACTAACGCCTTTATCCACTGAACCATGTGTGTATGAATTTCTTGGTATTATAAACCTAATGTCTTCAGCAACCATTTTTTTTACCTGTGCTCATATTGGTTAGATCAAGTGACAGGACCCAAAGAGTGTGAGTTCAATATCCGGTTCAGGCAGTGGAGAACTTTCAGAGGGGAATTAACAGGAGATAACTGATAACTGACATCCATCAAACATGGCACATGGCACTTTTTTTTTTTAACCTCCCAGAAACTTTCCACCTGTAACCAAATCTAATTTTTCTTTCCGCATTTAACCAAATTTAATTTTTCGGGTTGTGTATCTTTTTTACATAAGGTACATATTTTTTGTCGACACCGTTTAGTAAATTTTATGATGTTTTTCTCTTCCTTGATTCTCGTTACAAATTGACATTGTTGCTATGAAATGAATGAACAATACAGAAATTGTGTGATGAATTCACTGAGAAACCTTAACAAGACAACAACATTCAACAGAAAAGAGATTTCTAAATATTTTAACTAACAGATTTTTATGCAACTTCAAGTAAAAAAAAAAAAGGTATGTAAAAAAAAATCAAAATTTAAAAATATTTCAAAATTCCGTGGAGTAATTTTTTCGTAAATAAAATCTATTTTTTATGATTTTATTTTAAAATGAATTTAAGAAAATTAAATATTTTAACAAAGGAAAATTACAATTACCCTAAATAAAATCTAAGTTCATAGCAACATACGAACATAGGATTTGTTTTTCTTTAATTAAAAATCAATGTCCTTTTTTAATTTAAGTTAATAAAATAAAAATCTTCATTTTCTTTCAATTTGAAAATAACAATCGTCAACTATTTTCCTTAATTTCGTATTTTTAATTGTTTAGTTTAACGTTACAAACAAATCTATCATTGAAATCGCCATTCAGATTCGATAACTGAAGTGGGATTTCGTTTTAAAACATTTTTTGTTTAAACTTTAATTGGTTGTTTGGTTTTATTTGGCAGCATATCGACATCTATCTGGGTTATTTAATGTCGAACTCTAAATAATTTGAACACAATTTTATGGCTTCAGCTAAAAAATTATATTTTAAACGCAATTTTATACTTTCAATTCAACTACAGATAAGAAAAAATTCACTTGCTGGTCATTTTGCTTGAAAAATGTATTTTTGCTCATAAATTAATGACATTTTTCCGATTAATTTTTATAAAAATTCATTTTTTTTTAAATTCTAATTAGAAAATTTTATTAAGTTTTAAATCTTTTAAAATTCTGTATTAATTTCAGCAGTTTTGATTATGTAGGATGTCCATAAAGTCTCTTTACAATTTAAAAAATATATATTGCAAAGGCAATTGTTGTGGCACCACAACTAGATGACCTTCTACCAACCATGATTTTCCAGAAAGATGGTGCCCACCCACCAACATTAGGGACTGCATGTTCGTAGTTTCCCAATTCAAACATTTCCAGACCAGTGGATTGGAAGGAGTGGCTCAATTCCCTGGTGTCACCTCATTCAGTAGATATCGCTCTCCTTGCACTTTTTTCTATGGGGTTATGTATTGGAATTTAACGGTCACATGTGAAATGAGCCAAAATGAGGGCCCAATCAGTGAAGTCATGTGGTACCATCAGCAGGCCCCTATATAAAGTCCAACTCCCAGAATTCGGTCCCTTTTTCGTTCACTTTCCTTTGCAACTGGCTCTTAGCCATGACTTGTCGACCGGTGTCTTGCATCCTGTGTGATGGACTGCCTTTACCTGAGCCCCTGAGGGCCAGTGAGAAGAAGCTGCTGCTATTGACATGTGCAATGCCCAACTCAGTTTTGAGTCTGCAACCCAGGGGAAAGCTAAGATTGCTACCTAGAAGCCCACTACCACCACTACTGACTGACTGTTCTACCAGTTACAAGGATGAATCTTCAAGCAAGCTAAGTCCGCAAATGCACTTTATTTTCAAACATTTGAAAATTTGCAAATTTGAAGTAAATTGAACTCAAAAAGTTGTTGTGTTTCCTTTCTTCAAAAGCTGTCGTTTCAATTTTACCTGTACGCACTTAGCTTCAGTTCTGAATCCATCTGACTTGGTTTTATCATCATAACTCTTGGGGATAAAAATTCCCACATTATTACAAACAAAGCAGACTTGGCATAAAATATTGGTCAACTGGTTTGAAGAAAGGAAGTAAAAATTCTAATTTTGAGCAAATCACCACATAGAGTTAATTGAAATTATTCATCTCCAAGATGGCGGAATTTGAAAATATAAAAGGGGTAAAAGTTTTATTGGCTTCTAGAGAACACCTAAAAAAAAATACATTTTTTCCTTTTTTCAAAACATGTCATTTCAATTTGCATGTACACACTTAGCTTCAGTTCTAAACCCGTCTGACTTTCAGTATCTGTCTATATTTCTGAGATAAGGTATTATGTACACTATTTACATTATTCGGACTATTGTCCTCATCTTTGTCACCATATTCATTACAACATTTCGTCCATTGTATGCTTCGGCCTTCTTCAGTATCTGTCTATATTTCTGAGATGAGGTATTATGTACATTATTTACATTATTCGGACTATTGTCCTCATCTTTGATGCCATATTTATTACAACATTTCAGCTGCTGTACACTCTGACCTTCTACTGGTGGCTGGAATGGCATACTGAACCCTTTATTTTGTTCACTAGAGTAGACTGTTCTAGTTCCATGTGCCATGTTTAATGGATGTCAGTTATCACCCTCTGAAAGTTCTCTACTGCCTTAACCGGGTATTGAACTCACACTCTTTGGATCTTGTCACTAGAGCTAACTAATGCATTTATCTATGTGTCCTTGAGGATACATGGCACAGTTTACCCCAGTGAGCGAAATAAAGGGTTCAGTTCAACATTCCAACTACCTGAAGAAGGCCAGATCATACAACAGCTGAAACATTGTAATAAATATGGCGACAAAGATGAGGACAATAGTCCAAATAATGTAAATAATATCTCATCTCAGAAATATAGACAGATACTGAAGGGCTGAAATGTTGTAATAAATATGGCAACAAAGATGAGGACACTAGTCCAAATAATGTAAATAATGTACATAATACCTCATCTCAGAAATATAGACAGATACTGAAGAAGGCCGTAGCGTAAAACGGCCAAAATGTAATAAATATGGCGACAAAGTTGAGGACAATAGTCCGAATAATGTAAATAGTGTACATAATACCTCATCTTAGAAATATAGACAGATACTGAAGAAGGCCGTAGCATACAACAGCTGAAACGTTGTAATAAATATGGCAACAATGATGAGGACAGTAGTTCGAATAATGTACATAATACTCAGAAACATAGATACTGAAGAAGGCCAGAGCGTACACCAGCTGAAATGTTGTAATAAATATGGCAACAAAGATGAGGAGACAGATACTTTTGGATCATGTTATTTAAGTCATGGTAATTATGTGTGAAAATTAACATTCCCCAAATGTCTGCCAAATCTAAAATTAAAGAATCAATAAACCATTAAACTTAATTCACATTAAAATTGGTCCAAGTTATTGGAACATCTTTTATTTGCAGAACTGGATTGGCTTCTACACATTATATAAGTCTTGTGTAAAGATTTTCATGCACAATTTATTCCTATAGAGTGCTTTGAAACATTGCACGCCTTAGGAATGGTGTTAGTTGACATTCTGGGGTTATTTATAACTTTCTACAGTTTCCGTAAAAATTTAGGTGTTCTGATGGTATTAGGACTTTTACCATTGTGTTTTACAGTTGACTACTGTTGTAGAATGCTTGTCAGTGGCTTCCAGCTCTTTGTGAACTTTGGAAACAAACGACTCTTGCGTAATTCACTATGCTCTGCTTTTAAGACAACGGCTACAGTGTGCCTATTCATTTGATGATTTAACTTGATGTTTGGCATCTGAAAAGAAAATGTAATCAGAGCAAGCTAGAAAAAACTTTTAAGGTATTAATAGACATGTCGTCAAAGAACTGAACAACCCTGTATAACTGAATAAATTATATCTCTCTATATCTCTGAGATGAGGTATTATGATTACTTGCATTATTTTAACTCTTATCCTCATCTTCATTACCATATTCACAATTACATATGGTCCAGTGGATAAAGATGTTGGTTAGATCCAGTGACTAGACCCAAAGATCTGTCTATATCTCTGAGATGAGGTATTATGATTACTTGCATTATTTATATTATTCAGGCTGTTACCCTCATTTTCATTGCCATATTCACAACGACACATAATCCAGTGGATAAAGACGTTTCTTAGATCCAGTGACTAGACCCAAACATCTGTCTATATCTCTGAGATGAGGTATTATGATTACAATTCCACTATTTAAATTATTAAGACCGTTATCCTCTTCTTCATTGCCATATTTACATTTCAGCCGTTCTATGCTCCGGCCTTCTTCAGGTGATTGTATCTCTGAGATGAGGTATTATGATTACTTACTTTATTTACATTATTCAGACTGTTATCCTCATCTTCATTGCTTTATTCACAACATTTCGGCCATTGTACACTCTGGCCTTCTTCAGGTGTTTGAAATTTAGAACAGTATGTGGCTCATGCTAATTATAAAATAGTAGTCATTTTATTGTAACTTAATTATGTACAATAATGGATCATATGCAACATAGGTGAACAATTCAACTAGAAAAATTGAAAATAAATACAATGTATCTAAATACAATTTAGAGATATCTGACTATATCTCTGAGATGAGGTATTATGATTACTTACATTCAGACTGTTATCCTAATCTTCATTGTCATATTCACAATGTTTCGGTCGTTGTATGCTTCGGCCTTCTTCAGGTGATTTGAATTGCAAACTGAACCCTTTATTTTGCCCACTGGGGTGGCTTGTTCTAGTTCCATGTGCCATGCCTCTTCCAGATGTCTCAGTTATTTCTCTTTAACTCAACTCCCCAAGTTTTTTTTTTTTGTTCACCACTGCTGTGGCCTGGTATGGAACTCATAACTCTTTGGGTCTAGTCACTGGATCTTATCAACGTCTTTATCCACTGGGCCATGTCCTTAGTCATGTTCTCCTGTAGAATCTACTCTGGTGGACGAAATAAAGGGTTTGGTTTGAAATTCCAAATACCTGAAGAAAGCCAGAAACGTTTTGAATATGGCAATGAAGATGAGGATAACAGTTTGAATAATGTGAATAAATTATAATTGTTCTTTATTTTTTTAAGTACAAAAACAGAAATTATGTATGATACATCCTAATACATTTATTAAAATGTTTATATATCCTTAGTCATTTAATTTTCTATTCTTTCTTAAATAATATTCTTTTTCTTTTGTTTTACAGCCTTGTGGAGAACCATTTACTTTTGTATACAGCAGCATTTTTTTCCAATAAAAACAATTACAAAATATATATGAAGAAAAGAATTTTGTTGTGAAATTTCAATTTTTTAAATTAAATATTCTGACTGGAAAATCTCTATGCAAGGATACAGTGAGAAGAGAGTATATTCCTGTGAAGTGTGTGGATCTGCATTTTCACATTCTTCATATTTAAGAAAACATATTAGAACACACACTGGAGAGAAACCATATTCTTGTAAGGAGTGTGAAGCTTCATTTACACAGAAGTCACATTTGAGTGGACATCTGCGAACACACACAGGAGAGAAACCATATTCTTGTCAAGAGTGTGGCTCTTCCTTTACACTAAAGTCACATTTAGTTAGACACATTCGAACACACACTGGAGAGAAGCCATATTCTTGTGAAATATGTGACGCTGCCTTCTCACTGAAATCACATTTAATGAGACACACACAAACACACACTGGAGAAAAACCATACACTTGTGAGGCATGTGGAGTTGCCCTTTCACAAAAATCGACTTTACAAGCACATATGCGAACACACACAGGAGAAAAACCTTATTCTTGTCAACTATGTGCATCTGTCTTTTCGCTGAAGTCATATCTGGTGATACATATGCGAACACACAGTGGAGAGAAACCATACATTTGTAAAGAATGTGGATCTGCATTTTCCCAAATATCAGCTTTAACGACACACACACGAACACACACTGGAGAGAGACCCTTTTCTTGTGATATTTGTGAATATGCATTTTCACAGGCATCAGCTTTAAAACGTCACATGCGAACACACACTAAAGAGAAGCCATATTCTTGTGAGGTGTGTGGATCAGCATTTACACAAAATTCGCATTTGAAAACACACATGCAAGTGCACAAAGGTAAAAAGACATTGTAAGACATTTACATCATCAGATTTGGCTGAATTTGATGCGTTTTCAAAATTAAATATATTTTTTTTAACATTTATGCATCTTAATATTGACTGAATATAAATTATAATTAGTGTAATAGCAATGAAAATTATTTTATAATATTGACTGAATATAAATTATAATTAGTGTAATAGCAATGAAAATTATTTTATAATATTGACTGAATATAAATTTTAATTAGTGTAATAGCAATGAAAATTATTTTATAATTTTTGACTTAAAAGATGCTGTAAATACTTTTCTTTATTTTCTGTACGGTCTTAACAAAGTTGGATCTTTGTGCCCACAAAAAAAAACTGACGGTGAAAAGGATGGTTTTTTCATAAAACATTATTTTAACTACCTTCACTCCTCAGCAATCTTATTGTTTTGAAAAGCAATGATTAGAATTGTAATAAAACTTAAACATATGATGAAAGTGAATTTATACATTTTGTTTAGTCTTTGATAATTTACAACAGAAATATTAAACATTATTAGATTTTTTATTTACAAGATTAATTTTATATTTACTGATGTAATGGAATAACCTGTCACCCCTATGAGTGACTATACTATAGGTAATAACTAACTATAAGTATCTGTAAGTCAATGGACTACAGAGCCTAGCTGGGATCTGTTGAGTACGACTCAGGCTTAAGCAAGAACTAGCAAACTTCCAATAGTAGTACTCACTACTGGATTGACTTGTGATGACCTAGTGCATAACTGTTACTTTTATTCTTATTGTCTTGGTTTTTTACAATAAACCTTTACTTATTTTATCCATCTTGTTTTTCAAGTATATATTCCTATTAGCATGGAATATAATATTTACATTCTAAAAACTAATCCAATTTTTAACATTTACCAATTTATAAAGAAATATGTAAACAATTCTTTATTCATAAATTTATAAACATTTACTAAATTATTAAAAGATGTGAGCCAACTATAAGAAAATCGTTACCATTTTATAATGTTTGAATTATTTTGCAATTAGCCAATGTTTTGCCAACCATTCTAATAAACAATTTTATAGTATAAATAAACCAATAAATAAATAGTATTTATTATTTTTGCTGTCAGTTCTAAAGAACAAAGAAAATGTATAAATTCACTTTCATATGTTTAGACTTTATTCCAATTCTAATAGCTTTTTAAAACAAAATACATTGCCAAGGAGTGGAGGTAGTTTAAATAATAGTGGTGTCAAGGGAAAAAACCATCCTTTTGGCATCCCATTTTTTTTTACAGGCATGGAGGTTCAAGTTTGTCAGTCTTCTTTAATTTTTGTTCTGTATATTAAAGTTAATCTTTTATTTTAAGGAATCTTATTTATATTAACTTAAAAAATGCCAAAAAATACTTTTTCTTTAAAAAAACAAGAAATGAACTTATTGGAAAAAAATGATATGCTCAATCTCAAAATGTTTAACAATGAATTATTGCTCAAATTCAAAACAGAAAAATGTCAGATGTTCATTATTTATATATTATGCTTTTAAATTCCTTGAGCGACATTGGACCATAAGATATCATTGCAGTTTCTATAAGAAGCCATTTTTTTTTAAGTGAGTAGGTTTTTAACCTACTGCATGACCCCTAACCTGGAGGATCAGGTTTTGAATTCAGATTTGTCCTTCTCCTCGACCAGTTGCCACCCAAGGCTATAAAACCTGGTCTGTCCTTCTATTTATCCATAGCTGGATGGAGAAGAAGAGGATTCACACCTTTCCCAAGGGTATTAGCACATAAGTGAATGTAATGGATTCAACTGGGATTTGAACTCAGTTATCCAATTCCTCAATCTGAGCCACTATCCATTACTAAACTGCACCTCCTTATGTTCATTATTTATTTTCTGTAATCATTTTTTGTTTTCCCTCAAAATTATTTTTTTTACTATTATCACAATTTAAAAATATACCTTTTCATTTCTGTGATGGGGGAATATTTTAAATTCTTTATTTACATGGATTAAGAAAGAGTGGCAATCATCTGAAGAACTTTTATAAATCAAAAATATTTAACAAGTTTCTTTGAAGAAATAAAGCATTTGTTTGACAACTTTATCTGTTTATTGTACTTGTTATTGTAATTAAACAATTGCTTCAGAAACATAATTTAAATAAAATGTTTTCAAATATATTTATATAATCTCCTAATACAATTCTGTATGGTAATATTTCATATTTAAAATAATCCAATAATTTTTAGAATTCATACTTTAAATATCCAAAGGATAACTATTATATTTTGAATTCACTGTCTGGCACAAGGCCAAGGTAAAAAGTATCTTTTTCATTAAAAATTAGAACTCTGAACCAAGTGAAATCTGAAGAAGTTTATAATAACATCTATTATTATTATTATTGCATTTATCATTGTCATTATTGCATCTATTAATATTATTATTGCATTTATCATTATTATCATTGCATCTATTATTGCATCTATTATCATTATTGTTATTGCATCTATTGTTCTTATTATTATTATGAAATGGACAAAGTCCAACAATTATTTTAAGACATTTTTTATGTTTATACGTTCTTTTTATAGATACAAATATTTAAGTAAATGCTTTCTTTATAATAAACAGTATTAACGACATTTACCAACCTGAATGTCCAAGAAATTTTCATTGAAAATATTGGTCTTCCGACAGATGTCTTAAACATGTCTTAGAATAATTGTCGGACTTTGTCCATTTCATAATGTGTGACGTCATTTGTTTACATTTGGATACTCATTGAGCAGATATGAATCTACAAGAGAAAATCATGGAGAATTGTAGTTTAAAAACAGTAAAATCAACCTTGCTAACTGAAACGCTCTTCTGTGGCTCAATCAATAAAAGCACGTCGTGATGGTTCCATATAGGATACAGGTTCAATTCCTGTCGGAGGACTCATATTTTCTATGAAAATTCCTTGGACATTCAGCCGGTAAATGTCGTTAACAATGTTTATTATAAACAGAGCATTTACTTAAATATTTGTATCTATAAAAAAAACGTATAAACATAAAAAATGTCTTATTAGTATTGCATCTATCATTATTATTATTGCATCTACTGCAAGGAAAGTTGGGGTCATTGTGTCATGCCAGAAATTTATTCTTGTCAGAGTCCATCTCTCACATTTACAAATCTGCCATTCATCCGTGCATTGAATACTGTCACCATATCTGGTCTGGTGTTCCTGATATTCATCTCAAGGTTCTTGACAAAATCCAAAGAAGGATCTGAATTGTAATCGAACCATGACTTGGCATCTCGACTTCAGCCACTTTTTCTCGACAATGCAGCATGGCTTCTCTCTGTCTTTTCTACAAATATTTTCATGGCAACTGCTCTGACAAGCTTTTTTCCCTGATGCCCTAACTACATAAATTTAAGCATACTACTAGACTGGCATCTAGGTCTCACCTTTTTATTGTCGAAGTAGATGCAACCACCACTTATACTCTAACAGTTTCTTTTCTCTCACTTCCTGCCTGTGGAACTCCCTTCCATTTACTTGCTTCCCAGATAACTACAATCTTCAAAAATTTAAATGTAATGTCAATTACCCTCTTCTATCTTTTTGACTTACCTTATTAGCTACACAGGCATGTCTTTTAGATTTATTTACACTCTCTGAAATAGAAACTACTGTGACCAAAAAGTGAGGGATCAGTTTATATATTAATTGTAATGTAGAATTGATACCCCACTTTATTTCCACATTATAATTTCTTGATTGTTGATAAGCTGTAGAAAATGAATCAATCAATGAAATACTGATTAACTACACAGGCATGTCTTTTGGATTTATATACACACTAGAATGTAAATGAATAGAAACTATCAAGGCCACAAAGTGAGGGGTCAGTTTCTATATAGATTTTAATATGGAGTTGATCCCCCACTTTATATCCACATTATAATTTGTTGATAAGCCATAGAAAACAAATCAATCAATGAAATACTGATTGGCTACACATGGCCTCAAAGTGAGGGATCAGTTTTTATATTGATTATTATAACCAGGTGCTCTCTGACTTTGGGGAGAATTCAAAAAGCTCCTACATATCATTGAGAACTCATGACAAATCGTTCTCTGCGTGTGCAAGATCTACACTGTTCCATGGCAATGAGACTTGGGCACTAAGTGTGACGGTTTTGCTGCAGCTCCACCGCAATGACCACTCAAATATTTGCTGGATCTCTAGCACCAGGCCTCAGTATAACCCCCCCCCCCCTCTTCTGAGTTGTTAACAATGCTCGGTATTGAGGATATAACATCAGTTCTATGCACACATCGTCTTAGATGTTTTGGTCATGTCCAACAAGCTTCGTCATGCATCAGGACTGTCTTGAAGTTCAGGGTTCCTAGTCACAGAGGTAGACCTAGGAAGACGTCGAAGTGATGTGTAAAAGTGTGGCCTTATCTCCATTAGCCTGCTTGATGCTTGGAAAGAAGGAGCAAGTACTGACTGTCTGAAAAACCCGCAGCAGTATAATCAAAGCCCTGGATCTTGACTTGAGTAAGGATTAGTGACCCGACTCCCTCAGAAACCAAACCCTGGCAGCTTGTATACAACTTCTTTTAACTAAATGCACCAAATAACATCTTCACAAGACACCGATCTCTGATAATAGCAATATGAGTCTCGCCAACTGCTTGTTTCCGATACTTTTATTGATAGACAATTGACAAAGACCTAGATCTGTACAAATTGCAGTGAGGCCTGTATCTGGACATGCCATGCTGTTCTGTTGCTAATGGGGAAAACCCAAATGTGACTGACTTTGACAGACATCTCCGCATGGGCCTCTTGCATCTGTACTGACACATGTTCTCTATAGCAATTCTCCTCAGAAATCACTAAAAAACTGTCCTTTTGACTATAGTAGTACTTGGTTTATGTAAGTAATTCTTATTCATCAGCCTTTATCAGATGTATGTTGATCTGGGTAACCTACAGGGAATTCTGAACTGAACTTTTTATATAATCTATAGGGATAAACTGTTCTCATTTCACTGCGCATGTCTATGGAATATTTTGTCTAGTGTTTATTTTTATTACCACTCAGCTATTGCTTGCCCTATTTCCACAGTTCAAGTACAAATATATTATCGTTGTTATTTAAAGACATTAATTTATTATCAATACTTTTATATATATATATATATATATATATATATATATATCTATCTATCTATATCTATATATATATATATATATATATATATATATATATATATATATATTATAAATTAACTGATTTAAAAATATGGTTTCATAGCTACACATGAATTACCATGTTTCAAAAACAGAAAACAAACACTTCAAATTCAATTAATTTAAAAGCATTAGTTCTGTTTCATCTTATCTAAGGCAATGATTATAATTGTAATAAAATTCAAACATATGATGAAAATGAATTTATACAATTTTTGTTTGTTCTTGACAATATATAAGAAAAATATTAAATTCTATTTATTTACAAGAATAATCTTATATTTATGACATTCAAAAAAGCTAAAAACATTTGTATTAAGACTAAGGCAATGCAATATTAATCATTTACCAATTTATAAAGAAATAAATGTGAAAATTTTTTTTTATTCATGAATTTATAAATATTTACTAAATTATTAAAATATACGAACCAACTAAAAGGAAATCTTTACTATTTACCATTTTACAAAGTTGGAATCACTATTTACATTATTTGGACTATTGTCCTCATCTTTGTCGCCATGTTGATCACAACATTTTGGCCGTTGTACTCCTCCAGCCTTTTTTTTTTTATATATATATATATATATATATATATATATATATATATATATATATATATATGAAGAAATATAGTTTTAAGGTGTGCTATAGACCTAGAAAGACTTGTGAGGGATGTGCGGGAGTGTGGCCTTGCCCACATTAGCCTACTTGACATGGATGCTTCGAAAGGAGTGAGAACTACCTGACTGCTGCGCAACCTAGTCACTGGGAAACCTGCACAGCAGTATAAACAAATCCGCAGATCTTGTCTTGTGGTAATTGTCCTGATGTACTTTCAGTTATGGTATCTAGACTTTATGAATTTAAACATGATACTAGATTGGCAGGAACGTCTACTCTTTTTAAAATTAATCTGGGAAGATACAACTGTAAGTTCTATGCACACAGTTTCTTCTCTCGCACTTCTCGCTTGTGGAACTCTCTTCTAGCTTCTAACTTCACAGTTAACCTTGATCTTCAAAAATTTATATGCATTATCTTCTTAATTCTTGCTTTTTTATTGTTCTCTCTCCTTAATGGTAGTTTTTTCTCATTCTCTCACACTCGGTAACCCCTTGCATGCTAGTAGCTTTATTGCCTTGCTTGGGGGTGAAATGATTAAAAACACAAAAGAAACTTCCTCAATCCATTACATCACCATGCCTCCATAATATGTCATGTGAGTGTCAAATTCTCCAAGCCTTATTTTTTCATTATGTGCCCTAAAAATTTCAACTCTTTCTGATTCTAAAATCCAATATGTTTCTTTTTTTGGATTTTAAAATTAAATACACATAAACTAGGGTTAAATAAAGACTTAGGTATTTTAAATCTTTATAAATATTTCAATAGTTAAGCATTTTTTTTAGATATAGTTAAAAAATTTAAAAAATTTTTTTAAACAACATCTAAAATATTTATTACAGTTAGATTTAAGTTAGGAATATCCAATCAGTAACGTTCCATATCACGTGACGTCCACGTCTCGTGACGGACGCTACTTGCTAACAAACAGTAATTTTAATCTATTTGTAACAAACAGTTATTTCTGATGAAAGATTGAGGGCAATCTGAAATATCAAATAAATATATATATAAATAAATACTTTCATAAAATAAAACATTATTATTTTTTTTAATTTGCAACTTTTTCTATATATCTATCTATATATATATATATATATATATATATATATATATATATATATATATATATATATATATATATACTAGACTACCTGTGACCCATTGGATCATTGAGGGTTCAGGTTATATAAAACAATGAAGTTGATTTCAACATTGAAAAACTGTTTGAAGAAAGCTGAAATAAAATTTTGTATGCATACAGAGAGAGAGGAAAAGAGAGAGAAGTGGAAAGAGAGGGGGCTAAAGAGAGAGAAATGGAAAGACAGGGGGAAAGAGAGAGATGGAAAGAGAGGAGGAAAAAGAGAGAAAGGGGCAAAAAGAGACAGAAGTGGAAAGAGAGAAAGGGCGAGAGAGAGAGATGGAAAGAGAGAGAAGAGAGAGAGAGAAGTGGAAAGAGAGAGAAGTGGAAAGGGGGAAAGAGAGAGAAGTGGAAAGAGGGAAAGAGAGAGAAGTGGAAAGGGAGAAAGAGAGAGGTGGAAAGAAAGAGAAATGGAAAGAGAGAAAGGGGGAAGTGAAGTGTAAAGAGAGAGGGGTGGAGAGAGAGATAGCTGGAAAGAAAGAGTGGTGGAAAGAAACTTAAATCATTATGCACCCGATGGCCAATGTACACACAATTCACAGAGTTTTAATATATTATATATGTATATATATATAGTTTCAATATATTATATATATATATATATATATATATATATATATATATATGAAAATTAAAGTCAACACTCAGAGGCGACAGGCTGTTTCATGACGATTGTGTCCAGCATGAAACAGCCTGTCGTTTTTGAGTATTGACTTCAATATTCACTTTATATTTATATTTACATACGCTCTATCTCTGATACTCAGCACTTTATCCCATAAATATAGCGCACCTTAAAAGTATATTTCTTCATATATACATACATACACACACATATATATATATATATATATATATATATATATATATATATATATATATATGAAGAAATATACTCTTAAGGTGTGTTATATTTATGGGATAAAATGCTCAATATCAGAGATAGAGAGCGTGTAAATATAAAATTGAACACTGAAGTCAACACTTTTATTTTATATATATATATATATATATATATATATGCACACACACACACACAAAGTGTATAATTGTGTATACGGAATGAATTCCAATAACCAACAATTACTATTCTTAAAAGAGTGCTTAATACAGAGTAGAGCAGATATAATTATTTATTTAAAAAAATTATAACATGATTATCTTATAAAATCACTACAAAAATAGCCATTTTGTTTCAACACCTCCGGCATTTTAACTCCAGTGTCTTATCAAGTGATGATGTTGAATGAAATTCAACATCATCACTTGATAAGTCACCGGAGGTGTTGAAACAAAATGGCTGTTTTTGTAATGATTTTATAACATATTTATGTTATAATTATTTTAATTATATAGGAGGCACGGTGGAGTAATGGATAGCCGCTCGGATTGAGGAATCAGAGAGCCGAGTTCAAATTCCAGTCAAATCCATTACATTCACTTATGTGCTAATACCCTTGGGAAAGGTGTGAATCCTCTTCCTCTCCCTCCAGCTATGGGTAAAACAGCAGGACAGACTGGGTTCTATAGCCTTGGATGGCAACTGGTCTAGGAGAAGGACAACTCTGAATTCAAAACCTGTGGAGGGTCGTTTGGGTACCTTGTCGCATTCGGTGCACCAGGTCTCTGTATTTGTCCTTTCAAAAAGTGTGGATGGTCCTGCACAAGGCCTTCACCCATATAATCAAATCTCATGTGTCGGTGTCGGGCTGGAAACTGATCTGCTTGACTCTCATATATCGAAATCGACAGGAGAGTTGACTATATATATATATATATATATGAAGAAATATAGTCTTAAGGTGTGCTATATTTATAGGAAAAGTGCTCAATATCAGAGATAGAGTGTGTGTAAATATAAAAGTGAACATAGAAGTCAACACTTAGAGGCGACAGTCTGTTTCATGCTAGATGCAATTTTCAGGCCACTGTTGCCTGACGATTGCATATAGCATGAAACAGACTGTTGCCTCTAAGTGTTGACTTCTATGTTCACTTATATTATATATATATATATATATATATATATATATATATATATATATACTAGTGTACCTGTGCCATCAAAATTGTAACTTATATAAATGCAAGTAGAAAAAATAAACAAATGTTGATAAGATAGTGAGGGACACGAAGCACTGTCTTGGGGGGGGGGGCAGCCTTTCCCCCACCCCCAGTAACGGTGGTTTGGGGGTAGTATGTAACTACCCTGAATATGATCCTTTATAGTAATTAACTTAGGTTTCAATAAAATTAAATTGTATTTTATGTGAATACTACCTCATGAAAATTGAAATCTGGTAGAATGAAATGGGGTAGGTGTGCATAATAGTTTGAAGGCTCTGTATCATAGATGAGGTCGGGTATGAGAAGCTAGCAATGGCGTTGGCTTTGGGCGAAAAAAAAAACCCATCGAAATTTACAATTATTTTTCATCCTTGAATATTCAGTTTTACTTAGTTTAATTTGTTACTAGGCTGGCATCTCGTTCACACCCTTTCACTGTTGAAACTGTTAAATGTAACCGTCTCTTCTACTCCAATAGCTTCATGTCTCGCACCTCTCACCTGTGGAACTCCCTCCCCTTTTTCTGTTTCCCTGATAGCTATAATCTCCAACTATTCAAATGTAATGTCAATCGACGTCTCCAGATGCCCTGATCTATCCCCTATCCTTCTCTTCATCCTTTCCTCTATCGCTCCTCTTTGCTCTCGCTCCAACTCTCTGTAACCCCTTGCGTGCTAGTGACTTCCCGCCTTGCTTGGGGTGAAATGCTTAAAAAAGAAAAGTTAATGGTTATTCCTTTATTCTGGCTTTCCTTCTATTATCGTTGTGTGTGTTTTTGAAATCTCGGTATAATTTAATGATTTCCTGACAAATAATTTTTCCGAAATGTATCATTTGTCATGGTTTCTTCAATTAATGTATTGCATTAAAAAAAAAATATATAAATTTAGGTAGAAAAAAAATGTTGATACAAAGAGTTGGGGGTCCTCCTGTGGAATCTTCCACAACAAGCCAGTTAACCCCTGCTAGGAAATGCACTATTCCTGTTGTAATCACAATCTTACAAAATATATAACAAGCATTCATTGGTCAATCACCTTCAATCTAGCTTGCTGATTGGTCAGTTCCGACCAATCAAACCGCCTACATGCGACAAATCTGTTTTCCCGCTCAATATGCTCAGAGCCTCCCATGTGATACACGACCTTATAAAAACAGAACAAGTGTAAACTTTCACTCTGTCCCGTATCTCATTCTTTGCTACCAAGATGTAATCTTCAAGAACTTCCATCTTAACTAATGCAGTCAGACATTAAAAACCATTATCAACATTCACGCAAGTACGAACTCTGAAATCTCTTCTGAACTTTTACCAACTTGTACAATACACAATTCCAAACATACTAAAGAAACTTTATTCTTCTAAACTAGTTTAATAATTACTTTCACTTTATGAACTTAGGTACAAATATTTACCTAATCTAAGAGACACAATTCTGTCTAACCTTTTCATTCAGTATTCATGCATGTATACTAAATATTAATAAATTCAATTGTCACGTTTTGAAACAAGATGTTTATGAATCTTTATTCTCTATCTTGTATTAATTGTTGTGGATGGAAGATTATTGAACATACACAATTTTAAACCTTCTGATAATTCAAACCTTCTATTCCTCTCCAACACACATCACACATCCGCAACACTCCAATCAGTCTTGCCTCCCAAGTAGGGGTGATGCCAGAATAGTACCTGAATATGATCTATTATTGTACTTAATTAACTAAATTAATTTGTATTTTTTATGAATAGTACCTCATGAAAATTGAAATCTAGTAGAATCGTGGGGTGTACAATGGATTGAAGGGTCTCTATCATAGATCGTCGGGGGGGGTCAATGCACCGGGCCTATGTTGGCCTAATTTTGTGACCTAATTTTTCAGAATATTTAAAAAAAAAAAAAAGAACCTGTTTACAATGGTGAAATCGTTTTTTTATTCTTATCTCCCCTTGTTTGCCGCTCTTCTGTCAATTCGTCTGGTGTCAACATAACATCGCTCTTTCCTTAAGAAAGATAATTCAACGCTCATTTTTTTTGGTGGTGTTATTTATTTTTCTAAAAAAAAAAAAAATCCGTTCCTTTACGGAAGACAAATCGGACACAAGACAGATAAAAATAAAGGTACGATTTCTCTTTTTTATTGTTCATGGTAAAATAAATTTGTGATGAAGTGGTGCTTCTGTAGAATAGACTTGACCCTCCACCTCATTACATTAATTAATTAATTTTAATTTTTTTTAAATTCTATTTAAAAATAATTCGAAGATTTGTGTCGTCTGTACATTTGAAAAAAATGCAGAGAGTATAGCAAACTCGATATATCAAGAATTCAGGTTGAATCAAACCGTAACAAGCACCTACATATGTGATCTCAGAATGTCAAATGAAATGCCACACTCAGCCACACCCTTCTTGAGTAAATAAATAACATTTCCATTGTTACAGGTAAAAAAAAAAAAATGTTTATTTTATTTCTATTTTGCAGAAGTTTCACGTTTTTTCCAGGTTAATTTAAAAAAATAATTTTTCTGATATTTAAATTTAATTATATAATTAATTAATTTTATTAATTATATAATTGCGTTATTATTAATTAATTAATTAATACAGTCGGTGTTTGTTTTGTTTTCTTGATTTTTATTCAGAAAAAAAAATTAATTTTAAAGAAACGTTATTTTTTTATCAACCGTCTCTTTGTAAAAAAAATTGTTTTTCGTCAGGATTTATCAATGTGAGAAAAAAAGTTTAATTTTATTTAAAATTATTTTTGTTTATTAACAATTTTTTTTTTTTTTCAATTAATAATATATCATCAAAAATGAAAATTTAATAATTTTTAATTAATATTTTTAAAAAAAACGAGAAATTTATATTCAAACGATGTTTTGAAGTTGAAATGTTGAAATAAATCGAAAATAAACACACACGCGACAAAAGAAAACATTTGTTAAAAATGAAATGCCATGTCTTTTCAGCACGTAGGCGATCATGGTTCACCACGTCTTCCTTTTTTATCTGTCTATATTTCCGAGATGAGATTACAGTCCGAACGATTGTAAAAAATATTTTCCTTTTTCTTTTCTGTGAATTACCACGATTCCTTGTAAATAATGGTGGAGTGGTTTCCTGTTGCCTTCTCCAGGTTTTTGAATTAAGAGTTTTTCTTCTCTTAGATTGGTTGCCACCCAAGGCTAACTAAAAACAATCCCAATTCAAGTATTTTTTTGACATGGTTCCAAGTATTCCACTTATCATGGGCATATTTGATTTTCTCAGTTCTTGAGCAAGATCTTGGTATTTTCCAATAATAATTATTTTTAATCATTGAGCGTTTATAACATTAACAACCAGTGACTCAGATTCGAGATCAAGTGACAGCAGGTCTTCTTAATATTACAACAATCAGTAATGCTGTCAATATGGTGGCCTTGATCCTAACCTGGATTTTAAGTTCTTCCACACTTTTCGCCAAGCTAACTGTGATGGTTCTAAGTGCTCCAGCAATGAGAGGCACTACTGTTACCATAATGTTCCACCATTCTTTTCAGTTCTTTTCCTAGGTATTTGTTCCTCCCGTCTTGGGTATGACGATAAACTACGTCCGTGCCATGGGTAAGATGATAAACTAAATCTGACAGCAAGGCCTCTGATCAGGAAGTTTTGAGGAGCAAGGAACCAGCTCTTAATTGCTGGTGTTCCTGAGCTGGGGTAGTAGCACCTGTCAGGGTCCCAGCTATGGGCAAATAGTTAAACCCACAAAATGGGTCAAAACACTATGAAAGTATAAAAATAGGTTTTAATACCAGCAATACTTTTTTGCAAAAATTATTACCAGCAATACATTTTGAGAAAAACATTTTTGTAAATAATTATTACAAGAAATACATTTTTTAAGAAAAAATAATATTACTAGCAATACATTTTTGGAAAAAAATATTACCAGCAATAAAATCTTACACTATTTACATTATTTGGACTATTGTCTTCATCTTTGTCGCCATATTTATTACAACATTTCGGCTGTTGAACACACCGACCTTCTTCAGGTGGTTGGAATGTCGAACTGAACCCTTTATTTCGCTCACTGAGATAGGCTGTTCTAGTTCCACGTGCCATGTTTATTGGATGTCAGTTATCAGTCATCTCCTGTTAATTCCCCTCTGCAAGTTCTCCACTGCCTTAACTGGGTATTGAACTAACACTCTTTGGGTCCTGTCACTGGATCTAACCAACACCTTTATCTACTGTGCCATGTATCCTTGGAAACTAGAACAGTCTACCTGAGGGAGTGAAATAAAGGGTTCAGTTCGACATTCCAACCACCTGAAGAAGGCCGGAGCATACAACATCCAAAACATTGTAATGAATATGGCAACAAAGATGAGGACAATAGTCCGAATAATGTAAATAGTGTATGTAATACCTCATCTCAGAAATATAGACAGATACTGAAGAAGGCCAGAGCGTACAACAGCCGAAATGTTGCAATAAATATGGCGACAAAGATGAGGACAATAGTCCGAATAATGTAAATAGTGTACATAATACCTCATCTCAGAAACATAGACAATAAAATCTTGTTGGCATTAAATAATCTGTTGAGGTTGATATGATGTAAAACAAAACAATCTTTGTTTCTCTTTTCATTTTCTGTTAATGTATTTACACTATTTACATTGTTCAGACTGTTGTCCTCATCTTTATTACCATATTCATGACATTTCGACCATTGTACACTCCGGCCTTCTTCAGGTGATACATATTGGAATTTCAAGCTGAGCCCTTTATTTTGTAACTCAGCTTTTCAAGTTTTTTGTTCCTGCTGCTGTAGCAAGGTATTGAACTCACAACTGACACATGGCCGAGTGGATAAAAATGTTTGTTGAGTGATCAAAAAGTGACTTGACCCACAGAGTTGTGAGTTCAATACCTGGCCACAGCAGAAGGAACAAAAACTTGCAAAGTTATCAAGGGAGAATTAACTGAAACTGAGATACCCAAAAAGGCATGGCATGTGGAATTAGAATAATCTAAGTTTGTTTCTCATTACTGAAATTCAAATATGTCATAATTTTTAATTAGTAATAATAGAAAATACATATCGAAGGAGATCAAGATCAAGAAAGGACTAAACAAATTTTGATGTTCTGTTATTTGTTCAGATTCAAGGAATTTGGTTAGAATGAGAACTTTTCAGAACTGCTCTATGTACATAATTATAAAAGGTATGAATATGAATCACTTCTTGTTTGCATAAATAGCTTCCGACTTCTTGCTTTCCAGTCAGCTTTGATCATCAAATATTTAAAGATAATATCAATCGTTATCTTCTGTCTTCTTAATTTATCTTCTTTTATTGTTCCTCTCTCCTTAATAGTAGTTTTCCTCATACTCTCTAACACTCAGTAACTCCCTTGCATCTTAGTGGCTTTATTGCCTTTGATCTATACAAATTTAAATGCAATGTCAATTAGTATTCTCTGTCTTCTTAGTTCCTCTTCTTTTATTGTTCCCACTCCTTAATAATATTTTCTTTTTTCTCATATTCTCTCACACTCAGTAACCCCCTTCTGTCTTAGTGGCTTTATTGCCTTACTTGGAGTGAAATGATTAAAAACTAAAATAAGAAAAGTACCTGTATAAAAGAAGAATATAATTTGAAATGAATTAAAAATATAAAATATATATGTAATCAACTAAATTTCAAAAACTTTGTTATATTTTAAATTAAGGCCAAGCCGAAAAATGAATATTGGAACCGGTAATACAGAGAGCTAGAGAAAAAACAATATAACAAAGAATTGTAATATGAGTGCTGGTAAAAAAATGATTAATAGGGGTGTTAGGTTTATAAGTCCCAAAAATTCCCTCACCAAGGTCTCCAAGGACACATGGACCAGTAGATAAAAGTGTTGATTTGATTGATCAAAATGTTCAATACTTGGCCACAGCAGAGGGAACAAAATCTTGGAGAGTTGAGTTACTAAAGGGAGATAACTGATACTGTGATATTCAAAGGCATGGCATGTGGAATTAGAACAATCTACCCCTGTAGAGTAAAGATTTTGGTTCGAAACTCAAAGAAAGCCATAGCATACAATAGCCAAACGTTGTTAATATGGCAATAAAGATGAGAACAACAATCTCAATAAATAGTTATAATACATCAACTCATAAATATAGACAAAGGTATTTATATGTTCACAGAAAGCCAGCCTACATTATATAGTATTTAAAAAAAAAAAGAAAACAAAGCAACTCCCCCATCTCACAAATAATTATATTGGTGTTTTTATTTTCTAATTCAGGTCGGATTTTTATATTTTAATATTTTGATTTTTATATATATGTAATACAAGTATCAGTAATTTTTAGTGTTCACATTTTATTGAGATATAAAATTACATAACTGACAACTTAGAAAAACATTTCCAGAAATTCTTACAAAATTCCCTTTTAACTGAATAAATACTTAAAATTTTATTGAAATTCAGAGTTTGGCTTATGTTTGTAGATTTTAAAAAACATTTTTATGTTAAAACATTCTATTGCAATACAATATTTTTTTAAATAAATAATTTTAAAGTTTAATGTTTGAGTAATAAAAATCTTTTATTTTGTGATTTATATATACAGGGTGTACATAAAGTTCGTGTGCACTTTAAAAAATTTCTAACTTTATTTGTATTTGCGATAGAAATAATCTAGTTTTAGCTAAAATAACTAATGTGATTTAAAGGCATTACTGTAACACTAAATCAATTGGCAAATGTTTTTCGTGAACTGAAAATTGTATTATCCTGTGGCACCTTGCATTATTAGAAATATTCCTAGAAATATGATTTAATTTTTTCTTACTCAGTTTATTAAACAGGTTGTTAATTTTTTTTTAAAAACGGAAAATAACTGAGTTGAAAATAATTCACTAAGAATGTACTAGACGATCCTAAGGAAAGAAGAAGGAAAGAAAGGAAAAAAAGGAAGGGAAGAAAAAAGAAAGAAAGAGAAATGTATGACGCATGACCCAATTGAGGGTGGAGATAGGAGTCAGAAAGAGATTTAGGTCAGCGTCTTGGCCGATTTTCGAAAGTCATTTTGATAAGAATGTCGGTCAAAGCACCTAGCCTACTTTTGCATGGAAAGACACCTTATCAATTTGGATAAAGAGAAATTTTGGGAACAATGAAACAATTTTTAATCAGAGAAAAAGTGTCTTTGGGTTGAGGGGAGTGACCGGTGGAACGATATACAGACCTGTTAAGAATTGGACACCCACGTTAATAAAGTAGAGACATTTCAATGTAGATAATTAAGATTTTCGACTATCAGGAAAAACAAAGAGGTAGAAAGAAGGACAATTGCTTTTGGCTCACAGAGGGCGCCAAGAAGGCGGAAAAGATCCTTTCTAAAGTCAAGACTAATTAGCAGCGGGCTGTTTGACAAAGTCCAGGTGAGAGAAAGCCAAAGATTGTCATTTTGCGTACGTGCAAAAAGGGGCAAAATTGGATTTTGTTTTTTTTTTTAAACAAGAACGATGTAACCACGCCCGCAAACAGAGGGGAGAGGATGTTCGATCAATAACAATTGGTCGAATACGATCACGTGACCTGCGGAAGAAAAGGGAAAGAAATGTTCGATCAATAACAATTGGTCGAATACGATCACGTGACCTGCGGAAGAAAAGGGAAAGAAATGCTCGATCAGGAACCATTGGTTAAAGCGGTCACCTGACATACGAGAGACTAAGAGAGATGGATGTGCGCCGCCCCACCAAAGGTACTGTGAGGAAGTAGGGGTGAAAACAATAGCGATAATGAGAAGACAGAATTAATGCAGCTTTTGGAATTATCGAGAAAACCCTGACGCCGACAGACCCACCCCAGTTTGTTGCGGCGTCAATATAAGCAGGACCCCAGTCGACAGAAATCAGTAGAGTTGGAGTTGCAGTTGGGGTTGAGAGTTGGACCGCGGGCAGGGATAGAGCCTGAACGCGGCCATCAGGCCCGATTCACTCGCCCCTTTGCGGGCAGAAGAATCCTCAGACAAGAAATCCTTCCAGCCCAAGTCGAAGACAGGAGAACTTCC
The DNA here is from genome assembly GCA_903632075.3 of Acanthosepion pharaonis. Classification (NCBI taxonomy): domain Eukaryota; kingdom Metazoa; phylum Mollusca; class Cephalopoda; order Sepiida; family Sepiidae; genus Acanthosepion; species Acanthosepion pharaonis. Next base: position 233,224 of record CAHIKZ030005549.1, read on the forward strand.
AGCCCAAGTAGACGAAGAAGAAGATTGCCTGAAAGCCTGAGAAGAATTGGAGATGCAGACAAGACGAAAGTCGATGAGAAGTTAAAGTTCATCCCCGGACGGCAGCGAGAAAAGAACCCTCAGACAAGAAGAACTTCCAGCCCAAGTAGATGAAGAAGAAGATTGCCTGAAAGCCTGAGAAGAATTGGAGCTGCAGACAAGCCGAAAGTTGATGAGAAGTTAAAGTTCAGCTCCGGACGGCAGTGAGAAGAGACCACCTCAGACGACAGAGAGTTGCGGTTAAGTTGAAACAAGAAATCTTCCACCAAGTTGAAACAGGAAAACTACCAGCCCAAGCAGACGAAGAAGAAGAAATACAACTCAAGTCGGAGAGAAGAATCAACTGCGAATGATCGATAGAAATTAGCCCCAGTGTCGAACTGAACCACACTCCGACATACATACATGATTCTAGAAAGTAGGTAATTCGACATTTTTCTATTGTGTGATAGAAGCTTGGTGCCATAGTCCACAGAGCGGGTCGGGAATTGAGAACAATTTTGTTTTTTATGTAACGGACATTAAGATATAAAAGGTTGTTACCCTTTTTATCAGCAATTTTGTTTAGTGTCGTGAGTTTTTGTTTTATTTGTGTTTTGCCACCCCGTCGGACTCGACTTGTATCGGCCCAAATCCCTGCTGGTCCCGTCTGTCTAAGATCTAAACACAGCGTGGGTAGACAGACCGGAGATCGGTATAGTTGCTTTAGTGACCAGGTATTGGAAGCGAGTCGGGAAAGGCGAGGCTGGTGATCATCTGACCAAAGGGTTGGAGCGGCACGCTTGGACCCAGGAGGAGCGACCAGGAGGAGCGACGTCACCGTTGGCGCCGTAACCAAAGGATCCGACACTGGGCCAGGTGTGTAACCGTCACAATCCTTTGTATTGCTAATGATGGAGGACATGTGGAAACTTAAATAAAATCTCAATAAAACCTTAAAAAATATAGATTTACTTCTTTCTAATCCTTTTTACAAATTATTTCTATCGCAAATACAAATAAAGTTATAAATTTTTTAAAGTGCACACGAACTTTATGGACAATGTATTTTTCCAATCATGCTTTTTTAAAATTGTGCAAAGATTATTTCTGTATATAAAATTCTGTGACTTCTGTTAGTCTGATTAGTATACTAACTGATACTGAAATATCCAAAGGCATGGCATGTGGAATTAGAACAATCTACCTCCATGGACTACATTTTTTTGTGTTTATCTGTTTGTACATGGTTTGTTAATTAGTTTTATTTACTTATTTTTGGGGGTTAATTTATTTTACTTGATTTTGTTTACTATTTTTGTTTACTATTTACACTATTTACATTGTTCAAACTGTTGTCATATTCACACTGTTTCGGCAGTTGTATTCTCCTGCCTTCTTCAGGTTATACATGTTGGAATTTTAAACCAAACCCTTTATTTTGTCCACCAGGGTAGATTGTTTCTAGTTCCACAAACTGAAACTGAGATATCCAGAAAAGGCAAGGCATGTGGAACTAGAACAATCTAGTTTGAAATCGGTTTGAAATTCCAATGGATATCACCTGAAGAAGGCCAGAGTGAACAATGGCTGAAACATTGTGAATATGGCAATAACAATGAGGACAACAGACTGAATGATGTAAATAGTTACAATACCTTATCTCAGAAATATAGAGTTCTTTTAATGTAGTCTTTTAGAACAACAAATTCCCTGATTCCTTCGCTTTGTTTACAACAAGTAGATCTGTTCATCTGACCAGAATTGAGTGATCTGTTTACATCTCAAAATTCTAGAATTTTTTTTCTCAAGACAAATACTGTTTTTTTTTCTCTTTTGTACAAATTCCAATTGTTTTTACAACTTTCACTCTCACCATTATATTTTTGTATTCTTTCTGGGCCAAATTTTTTTTTGTATGCATTTATTATTTTGTTGATTCATCTCTCCTTCTGCATAGTCTGTATTTATTATTTTAGTTTTTTTTTATCTATCTTGTCTTTTATATAATATATTGATTTTTATGGTGTTGTACAGGACTGCCACTAATAATGATCCAGTTTCTCTCTTCAGATGTCCCCATTACAACTATGTTTCATTTGCAATTTTTTGCAATTTTCTTCTATCCATTTCTGGGTTCTTCAATGGGAGTTTCCTACTCTACTGTTTGTTTTTATTGCTACTTCCATTAAAGTCCTTTTCTGTTACAGTTAACCTTCATGGTTTTGGTTTGTGCCTTTTTCTCATCTCTTATTACTAGAGCAACACAATCTTCAATGCAGATGAACCACCTTCCCCCCTCTTAATTTATAATCTCTTAGTTATAACTTGTTGAATTTCAGGGTGTGGCATTATCATTATTTGCATTAAGAATACCATCATCTTCGTTGTTGTTATCACAATGGCCACTGAGCTCTCCAGCCTTCCTCAGATGTCTGTTGATCCAGGTAAATTTCAGGGAATTTCAAACTGAAACTTTTATTTAATCTTCTTCTTTCTATGTCTACAGATGTCTTGTTCTTATTTGTTAAACTCACTATTGCTTTGTAACCATATTCATAAAACAACACTTTCATCCGCTAGGCTGTTATCCTATGGGACAATCCTGATTCTAGAACTTGTCTTAAACTGTATCTGCCTATATTTAATAAGAAGTGCCAGAGAAAAGCTATAATAACAACAAAACTTGCAATATGAGCTCTGTTAAAAACATAAAAATGATAAAAGCAAAAAATTGCAATATAAGCAATCTAAGAAATCTAGTCACAATCACTAAAATAAAAAACAACCAGTTGACTCTCACTCAATTCTTCTGTCATGTGTGTGGTTGTGTTTTTGCTTCAGCCACAAGAAGTTTCAAATATTTTCCGAAGCTATGGAATCTAAAAGGTTGCGTTTTTGTATATATTTTAGGTGCACATGCTTACATATGTTAAACAAAGAAGACGCCTTCAAAAACTTGGATTTCTACTACCGACTGTTTATTCTTTTTAGGATGACATATCTTTCTTTCTGTAAAAATAATGGTGCTTTGGGGCAGAACTCATTAACAAAAACATATCTCAGGCTTGGGAATTAGACAAAATCTTTTTTTGTTTAAAAAGATTTGAATCATTCTTTTCTGTAAGACCATACACGTTTTGGACAGGTAGTAAAATGTAAACAAATCTCTGATCTCAATTTCTCAGGACAAAAGAAATTCAAACATCACATTAATCATGTCTTCTTCTAATTGGCAGGAAGTGGATAGGATGGTTCTGCTCAATTTTACTGAATCTTGTCGAATTATTTCATCGTTTGATTCATCTTGGAACTGTTAAATTCATTTTATATATAGCTTAAAAATATAATTTTTACACTTTTTTTTCATTATTTTCACAACTATTTAACCTGCTCTCCTGAAACTTTTAATAATTACTAGCAGTAGAGCCCGGCGTTGCCCGGGGATGTAACAGTAAGAGATAGATCAAGTATCAACCATCATAAAGACTGAAAAATAAAATCGACAAAGATTATTGTTTAAGTTTGGCGGACACGCATGTCTTAATTAGTTGTTTTTTTTGTTGGTTTTTTTTTTTTGTTTTTTTTTGTTTTTTTACGAATTGGTCAAACCCAAACTCAAACAAAAGCATTGTTTTCAATCATTATGATTCTACCGATTGAATGGAATTTTATTATAAACAAATGTCTTGTAAATGGAATTTTTAAAGCATTCTGAATGTAAAAATAAAGAAAAAAGTGTGCAATAAGAAACACTACCTGCCAAAAAAAAGTGAAGTTTTTTTTAAATCTGTTGAAAAATGTAGGAAATCCGATCCCATATATAAACGAACACACACACACAAACAACCTGGGTTTTATAATAAGTATAACTCGATATGAGTTGTCCCCTTTTCATTCTCAGACAGCGATGCCTCTTAATCGTGTTTTCAAATTGATTTCGTGCAAAAACAATTGTGTTTTTCCAATTTTTGACACTGTCAGAACCACCGCAAGGTAATTTTTCGTAGTCCTGTGAAGTTTTGTTGAAATCGGATGAAAAGTGTAAGAAATCCGATCCAATATATAAACGAACAGGCACACACACACACACACACACACACACACACACACACACACACAAAACCTGGGTTTTATAATAAGTATGATAACTCCAAAACAGTAGATTTCCACAGACTTTTACTGTTATTTTCGAAATAAGCATGTAAATTGTAAATATACACCGAAATGGAGATTTTAATTACAATTGGTCTGCGGGGTTTAAACTGCAAATTTACACATTTATTTTTTTCAAAAATTTACTCAAAGTTATTATTCAGTCAAAATAATTTAAAGTACAAAGGAAAACTAATTTTCAGACTTTTTTTTTATTTGTTTTGCTTAAGTTTCCTTAAACAAAACTGCTTTTTTTTTTTATTAATTAGTTCTAATTTCATGAACATAAATTTTGTTGTTTAGTATTTTCTGACAAAGAGTTCCATGTACACCTTTTGGAAGCATTTTTATGATGTCTATCATCCGTGCTAATAATAAAAGGAATAATACTGTTTTAAAAAATCTTTATGTAAATTCCTGTTTAAATTACATTGGTCAACACGATTTTTGGTGCCAAGAAACAAAACACTTTTTTAGCTAATTTGATGGCACTGATTCCAAAAATGACCTGTTTTTCATAGCTACCATTTTTGCTGTACTGAAATTGCTCATTTTTGAAAAAAAAAGATCAATTTACAATCTTGGCTGATCACAAAATGTACTTAGTAAAGGTCGTAGAAACCTATCAATTTTCAGGTAGGCCAAGCAATTTGTGTCAGCCAGCTGAAATAGACTATTTTTATAAGAAAAAAAGGTGTTTTTGAGTCAAAAATTTTAAAATAGAAGTACCAAATTTTTCCAATTTTTCGCCAAAATTCAAATTACCTGATAAACTTTATCAGTAATACACTTTAAGGTGATATCAAAAATGAAACCCTAATATCTGTTCTTCATAAATTTATCTCATCAATTTTATCTCCCTTCACTACGGAAGGAAACCAAACACATTGAGAGCATTTTGTTTTCACAAATGGAAAGAAACTCCAACTAAAGACATCCCAATTGAATGCACCTATTCCATTGTACATGATACTGCTGAAGTATCAAAAGGGACTTAAATAACATTGAACATGACAATCAAGAAAGAGAAAATTTTTACCATAGTTCTTATGGTCACTAAAGTTTTATTTCTGCTGTTAGTTTATTAGATGATTTGATGAAAATACTTGTTGGTCTTTGTACATTCAATCGTATTGTTTTTAAAAACTTAGTGTCTGATTCTTATTGCGAAAATAGTATTTTCCAATAAGCAGACAATATTTGTTGGTTTAAATACTTATGTAATGAATATGCATACACTGGGTTCCCCCTCACAGTAATATGATTGGCTGGTGTCAGCCATAAATACAGACTGATGTGGAGGTACAAGCCTACGCCTATTGCCTACCACTACGACGAGGACCAGTCCATTAAGGTTACCTGCTAGATTGTCCTACTTGGTTACTAGTCAACAACCACTTTGCTACTTCGAACAAATATATCCCTTTCCGGGACATATCAAATTGAGATGTTTCTATGATTTTATTTTAAGAAATATTGTCATTGGTGATTACCAAAATATACAAAAAAAAAAGATGAAAATTTCTTTTTTTTCCAAAAAGTGGCATTTCTGCACATCAAAAAGGGTAGTTAACCAAGAAAAAGTAAGGTCATTTTCAGATTCAGACAGCTCAAATTAGCTAAAAAAAAAAAAAAAAAGATGTTTGGTGTCTTGATACCATTTCAAAAAAAAAATTTTTTTTTTTTTTGCTGACCAGTGTTGTTCATAGTTTGATACGTTTTAATGATCTTTTATTTTTTTTTATTCAAGGATTGATCTGGTTAACAGAAAGCAGAATTATACCCACTAGGCTCGTGGAATTTTTTTAAGGTATCCAGTATTCTACCAAAAATAAAAAAGTAAAAAAAAAAAACAAATATGGCAGTGGACAAGATCCATGTGCGTCATTGTATGTTGTTTCTTTTCAATTTGGGAAAGACTGCCTCGAAAGCAAAGAAGATGATTGATGAAGCCTATGGAGACGGTTCAGTCGGAAGCAGTACGTGTCGTGAATGGTTTGCAAAGTTCAGAAAAGGCAAGTTTGACTTGGAGGACAAACCCCGCAGCGGTAGACCTCAAGAATTCGGAAGCGAGGATTTACTCGCTCTTTTGCATGACGACCCCACTCAGTCGACTTTGAAATTGGCTAAAAAGCTTGGAGTTGACCACTCAACAGTTATAAGACGTTTGCAAAGTATGGGAAAGGTTCAAAAACAACACATACGAACTCACACAGAAGAGAAAGCTTTCTCATGTGAAGTGTGTGGATCTGTATATTCGGACAGTTCTGCATTACAAATACATATGCGATTACTGACTGGTGAGAAGCCGTTTCTTTGTGAAGTTTGTGGATTTGCATTTTCAAAGAATTCATATTAAAGTAATTCCACTTGTTGTCAGATATTGTAAATAACTTCACTCATGAAAAAAGAAAAATGGTGATAATTTTATAATTTAATAAAGTAAATGACAGCCCACAGAATCTATTTGTGACTGAAATAGGCTTGTTAATTCTAAATGAAATCATCCGCAGTTTTCCACATTGTAGAATTTAGTTGGACAAAACAGAGAGTACTCGACTGTATTGGAAGTCGAGTCTGCTTTGGCTACCTGTCTGGGACAGTTGGTGAGTGTTTTGTTTTTTTAATAACAGGGATATTTCATTCTGTTACTTGGGCAAGCCTATTATCTACGCCTTGATTGGCTGCTGACTTTGGTGTGGATACTGAGCCCAATAAATATCCATCATTATGCTGTGAATGCTGGTTTCTGTAGTGAGTTAAAACCCACTTTTTTTTGTCTGCCAACTGGATGCTAGTTGGGAACTTCCTTGTGAGGGTGACTATCATAAAGAGTGTTTCATTAACTTGGACCAATTTTAAAATTAATTCACATTTAAAATCGGTCCAAGTTATTTTTGTATCTTCATCTCACAGTTCTAAAAAGAAATTCTTCCGTTTTGATAATTTATAAATTCTAAATTGATTGGATCATGTCATTTATTCTCTTTAAGTGTCATGCACTTCAGTATATACGCAATAATGACTCCCAACAGCTTCCTTTTTTCTAATAGCATCTTATTTTTATTTTTTACTAATGTACTTTGCTTCTGAATTGTTTGGATCATGTCATTTATTTTCCTTAAGTTCCATATACTTCAAGACATACACAATAACGACTCTCCACAGCTTCCTTTTTTCTGTATGGATGTATACTGTCAGTATAAGTAGTACCCTACAACGTAACACCTACCTTGGTACATGACAGCAGCCCCAATACCTGGGATAGGCGGGGACAAGAGGAGGACAACAACACTCGGAAAACAGTCTGCCTACCTTATGTGAAGGGGTTATCAGAGAAAATACAAGGGATCTGCGGTCCATCAAGACAACCTTCAAAAGCTGGACGACACTTTGCAGATATCTTTCCCGAGTAAGACCCCCCCATAGAGGAGAACATGACTAAAGACTGTGTATACACTATTCCATGCAGCTGCAGAAAGAAATATAAAGGAGAGACAGACCTCCCCCTTAAGGTAAGGCTTCAAGAACACCAGAAATCTGTAACATTGAAGTGGAAAAATCAGGTGTGGCTGACCACATATGGAGAGAGAAGGGAGATCATCGCTCTCTGTGGGATCAGGTTGAGATCATAGACAAATAACATCATTGGAAAATTCGTAAACTCAAGGAATCAGCACATATGCTAGGCCACAAAAATCTCCTGAGCCAACCAAGCATAAAAATGAATACAATATGGGAACCAGTAATAAGGAGTGCAGAGAAAAATGATAATATAAAAAAAATTGCAATATGAGCTCTGGTAAAAACGTGATGATAACAGCAAAAATTGCAATATAAGCACTGATAAAAAATGGTTGCTGAAGACATTAGGATTATAATACCCAGAAATTCATACACAGATATTCTCAATGACGCATGGCACAGTGGAGTGGATAAAGGCATAAGTCAGATCCAGTGACAGGACCAAAAAATTGTGAGTTCAATACCCGGTTTAGGTTTAGGCAGTGGAGAACTTGGAGAGGGGAATTAACAGGAGATAACTGACATCCATTAAATATGGCATGTGGAACTAGAACAGTCTACCCCAGTGAGTGAAATAAAGGGTTCAGTTCGACATGGTAAAAGTCCTAATACCATCAGAACACCTAAATTTTTACGGAAATTCTAGAAAATTATTAATAACCCCAGAATGTCAACTAACACCATTCCTAAGGAATGCAAGGTTTCAAAGCACTCTATAGGAATAAATTGTGCATGGGAATCTTTACACAAGACTTATGTGTAGAAGCCAAGCTACTTCTTCAAATAAAAGATGTTCCAATAACTTGGACCAATTTTAATGTGAATTAAGTTTAAGAGTCTGATGATTCTTTCCTCTAGATTTGGCAGACATTTGGGCAATGTTATTTTTCACACATAATTACCATGACTAAATAACATGATCCAAAAGTATCTGTTAAATTTCTGAGATGAGGTATTATGTACATTATTTACATTATTTGGACTATTATCCTCATCTTTGTCGCCATATTTATTACAACATTTCAGCTGGTGTACGCTCCGACCTTCTTTAGTATCTGTTTATATTTCTGAGATGTCTTCATCTTTGTCGCCATGTTTATTACGTTTCCGCCGTTGTACACTACAGCCTTCTTCAGTATCTATCTATATTTCTGAGGTGAGGTATTATGTACATTATTTACATTATTCGGACTATTGTCCTCATCTTTGTCGCCATATTTATTACGTTTTAGCCCTTCAGTATCTGTCTATATTTCTGAGATGAGATATTATGTACATTATTTACATTATTTGAACTATTGTCCTCATCTTTGTCACCATATTTATTACGTTTCAGCTGTTGTATGCTCTGACCTTCTTCAGGTGGTTGGAATGTTGAACTGAACCCTTTATTTTGCTCACTGGGGTAAACTGTATCATGTATCCTCAAGGACACATGGATAAATACATTAGTTAGCTCTAGTGACCCAAAGAGTGTGAGTTCAATACCCGGTTAAGGCAGTAGAGAACTTTCAGAGGGAAATTAACACGTGATAACTGACATCCATTAAACATGGCATATGGAACTAGAACAGTCTACCCTAGTGAACGAAATAAAGGGTTCAGTATGCTATTCCAACCACCTGAAGAAGGCCGGAGCGTACAACGACCAAAATGTAAATAAATATGGCGACAAAGATGAGGACAATAGTCTGAATAATGTAAATAATGTGATGTTCTTTGCTTCTGAATTGTTTGGATCATGTTATTTATTCTCCTTAAGTTCCTTGTGTTTCAAGACATACACAATATTGACTCTCCACAGCTTCCTTTTTTCTAATAGCTTCTTGTTTTATTATTGTTCACCTAATACAAGGCCCAAGAGCCACTCAGAACGCATTAGAAGTATAGTGTGGAATTAGATTTTATAAGGAACTGGAAACCCAATCCTAAACAGAAAAAAAGGGATAAACATCTACTCCTGTTCAAAAGACTGGGAAGATGTGTGAACCGAACAATAGGCAAACCTATCTACAGTCAACTGTGGCATTGCCACAGTTATTAGGGAAAATAGTAGAGGGATTTCCTGTTGCTTCTTCTACAATTTTTAATTCAGTTGTTTTTTCTCCTACACTGGCTGCCAACCAAGGTTACATTTTAGTCTGGACTCCAATTTAATCCATAACTCAAATAAATTTACCACACATTTAATTCAACTGATTTCTTATATTGATTGATTCATTCATTTTCTACAGCTTATCAACCCTTTGTAAGAATTTTTTTATTTTTGAGATAATAATGGTTTAGTGAAGTCTTATGAATTAACCCCTACCTGGGGAGAGAAGTATTAGACTCATACTTTTCCCCAAAAGTAATTGTGAATAAGTAAATATAATGAACTCAACCAGAATTGGAACTCCAATTGTCAATTTCGAGCCATTATCTATTAAACCACCTGCACATCAAAGCTTACAGCACCTGGTTTTCCCAAGCAGTCACCCTTCTTGGTATTAACTTGCTTGAGATTTATGTGTTGAAGTGAAAATATTGTGTAATCTCGGTTGATGAATCTTTAATAGCTATAATTTTCAGTTGAGTCCTTATCATTTCATGTATTGTTCAGAGAGGTGATTTGGCAGTACACATGCGAACACATACTGGAGAAAAACCATATTCTAGTGAAATTTGTGGAGCATCTTTTTCACAGAAATCAAATTTGGTGATACATATGAGAAAGCATACTGGAGAGAAACCCTATTCTTGTGAGGTGTGTGGATCTTGCTTTTCACGAAAGTCAGATTTAGTACAACACATTCAATCACATACTGGAGAGAAGACAAATTCTTCTTAACTGTGTGTCTCTACCTTTTAAGAGACATCAAATTTGGTAAAATATATGCAAACACAAGTGAGAAAAATCATATTAGCATGTGTGATTTTTAAGAATGTTATCTATTAATGGACGCGTTTTGAAACAGTAGAAATTGTATTCTTGCAACATGTGGATATTCTTTTTCATAAAATAAACTACAGAAACTGCAAGAAACCCTGTTTGGGGGAATATTGACATCCTGAATTCAGAGATTTGTTACGAGGAATATCCATGAGAAGATACAAACAAAATATTTACTTTAAGTCAACTATCTTGTGGCTTTATTCAATAATTTATTCTACATTTCATTATTCAAGTTTGATATTTTGTACTGCATTTTAAAAGCTTTTTCAAAGTGTATCACTTTTGCAAGTCAAATTCTTTTTCTAGGTAAAGAGATGATCACTTAATGAAAATTTTTCTTTCTGTATCATACTAATAAAACAGGATAATAGCTATAATTTTCTGCAGAGTCCTTATGATTTCATGTATTGTTCAGAGGGGTGAACTCATTCTGTGTTCGCATCATCATTGTACATCCTTTTTCAGTCTGTAGGGAAAACAGAAAAGTGATGGTGGCACACACATTGATCAGCTAGGCACTTCAATGAGGTGTAATGTTTAGTAAGCTTGAGTCGCTAGATCAATTATGATTGAATAATGAGTTCGATCCTCACTGTGTGCCACATTATTTTGGCCTGGTGCCACACCTAAGCTATGCATCGAAAATCACCAGATAGTGATCGACTTCATTCCAGTAATAGAATTCGCATAATGCTGTTCATAGAAATGTTTTTAGCACATATATGTGGCTATGTGCTCCAGACAATGTGCTCGCCTGATTTGTATATAATTAAGACAGATAACATTTTTACAAATGTATTTTTTTTTTATTTTTCAGATTTTATTCATGATAATTAAAATATTATTTTTTCGTTCGGTTTTATTTTAAAATTATTTCTCAATGTTTTAAAATTTCTAAAATACACTTCATTGAAGTGTATCTGTTTTTTATTCATTATTTAAATATTAGTTCTTTTGAAATATGATTTTGTTTTTCAAATTGTTTTCAGTGATTTTTTTGTTGGTTTTTGCTTTTTCTTGTCTCCTGGCAAACGAAATTAACAATTTTAAAGGCATACCTTTGCTTTACTCATTGTTAACAGGGCCATAGTATTTTTAAAGAGTTTAGAAAAAAATCTATGAAAGCAAGAAAGAATATAACTTTCCATAAAATCCCGATGAAAACATTCTTCTTGGTGGACAATGATGGTAATTTCTCTTTATCAAGTGGGTGCGTTTTCATTTTAATTTGGAATCTTGGTGGGTCCAATAAAATAAAATAATAAGAATATACAAGTATTCAAATTAAAACAAAGCATTTGCTTTCCTTTAAAATCCATATATTTCTTTCTTTCTTTCTTTCTTTCTTTCTTGCTCTCAAATAAAAAGAGGAAAAAGGCTAACACCAGCTGGACAACACCAGACATTGACAGTCCAGCAGCTACCCTAATTCCCCATGTATAATATGCCTTCATCCATAATACGCACCGCTAAAATTGTGCTAAAAGTTTGGGAAAATGCTTCTTCACTCCCATAATACGCATCCCTTGCTTAGTAATCAAACCCTATAAATTGTACCTCTATAATTTCATTAAGGCGAGCGTTTCCTACTCTTAATCAAATAATGGCTTTAAATATAGAATAATATTATTTTAATTTAGTTTTATGATAATTCTTATTTTATTTTACATTTGTAAGTATTATGCATTAGGTACATATGATTGTATTTGACATATGGTCGCAATTACTGTCAAATTGTCGTATGTCTGGTGAGTAATCATTTTGCATCTATGAAACGGCAATTTTTTAAAGATTTTTTGTGCTGTTTTGGTGTAAGGAATACTGTGATACGTCTGGGTCAGTAATCATGGATAGCAAAATTTAAGATAAAACAGATTGAAGACCAGCTTTCCCCAGTACTCCCTTCTGGCCTTGTGCCACATTTTTGACAGAAATTGAAACTAGGGAAGGTCATAATGTGCTGCCCAGGATCACCCAAGCAGATTGGAAACAAGATTTTTTAGAAACAAAATTTTGAAATCCGAATAAATTAAATTTTAACTATATTTACACTTATTGACTATTTTATCTGAAAGTATTTAAATACATATAATCCTTCATAGAGAAGTGTCTGCTTTGGGAATTTACCATGTTAAGTCGCCTTTAATAGATGGCTGATTAAATCCATTCACGATAGACTAGGAATTAAATTTTTGGACCATTTAAAAAATAACAGTAATAACTCCCTTTACTACTCCCGTTAATTCAGGAAAAAGATTTTTGTGAGCCAATGTGAAATTATTTCCTAACCAATGAAACTTTTACAAAAAGTTCACACCTCTATGTGAAATTAGATTTTGAATCCCTTTACAGATATAAAAATAGAAGCATACTTCTTCTTGAGGCTCAAAACAGTTTTGGAGACCAGTTTGGTCTACACATTTGTACACACACATGCATCCACACAGGCACACGATGGGAGACAGCTAGCAGCGGCTGACTTAGGTCTTGTCCATACACACAATAGAAGTGATTAATCAGCAACCACCTATTAAGCTTTTGTCTATGAACTCAAAAACTTTAGGCTGATGTGGCGAATGAAGAAAATAGTAACCAGCGAGTAAATTCAAGCTCTCCCAACTGGTATTTCAAACTTGAGTCGTTCCTTCTTGAGTTGTCTCCAAATCACACTAACGACTCAAGTTTGAAATACCAGTTGGGAGAGCTTGAATTTACTCGCTGGTTACTATTTTCTTCATTCGCCACAGCTGACCATCATAAACTAAATCTGTCACACAGCCTTACAAGCAATTACTTTATAAAACAAATTTCACTGCAAGGAAATTTTAAAATTTCATTGTCATTGTATATTTCTGAAAAGAAATCATTCCCGGAATCCCATCATACTAACGGAATTTTTTATATCCGAGAATACCTCAAATCCGAATCCCTCATATACGGAAATCCTCATACCCGGAATCATATACGGAATCCCTCATACCCGGAATCCATCATATCCAGAGTGCCTCATGCCCGGAATCCCTCATACACGGAATCTCTTATATCCGGAGTACCTCATATCCGGAATCCCTCATATACGGAATCCCTCATACCCGGAATACCTCATACCCGGAATCCATCATATCCAGAGTGCCTCATGCCCGGAATCCCTCATACACGGAATCTCTTATATCCGGAGTACCTCATATCCGGAATCCCTCATACCCGGAATACCTCATACCCGGAATCCATCATATCCAGAGTGCCTCATTCCCGGAATCCCTCATACACGGAATTTCTTATATCCGGAGTACCTCATATCCGGAATCCCTCATATACGGAATCCCTCATACCCGGAATCCATCATATCCAGAGTGCCTCATGCCCGGAATCCCTCATATCCGGAATCCCTCATATCCGGAATCCCTCATATACGGAATCCTTCATACCCCGAATCCCTCATATACGGAATCCTTCATACCCCGAATCCCTCATATATGGAATCCCTTATATCTGGAGTGCCTCATATCCGGAATCCCTCATACCCGGAGTGCCTCATACCCGGAATCCCTCATATCCGGAGTCCCTCATACCCAAAGTGCCTCATATCCGGAATCCCTCATACCCAGATTCCCTCATATCAGGAGTGCCTCATATCCGGAATCCCGCATATTCGGACATGATATGTATATTTGAATTATTTGGGTGATATGTAACTGATTTTAAATTTACTTTGGATAATTGCTTATGCTTATTTCACCCTAATGGCTTGTATTCGTGCAAAAGATGATGGGAATAAGAGGAAAAGAACAACTTTGGAGTTATTGCAAGAAGTGGAAATTTTAAACAGATGAGACACTGGTGAAAGTTCATTGTAACTAATGGCTGAGTTCAACATACGAAAGTCAACATTGTATGATATAAAATCTTCCAAAGAAACTATTCTCCAACGTTCACACTGTTATAATGAACTATAAAATACATGATTGTGATGGAACCTGGACTAAAATTGAAAAAGCTATTCAAAAGGTTGTCAGTTTTATGGAAAGAAAGCTACCATTCAGCTATGATGATTGCAGTAATAAAGTAAATTGTGGAATACTGATTGGATAGAAGAACACAGATAAAATAACTGTGACAAAGTAGAGTCCAGTTAAGTGCATGAAAAAGCAAAGTTCAAAAGTTCAGTTTAAATGTGTGGTAAAAGCGTTGAAGAACTGCTAATTAAGTCCAATGATGAATCTTCCGTGGTTTTTAACCAAAGTGTACGGAATAGGCTGTTTGAAGTCAGGACGATAAGAGAAGAAAGTTCAATATAAATGTCCAGTGCTGGGCTTGAGTAAAGGAAACACCGGAAGTTGATAGTTGAAGATTGGCCGAAAATAGCTGTACTGTCTGGTGCAGGCGTTGATAAAATCTTATATATAAAGTAGAGCGTATGTGTTTTTGTGTATGTGTGTGTCCAAGCAACTCCTCTGCTCCCACTGGTCCGATTTCAATGATTCGTAGCTCATTCAAAAGACCTAGAAAAGTTAGGTGCAGGGAACGATTTTCGTTGAGCTCAGATTCAGGGTTGCCAGATTATACAAGGTTAAAAATATATATTAATATATTATACTAGCCATTATCGTAGATTTCATGGTTCAAGAGGAGTAACTCTTATTTTCCTTTTGTGTCCAAAATTTCAGGTAGCTTAAAATTTTAAGCTAGCTTAAAAGTCACCCTATTGTGCAGCATTTAAGCTAGCTCCTGTGGAGACATCTTGGTTTGGCTATCATCGTAATAGCTAGGGAGGAGTAGATGCGATAGGCATCAATAAACTACAGAAGAACTCAAAATTGATCGCTGCACTTAAGTATTGAATCAATATTTAAGCTTACCTTTTAAAAGTTCAACGATAATTTTTCTGCTGCCATTTAATTTAAAGACGATGAGATGTATATAGATCATTATTCTCCGTACAAACAATTATTTTTATTTCATGGGTGACAGAATAGGGGGCAAGTTATGAGATAAAATTAATATAGTGTAAAGATGGGAAAATAGAATTAGTTATACATTCAACATATGAAGAGTTAGAGAAACATAATAGCTAATTAAGTAAAAACTATATTATGGAAAATAAATGCAAAAATGGATCACAATTATCTAACAAATATCTGGGACTAAAAAGCCCTAATTCTATAGTAATTTATATGCGGTGTTTACTCATTCCCCCACGAGAATGAGATGTGACACAAGGTCGGATTAATGTGGGGACCCGAGCGCGTGCACCCGAGCAGGGTCAAAAATTCCCCTCAGCCCCCACAACCGTCGGTTGCGCTGGCCTCGGTGCGAGCACCGTCCCCGCCCCTCTTGTGCAATGGAAGGGCGCGGCCTCGGGCAGCTGTTCCTCAGGGCTGGCCACCTCTTCAGTATAATTTTCCTCAGTTGTCCCTCTGTCCTTTGACAGAGAAGCCCCAGAGACGCAACTGAGAGATAATAAATAATACATACAAATTACTTGATAGTATTTTATATGCTAAAAGCTCAATATCTGCATTATATATTATCTACTTCTAGGCACTATCACTCTTCAAGTTTAACTAATTTGCATATTGATTTTAAAAAAGTATATTTCATTAATTAACTATCTTTCATTAGTGTGTTTTTATTCGAGGATTGTTTTCGTTTTCCTGTCACAAATACTTCTGTTTAAAAACAATGTAGAAAAATGTTTGAAATTTGCATTTTACTTGGCCTTCAAGTTGGCATCTATTTGTAACACTTTCCTTAACAAGCCAATTTATGAATGAAATGTTCATTTTAAATTTTGTTTCAAAGGTTTCAAGTAATGTATATATATATCTTTGCGAAGTGATAGCAAATGGACAAAGCCTGGATAAAAGCAGCGAAGAAATATGAAGCCAATGATGTGTTAATGTCCGAGTAGTTGCTGGTTAAGTCAAATGAAGGACCTTCCGTAGTATTTAACCGAAGTGTACGGAATAGGTTGGTTGAGACTGGACAATATAACGAAAGAGCTTACGGTCAAATCACGCTGAAACACCGGTTCTCGTTCGATCACCGGTTAAGCATCGTAGAGCCAGGTCAGTACTTAGATGGGGGACCGCTTGGGAACACCTGGTACTGTAAGCCCCCAAAGTCCAACCCTTACCTTACAGTCGGTGGAGGGGTGTAAACGGTAGTGTCAGAGCTATGCCGCCCGGAACTTCGTTCCTGGTAGGGCCACCCAAGGCGGACAGGTCTGACACACACGCCGGCTAACAAGGGCTCTGGTGAAAATCCAAGGAGCGTCTGCATCGGTAACCGGCGGCTTCTGGTCGTTCCTGTCTCTGCCTCTGTGGGAATCCCGCGGCAAGCAAGAACGTTATTCGAGTAGGCCTGGGTACCCTACTTCTGTAATTTATCCCAAGAATCTTCTTCTCATAACAGGAAGTAGCCGGCTCAATCCGCCCAGGGTGAATGCCGCATCAGTACAGTACAGTAGTACAGTAATATAACGAAAGAGGAAGAAAGTTCAATTTAAATGTCCAGTGTTGGCATTGCGTAGTTTCTGGTGAAGTCCAATGATGAACCGTAGTATTTTTAACCCAAGTGTACGGAATAAGTTGGTTAAAGCCTGGACGATACGCATGCGGCAAATTTCTTAACCAGAGTTACGTTGAAATATGGAGAGCCGGAAATAGGGACCAATGCATAGCCGGAAGTCCAGAGCTGCGCAAGTTTAGAAAAGCCGGCAGTAAGGGGCTGTTGTAGCCATTGTATAAGTAGGTCAAGAAATGCTAGAAATAGTAGGGTCATTTGGCCGGAATGAAAGCCGGAAGTAGAAAGCTGATGTCGCCGGTGTATGTGCAGGTCAGAAACGGCAGAAGTAAAGTTTGAACGTCGGAATCTAAAGAGCTGTGGTAGCCAAAAGCAATAAATGCAAAGAATGCCAGAAGTAAGAGTAGACAGGAAAGTTTCCAGCTTGTGTCCAATTGGCAGACAAAAAAAAGTGGGCTGTAAATTAATACAGAACCCGTCCAAACACCCTGGTCACAAGAACCTGTGTTTCTACTCTTCTCTCCTTTTTACTTACTGGAAAAAATCGTTGGTTTATATCTCCAGGGCTTGCTATGTACTTAATATTGTTATAGACAAGCGTATGGTTGCAAGAAAGAAATACAACAGCAGAAATAGATTTACGTGATTTATTTCAATAGGAACGCGTGGGTTTGGGACAGCTACCTTGTGGTATAGTTCATAAGCCGGCTCCCGATCTGGGTTGATCTCTCATAGTAGTTCTCACTGGTTGGCGTGGCGCTTCTCCTGCTGACTGCTCAGACTGACCGTGACAGATCTCTTCCCTGGCCTCCTGTTGACTGCTGTTGTACTACCCCGTGTGACCCCTTTTATGGCGTTTTTTATGGCTTAACAGGCTCGAAAAACGACGCGTGTATAATTAGCAGGGAAGCATTTTTATTGGTCGAGAAATAATAATATTATTTTATTTTTCGACCGGAACTCGTATGTCAGGGTTATGCATAAACGATGATAATGGTCATTTTGTGACGGGGCCTTGTCCCGTTCACATCCGGCTCTCGCTCTTGAGTATGTTAGTTTACTTGCCTGCAAATCAGCCGAGATATGTCTTATTTTATTTTATAACAATATCTAAATAAAATAAATCCCGAGTTACTACGAAGTATAAAAAGTATTATAGAATGTTCAAGAAACTTGAGACAAACAGAAGGGGAACCAGACCATATATGGCAGCAATACTCCATGCAAGGGTGAATGGTTGATTTGTAGATCTGAAGGATCGACTCCGGCGAGAAAAATTTCCTGGCGCGGCACAGGGAACCAACTTTCCTTGCGGTGGACAAAGCTATTGACTCCAGAGATTGCTACATAGTTAATATTTCTAAAGGAAATAAATCCCAATTTGCTGCAAAGTATAAAATGTATTATAGAATGTTCACAAAGAGTATTTAAATTATGTTAGCAATAATCAAGCAACTAAAGAGAAATTAGATTATTTATAAATCGAAATAGACCTGTTATATATTGAAGGAAGTGGTATAACGCAATGAAGAAAAGTCCTTGAAGAAACATTGCATCCGCCATGATCACGTGAACGGAATAGCGAATGTCGACGATACATTATAGAAGACACTATTTACATTATTCAGACTATTGTCCTCATCTTTGTTGCCATATTTATTACAACGTTTCGGCTGTTGTGTGCTCCAGCCTTCTTCAGGTGGTTGGGATGTCGAACTGAACCCTTTATTTCGCTCCTGAGGTAGACTGTTCTAGTTCCACGTGCCATGTTTAATGGATATCAGTTGTCAAGTGTTAATTCCCCTCTCCAAGTTCTCCACTGACTTAGCTGGGTATTGAACTCACACTCTTTGGGTCCTGTCACTGGATCTAACTAACGCCTTTATCCACTGTGCCATGTGTCCTTGAAACGTTGTAATAAATATGGCGACAAAGATGAAGACAATAGTTCGAATAATGTAAATAGTGTACATAATACCTCATCTCATAAATATAGACAGATACATTATAGAAGGTTTACATATTTTGATAATTTTGTAATTTTTTAAAACATTGACGAAACCCCAATAAGCATCACTTGAAGAAACATACACAAGTATATTATGAGTTGCATTGGACATCAGCTGGAAGAAACACCTAACAAAGAAACGCCAATATGAACAACTTCATCCTATCTTTGTTTCACTAAGAGAAGGCTTCAGCTAGCTGGTCATTCCTGGAGAAGTAAGTCAGAACTTATGAGTGACACCCTCCTATGGAACTCATTGTGTGGCAAAAGATCAGTTGAATAACCTCATCACACCTACATTGACCTATTTGTAGATGACTCTGGATGCCATCTGGAGGACCTGCCGACAGCAATGTTTGACAAAGATGGTTGGAATGAACGAATCAGGAGAATCTGAGATTGGATAGAAGAAATTGGGGTGACGAAATGAAGAAAAGGCCAAAGTCTTGAAGAAATATTGTGTCCGCCATGATCACGTGAACAGTGTAGAGAAGGACTACAATACATTACAGACGTTTTACATATTTTGATCGTTTTGTAACTTTTAAAAAAATTTAATAAAAAGATCTTTTTTTCACATTTATTTCTTTATAAAATGGTAAATAATAAATCTTTATAATTTTTATAATCTCGTAAATAAACACTGCTGAGGGAGTGAACATAGTGTTGGAATTTAATTTGAGAAGAGTATTTCACAAGTTCACATTCTCGCTATTTTTTCTATCCTCACTGTAGTTTTAAAATTCCTTAGCGGACGTTAATTCTGAGTGACAAAACGTAGATGTTGTATTTCGCGTATTGTTTTGCTGTTTGTAAACTAAATTCCTCTTCTCTCACCGTCTTTCGTACACTCCATATTTTTAGCTTTTTTGTAGACTAAATTACTCTTCTCTCGCCGTCTTTCGTACACTCCATCTTATTTTCTCAACTCCCGTCCTATGAACGCCGTGATTCCGCGTTAATTTCTTTTGGCAGCTTAGAATAAACAATATACTGCTGACTGACCGTGAATTGTCTCTTCCCTGTCCTCCTGTTGACTGCTTGTTGTACTTCCCTGTGACACCTTTTATGGCGTTTTTTTATCGCTTAACAGGCTCGAAAAACGAAGCGAGTATAATCAGGAGGGAAGCATTTTTATTGGTCGAAAAATAGAAACACTTTAAAATATTATTTTATTTTTCGATCGGAACTCGTGCGTCGGGAACATGCGTAAATGACGATAATGGTCATTTTGTGACGGGGCCTTGTCCCGTTCACATCCGGCTCTCGCTCTTGAGTATGTTAGTTTATTTGCCTGTAAATCAGCCGAGATATGTCTTATTTTATTTTATAACAAACTGAACCCTTTATTTCTCTCATTGGGGTAGACTGTTCCAGTTCCACATGCCATGTTATTGAATGTCAGTCATCTCCTGTTAATTCCCCTCTACAAGTTCTCCACTGCCTTAACCGGGTATTGAACTCACACTCTTTAATAAGGAGTGCCAGAGAAAAGTGATAACAACAACAAAAACTGCAATATGAGCTCTGATAAAAACATACATGGTAACAGCAAAAATTGCAATATGAACACTGGTGAAAAAATTGTTGCTGAAGACATTAGGTTTAATATCCAGAAATTCATACACAGGACACATGGCACAGTGGATAAAGGCGTTGGTTAGATCCAGTGACAGGACCCAAAGAGTGTGAGTTTAATACCAGGTTAAGGCAGTGGAGAATTTTCAGAGGGAAAATTAACAGGAGATAACTGAACTGATATCCAAACATGGCACGTGAAACTTAAACAGTTTTTACCCCAGTGAGCGAAATAAAGGGTTCAGTTCGACATTCCAACCACCTGAAGAAGGCCGGATCGTACAAGGGCCGAAACGTTGTAATAAATATAGCGACAAAGATGGGGACAATAATCCGAATAATAATGTAAATAGTGTCTTTTTTTTCTTTGTCTATCACCAGTCACCACAGTGTCCTTTTTTCCGTCACATTTAAATTGATCATGAAATCCCACAAAAAATAGGATGACGATGATGATGATGATGATGATGATGATATAACAACAATTTACTCCAACAACATTGACAACAACAACAACAATAATAATAATAACAACAACAGCAATTGCAATAATAATAGCAATAATTAAGAAAAAAATTAAAATACTTAATTATCACGAATTATCTCCCTTGACTTTCGCTCTTCAGAAAATTTTTTTGTTTCAGTCGCCAACAAAATTCTCGTTAGAAGACAAAATAAGGTAATTATTTGTGGGTTGCGCATTTAAAATTTTAAAATTCTCCACCCTTTACGCTGATGTTGCATTATTTTAAGGAAAACACATCAGACGGATGAAGACGTAAGTAAAATATTTGCCCACTTTTTTCTACGACAAGTGCACGACGAACTCAATCGGGTTGACAATGAAAGGATTTGATTATGATTTAAAAACAGATAGAAAGGCTTTGTGAATCTTTATATATCATTTAAAAAGCAGAGGAATTGTAGGAAAAAACTCTTGAAATGTTATTCTCTTATAATTTAATTATTATATAGAAATTTGTGTTTTCTCCTGTTCACACTTATAACCCGAAAAACACGGAAAATTTCCACTTTAATTATAAAACAGATAGAAAGGTTTCATAAAAAAAAAATCTGACGATTTTCTTAAAAAAAAAGAAAAGAAAAAGAAACATTTAAAAAATAATTTAATTCATTTCTGAATAAGTCTGGAAAGTTTGATTAAAATCCAACAATAATCTGATTTTTCGAAGAATTTCTAACTAAAATATTTTTCACCGCCCCAAAACCTCAAAAAATTTCCAGTACAAACAAATTTATAGTAAAATTAAACTTGACATAGGTACCTTCATTAATTAAAAAATACTTTGTTCTTTCCTCTTAATAAAAACATAAACATTTTGTTTGACGATAAACCTTTGTTTTTATTTAGTTTGAGGCTTTTTATCATCATGTGAATAGAGGTAACTCTATCTCAATTATCAATTTAAAAATGTAATAACTGAGATTTAGATAATTATAATAATGACAAGTGTTGTTTTTTATAATAAACCCTTCTGTGTAGAAACCCTTTTGTTTTTTTATAGTAAAGCTTTCTTTTTAAATTAAAAACAAAACAAATAATAAAATAAAGCTTTTTTAAAATTAAAAGTGAAACAAATAACTAATGCACAAACTTTGTAAAGAGCATGATTATTTACAAAATAAAAAAATGCTAGAAAGGAAATAATAGTTAATGTACAAACTTTATTACAAAATAAAAAAAAAAGTGTTCCTTTCTAACATTTTTTTATTTTGTTAATACATGCTCTTTACAAAGTTTGCACATTAATTATTTTTGTTTTATTTTTAATTTAAAAAAAACTTTATTTTATTTTTTTAATCTAAAAACAAAGCTTTACTATAAAAAACAACACTTGTCATTGCTTTTCTACACAACTTAAGTGCGCAGTAATTTAAATGAGTAAGATCAGTTAAGATAGGTACCTTCATGAGCGCTAAAAACAGAGCATAGCTTGATGAAATGTCTTTCATCACCTGTCAAGTGATGCGAAAGGTTGACCATCTTTGTTTTATTTTCAAACTACGTCTGTTCGGCGCAGAAACTAAGTTAAGTTTGGTTCAAAGTATTTTAAATAAACATTATAATTTCTGATTTTCTTAATATAAGTTTTGAAAAAATGATAATTGATTTTTAAAAGAATTTCAAACTAGATTTTCATTTTTTTTATAAATTGGGAAAAAAAATCTGACATGATCGATCATCTGTCAATTTTGCTGACTAAAAAAACGAGAGTCTGTCTATGTTTCTGAGATGAGGTATTATGTACATTATTTACATTATTCGGACTATCAAAGACACATGGCACAGTGGATGAAGGCGTTGGTTAGATCCAGTGACAAGACCCAAAGAGTGTGAGTTCAATACCCGGTTAAGGCAGTGGAGAACTTTCAGAGGGAAAATTAACAGGAGATAACTGATAGCTGACATCCAACAGCTGACATAGAACAGTCTACCCCAGTGAGCGAAATAAAGGGTTCAGTTCGACATTCCAACCACCTGAAGAAGGCCGGAGCATACAAGGGCCAAACGTTGTGATAAATATGGCGACAAAGATGTGGACAATAGTCCAAATAATGTAAATAATGTAAAAAAAAAAAAGAGATATATAACGATTTTGGACGTGCTAGGAATGATTAAAAAATGTAAGAAAATACCCCCAAAATACTTTGATCTTTCCTCTTAATAATAACATATACATTTAGATGATAAAGTTTTGTTTTTGGCAAGTTTGGTGTCTTTTTCATCATGCTATACTCTTTTTTAGTGATCTCATGAAGGTAGGTAAGTTGAGACCAGAAATAAGATTTTTAACCAACATTTCGAACGTTCTAAAAAGGATCTTAAAAAATTATCTTTATATAAAATAAAATCTTCTGGTCTTTCTTCTTCAGAATAACATGAAGATTTTGACGTTAAAACTTTGTTTTTTTATTATGTCTGGAGCAGTTTTTTTTATCATTTGCCTGATCATTTTTTAGCAAATCCTTCAAGGTACCACCTTATTAGCAATATTTTTTTTTTTAAAATCTTGAGAATTTTTTTTTTTTTTACATCGGTTACTCCCACTTACTTAATTTTTGAGAAATTTCACAAAATTCATTTTAGTAGTGATTAAATAGGTACCTCCATGAGATCGCTAGAAAAGAGCATAGCATGAGGAAAAAGATGCCAAACTTGATGAAATCAAAATTTTATTGTCTAAATGTTTATGTTATTATTAAGAGGAAAGATCAAATTATTTTGGGGGGTATTTTTTTACATTTTTTAATCGTTCCTAGCACGTCCAAAATTTTCATTAAAAATCTCATTTTTTGGGGGTGGGGGTTGAGTCAGCAAAATTGACAGATAATCATATCAACCATTTTTTCCATTTTATAAAAAAAATGAAAATCTCAGTTTCAAATTCTTTTAAAAATCAATTATAATTTTTTCAAAACTTATTTTAAGAAAATTAGAAATTATAACCTTTACTTAAAATATTTTGAAACAAGCATTACTTAGTTTCTGTGCCGAAAAGAAGTAGTTTAGAAATAAAACAAAGCAGGTCATAACATTTTGCGTCACTTGACAGGTGATGAGTGATGATTTCATCATGTAGTGACAGCTTACGTGAGGAAAAGTTATCATATGGTAGGACAGAAGTGATATAAGTATTTAAATTTAAGTGAACAAATTATTTACTCATTACTTTTAAGGAAAACTTTCAATGCTCTAAATTTTTTATTTTTTTGGACTTTCACCTTTATGTTTACAATGCTTTATGGGAAACATATTATAAAGAAATTAAAATAAGACTGTTAAGAGTGAGATTAAATTTCATAAGAAAGCTATCTAATTAATTTATAGGTACCTTTCTTATGAAATTTTATCAGAAGTGTACATAAAATACTATAATTTTATGTACATTTATTACATTTTACTGTGTTATTTGTATTTCCATTCATTTTATTATTAATTTTGATATTTCATTTATGGAAAAATGTCATAACTGAGATTAATATAAAAATAAGATCATATAAATTTCATAAGATGATATTGATACTTGTAGGTACCCTTCTCAGTTGAAATTGAAAAATCAAATTAACTTCTCCACACGTGTTTCACAAAAATAAAGGCCATAATAGAGGAGAACAACGCTTAACTCAAATAATGTGACTTAATTGTATTCTTGCTGGTCTTCCGTACTTTATAATTACAGCCTGATTATAAACAGAAAATTACATTTCTTAATTACTGTTGTCTTCTAATTGGTCGAAGCGGCATAATTTACAATGCAGTTAAAAATTATCTATCTCCTAAGGACATTTACGAAACTGAATGTGGCTTTCAACTAATTTTAGAACATTTTAACAACTTAAATGTAAAAATCTAAAATAATTAAAGAAATAACAAATAATTGTATTAAAAATTCATTTTTCATCAAAAAAGTTTTTTGTTTTCAGAAAATATTGTCTATGTTCATAAAAATAACTAAAAGAAAATAAAAGCATTTGAAATTAAATAATATCTTTGTTTTATTGAGTTTTGTATGTTACAATTCAGAGCTGATTTTCAGGTGGGTGGAGTTCAATTAAAAAAAAAATACATGATTTTCTTTACTCAAAGCCTTGTGCTTTTAACTAATACAATCACTAAACTGAATGTTATTGAATTTCTAGAGTTTTCATAAAATTAGTTGGGGGGGTAATAAATATAAAAAGATATTTTTGACATGACTTTAAAAAAAGAAAACATATTTATAATAATTTCCATCATTTGTGAATAGTTTCTGAAAGTTTCATTAACAATTTTTTTTATTTTTACAAGATTTTCCAAATTAATGTCATACTAAAAAAAAAAGTATGCTAAAGATTTATACGTTATTTTACTAGTTCCGGAGATACAAAGAGAAACAAGATTTTTTTAATCAAAATTTAGAATGTTCTAAAATGAAGTTAAAATTTAAAAAATAATTAAAAAAATTTTGGTCTTTCCTCTTAATAATAATGTAAACATTTAGACGATAAAATTTTGTTTTCAAGTTTGGTGTCTTTTTTATGATGCTGTGCTATTTTTTTTAACAATCTCCTGCAATTACCTATGAGTAAATCATTAAAGCATTGCTAAATTAATTTTTTTTTTTTTTTTTTTTTTTTTTTTACATATTTCACTAAATAATTTTTTTTCAATTTTTAAATATAATCAATTTTTTCTTTTTCAGTGTGAGATATACTGCAATTATTAATTTTTTCTTTTTTAGATTTAATTTTAGGGACAGAAACATTTGTAGGATTTTGATATATCTTCGTTAAAAAAGTATCTAAAAAAAAATCAATAAAATATTAGACTTTTGAAAGTATTTAATTTTTAAGAATTTTGTTAAATAAACTGATTCACTTAAAATTTGAGAATACTGTCACTTCTGCTTCTTTTGTCTGATAAATTTCCCTGATATTGTTGATACATTGACGTAAATGTCAATTTATACCTCCCAAACCAATCAGCACGGTTTGACATGCTTCTCTTATTTTCAGCTAAATTTTTTCTGCTAAAAAATTAAGTAATGTTTGTTTCAAATTACATTAAGCATACTTTATATTTTCTAATTTTCCTAAAATAACGTTTGAAAAAAAAAAAAATTTAATTTTACAAGATTTTTAAACGTAGAATTTCACTTTTGTTTACAAAGTTGTCAAAAATGGCTGACATGATCGATTTTATGTAAATTTTGCTGACTCAAAAAAAAACAAGATTTTTAACTAAAATTTTGGATATGCTAGAAAGGATTAAAAAATATTCAAAAAATACCTTGGTCTTTCCTCTTAGTAATAACATAAACATTTAGACAATAAACAAATTGTTTAATCAAGTTTGAAACCTTTTTCATCAGGGTAAGCTCTTTTTTAGCAAAGTATTGAAAATACCTAGTTATTATTAAGAGGAAAGACCAATAGGTACTTCCATGAGATTGCTAAAAAAAATCAGCATAGCCGGATCGCAACCTGCTTCAAATGTAATGAAAACATTGTTGGATTTTAACAAAATTTTCAGGTCTTATTCACAAATGAATTTTTGAAATTTCTTTTAGAAAATCTTCCTAAAAATAATTTTTCTTTAACTTTTACGTGTTTCTCCCCCTTACTTAATTTTATGAAAGCTTGAGAAAGTCATCATAGTAATTTTTGTCTATATTTCTGAGATGAGGTATTATGTACACTATTTACATTATTCAGACTATTGTCCTCATCTTTGTCACCATATTTATTACATTTTGGCTGTTGTATACTCCAGCCTTCTTCAAATGGTTGGAATGCCAAACTAAACCCTTTATTTTGCTCACCGAGGTAGACTGTTCTTGAGAACATATGGCACAGTGGATAAAGGCATTAGTTAGATCCAGTGTCAGGACCCAAAGTGTGTGAGTTCAATACCTTGTTAAGGTGGTGGAGAACTTTCAGAGGGGAATTGACAGCAGATAGCTGATAACTGACGTCCATTCGACATGGCACATGGAACTCAAACAGTCTACCCTGTGAGTGAAATAAAGGGTTCAGTTTGACATTCCAACCACCTGAAGAAGACCAGAGCGTACAGCGGCCGAAACGTTGTAATAAATATGGCAACAAAGATGAGGACAATAGTCCGAATAATATAAATAGTAGTAATTTTTAGTGACTAAGGTAAAAGAATTTTTCGAAGAATTTAAATCAGTGATTTTTTTTTTTTTTTTTTTTTTTGCAAAATCAGACCCCATTTTCAAATATCTGGTTTGAATCAAAAAAATAAAAAATGCAATAAAACTAAGAAATTATTACAGAATTTTTTAATTGCTTTTATGAATAATATATATGAAAGACAATATTGTCTGAAGAAAAAAAAATATTTTTGATGTAAAATGAACTTTTACAAGATTTGTTTGCATTTACAATTTAAAATTGAATAATTTATAAAGTTTTCGAAGCTTTTAAACTTCAATTTCACTGAGATAATACTTAGGGAATATTGTTATTAAGTAAAATGACATTTACTGATCATGTATTCTAAAGAATATAATATGAAGACCCCAACTATTTTAAAAAGAATTTCGATTTGTTGTTATATATGTATATAGATGCAGAATTTCTGAAGTATGGATATACAAACGAATAAATGTATTCTTAAAAGGTCACAAGTTTTAAATGTTTTCCCCCATTATGGGGGGGAAAACAAAACTCTAATGAAATTTATTGCCTGCTACACCATACTTAAAAACGAACATGTTTGGCAGTCAGTCCACCGTCAATAAATCAACATATCAGAAAAACAATACCCTGATGTTAGGAAATGCTTGTATGCAACATTTTATGCCATAAGGAATATTTGTTTCAAATCAGATTAACATTAAATTTGATAATTTTCCTCCAATAACATTTCAGAAATATATATTTTGTTTTTTGCAAGATTTTTAAAACAGAAAATTAAGTTTTGTTTACAAATGTCTAAACAATTGCTGACATTGATTTTACTGGAAAAAAATACAAGTCTATTTGAATCAATATGATTTCTGTTTAAAATAGATGAAAGTATTTTGCTTATCATGTATAGTAAATTTAATCTTTTAGCTTTCATTTAAAGCTAAATTGGAAGCTTCAGGAAAGCTTTTTAATTTTTAAAATTTAATTTTAAACTGTATGTATAACCAATTCATGGAAGTAGCTACCAAAGTATTTTTTCATTACTTTATTAAATTTTTTAATCCTTTCTAAAAGCATGTTCGAAATTTTGGTTAACTTTCGGCCGGCCAAATATTACTTTGAGCATTTCTTTTGGTGTTAAAAACCCATTGATTTGAAAATTCTTGTGAAAATCAAATAAATGTTGAATTTTCATTTTAATGAAACTTTCATAACTTATTTACAAATGAATGGAGTTATTTTTAAATATATTCTTTTTTTTTTTTTAAATCTTGATATTTTTTTTTTACATTCTTTACCCTAATTTATTTAATTTAATGAAATTTCTAGAAAATAAAATCCACATACTTCATGTTTGTACATTATTCAGACTATTGTCCTCATTTTTGTCACCATATTTATTACGTTTTGGCCATTGTACGCTCCGGCCTTCTTCAGGTTATTGGAATGTCGAACTGAACCTTTTATTTCACTCACTGTTCTAGTTCCACATGCCATGTTTAATGGATGTCCGTTATCTCCTGTTGATTTCCCTCTGAAAGTTCTCCACTGCCTTAGCCGGGTATTGAACTCACACTCTTTGGGTCCTGTCACTGGATCTAACTATCACGTTTATCCACTGTGCCATGTGTCATCATAATAAATATGGCGACAAAGATGAGGACAATAGTCTGAATGATATAAATAATGTACATAGTACCTCATCTGAAAAATATAGACAGATTCATATTTGTAATAGTTAAAAACATGACTCCTTGGCAAATTTTAATCAATAATTTGCTTTTGTCAAACTTTTACTCATTTGTGGAAAATTGGCTCTGAATCCTAAAATTAGAAATGCAATAAAACTATGACATAATTAGAAAAGCTTTTAATTTATAAATTAGATAAATTAAGGACATCACAGTTTTAAGAAAAAAAATTTTTCTGTAAATAATGAATTTTTACAAGAATAGTTTACATTTTTTTTAAGTTTTAGTCAGAAAATTTTATTGAGTTTCATTAAGTGAAAAGTATATTTACTATTCCAAGAGTGTTAAAGCTTAGTACAAATCATCAAACACTAATATTTTAAAAGGAATTTTGAATTTTTTTTATATATGCATAATTGTGCTGAGTTTTGTAAGTACATGCAACCATACTCAACATCAGAAAATAAGAGCAATAACTATTGTAAATTTAAAGAATTGATTTGAAGGAAAAAGAAATAAATTCTGTAATGTTAATGAAAATTTGTTAAATTAAGTATGCCATGCATGCAAAACAAATAATGTAACAAGTATTTTTTAATCACTGTTGCATGATGATTCTTTCTCTTCTAATGTCATTCTCAACTTTTTCTGCATTTTGTTTTGCTTTTGTTCTTGAAATCTTTTAAACAAAAAACACTTTAAATCTGCATGCATTTTGTAATCGTCATAGCTGAATGCTGGCTTTCTTTCCATAAAACTGACAACCTTTTCAATTGCTTTTTCAATTTCAGTCTAGGTTTCATCACAATCATGTTTTTTATTTCCTTGTGACAGTGTGAACGCTGGAGAATAGTTTCTTTGGAAGATTTTATATCATATAATGTTGACTTTCCTATGTTGAACTCAGCCATTAGTTACAATGAACTTTCACCAATGTCTCATCTGTTTAAAATTTCCACTTTTTGTGATAACTCCAAAGTTGTTCTTTTCCTCTTATTCCCATTTTGCACGAATACAAGCCATTAGGGTGAAATAAGCATAAGCAATTATCCAAAGTAAATTTTTTGAAAATTTCAAATCAGTTACATATCACCCAAATAGTTCAAATATGCACATCAAAATCATGTCCGGATATGAGGGATTCCGGATATGAGGGATTCCGGATATGAGGGATTCCGGATATGAGGAATTCTACTGTATTTTAAATTGGGTACATTTTATGGAAGCTAATTTTTTTATTTCTATTTTAAATACAGTTTTTTTTGGGGGGAGGGGGTATATTCCTCCCTACTGTAATGAGACCTATGGACATTTTCCATCTGTATAAAAGTTTTAGAAGTTAATGTTTCAGAGTAAAAAAAATGAAAGTAAGTTTTCTGATTTAATTCAAACATTTAGTGGTGTGGGGTCATTCACATCTTACGTTTGGAGATAATTCCGTGTTTAAGGAATAAAAATTAGTAAAGAAATAACAAATAAAAGCTTGTTGGAGTGGTAAAATGAAAATATAAGATTTTTTTCACTTTTTTATTTTATTGTGTGTATTTAATAACATATACCACACCGTAAGCAAAAATTGTCACTGTAGAATTCTCTCCCTTTGCTGTTCTAAGTTGTAGAATATTGGTTAGCTTGCCAGTGGTC
This sequence comes from Acanthosepion pharaonis, assembly GCA_903632075.3. NCBI lineage: Eukaryota > Metazoa > Mollusca > Cephalopoda > Sepiida > Sepiidae > Acanthosepion > Acanthosepion pharaonis. The sequence goes on from CAHIKZ030005549.1 coordinate 263,960, forward strand.
TGACACACAAGTAGGCAAGTGTGACCAGAAGCGAAACTGACTTGAGTCATTTACTGGAGAGATATATGGGTGAATAGCGACCACTCATGCAAATGTATTGGGCAGGTCCATTCTAGCAAAATGGAACAACCTAACTGGTGTATTGGGCACTCTCCTATAAAAAGAGGTAAAATTAGCTGGCCTGCTTTTCAAGAGGACACAAGAAGGCAGCCATGTTAGTAGGTAAGTCACTTGACTTCTACATAAGTGTATTGTGTCGCATTGAATAACAAACATTTTGACAATACAACTTTGATTTTATTAAGTTTGGGTCCTTTTTTCATCATGCTATACTCTTTTTCAGTGAATTATTAGAGGTACCTATTTTATGATCTAATAAGGTACCTCAAAAGATTTGCTAGAAAATGAGCAAACATGATAAAAAATATACTTAATAAAAAAAAACATAGTTTTAACATAAAATCTTCATGTTATTATGAAGAAGAAAGACCAAAGGATTTTTTTTATCTAAAAATCATTTTTTTAAGATCTTTTTTAGAACCTCCGAAATGTTGGTTAAAAGTCTTATTTCTGGTGTCAACTTAATTTTATTATAAATTTGTACAGGAAGTTTTGGATCGGTGAAAAACATTGATTTGGAAATTCTTTGAAAAATCAGATTATTGTCAGATTTTAATCAAGCTTTCAAGATGTATTCAAAAATGAATTAAATGTTTCTGTTAAGAAAATCTTCAGAATTTTTTTTCTTACATCTGTTACCCCCCCCTTATTTAATTTTAGGAAATTTCATGAAATTCATTTTAGTAGTGCTTAAATCAATAAAGCATTACTAAATAGACACTTGTCAACTGTTATTTCTGGGATTTTAAGCTGGAAATTGCCTACTATTTTTAAACTTCCATTTTCCAATGCCATTCTGAATTCTTCTAGACTCATCACATTTATTACATTTTAAGAGTTTTATGTCAGATGAAATATTTCAGAATCCTGGTCATTGTTAAAACATTAGCTTGTTTATTAACGAGAAGGTTTTTATTTGTTTTTTTTGTAAAAACAAATCCAATATATATGCTATACTTAATAAATAGAATTTTTTTCTCCATGGCTTTGAGTACCTAAGTTGAAATGCCTCCATAAGAACCTGGCAAGTAACTTTAGGCACATTCTGTTTTCAGTAAGCTTTGAAAGGTAGGTTAATGTTGCACACCTGTGTCATGTGAAAAGATATGACTTGTTATCTTGAGTTAACTTATTAAGAGAAGTATTTTATGCTTCTGAATATGACTTCTTAATAATTCATTAATAATATCTTTTCTTAATTTGCAGATTTCAGTTGCAATGTAGAATCACCTGAGTACCTTCCAGGGATTGTAATCATCACATTTGGCAATGAGAATAAAAAAGAAACCATATACATGTAAAATGTGTTGATTTGCATTTTAAGTTGCAAAAAATGATATTTGCAGAAACAAAAGATAAAACATATTTGCGTCAAGATTGCTAGTATCATGGAAATTTTCTCATTTAAAGATAATCATGCAAAATAAAATTTGTGAGGAAAAATATTCATATAACTTGTGAAACGTTTCATTGAGTACTGATTTAATAAAAGATATTCAAATGCATACTGAAGAAAAAAGATATTCATGTGAGGCACGTGGAATGACAATTTTACTAAATTTCCGTTTAAAACAACACATGCAAACACACTAGTAAGAAATCATTTTCTTGTAAGGTGTGTGGATCAGCATATTCAACAAATTAACATCTGAAAAACACACACTAGAGAAAAACCATATCTTTGTGAATTTTGTGGAATAACATTTTCAATGAATTCTACTTTAAAAATGCACGTCCAAACACATACGGAAGAGAAACCACATACTTGTAAAGTGTGCAGAGTAGCATATTCATCTAATTCTTCTCTAAATAGACATATGCGAGTACACACAGGAGAGAAACCATATTCTTGTGAATCATGTGAGCGGACATTTTCGCAAAAGGTAAATTTAGAGACCCACATGAAAATGCACACTGGAGAGAAACCATATTCTTGTGAAGTATGTGAGTCAGCATTTGCAACAACGGTAAATTTAAAAAGACACATGCAAGTACACACTGGAGAAAAACCATATATTTGTGAGATGTGTAATGCAACATTTTCAGCTAATTCATCTCTAAAAAGACACATGCAGACACACAGTGGAGAGAAACCACATTCTTGCAAGGTTTGTGGCTCGACATTTGCAAGAAATTCACATTTAAAGAGACACATGATCGTACACACTGGGGAGAAACCATATTCTTGTCAAATTTGTGGATCAGCATTTTCAGAGAAGACGGATTTAAAAATACACATTAGGATACACACTGGAGAAAAACCATACACTTGTGAGGTATGTATGCGGACATTTTCAGTAAAGATATATTTGAAAAAGCACATGAAAACACATACTGGAGAGAAACCATATTCCTGTGATATGTGTGGATCCCAATTTTCAGTCAAAAAATCATTGATAATACACTTGAGAACTCACACTGGAGAAAAACCATATTCTTGTGAAGTATGTGGGTTAGCATTTTCAGCAAATTTCAGTTTAAGGAAACACATTCGAATACATACTGGAGAAAAACCATATTCTTGTGAAGTATGTGGTTCGGCATTTTCAGAGAATTCTAATTTGAAAAAACACATTCGAACTCACACTGGAGAAAAACCATATTCTTGTGAAGTATGTGGGTCAACATTTTCAAGGAGATCAATTTTAAAGAAGCACATGAGTATACACAGTTTAGAGAAAAGTTGCTCAGATTTTGACAGTTCAAATATAAGTGTACACATTCCATAGGATTTTTGCCAGTTTATGGCAACAAACCCTTTACAAGGTCTGGGGCCCATTCTAGGTAGTGTGACAGGATGAGATTGTTAATTGACACTTAAAATTACTAAGATAAAAATCTTTTTTTTTTTTCTAACAAAATTCTATCACAAATGGGGTTTTGTTGAAACAACACATTTTCCAGGGTAGTGGTTTTGTCCTTGCCATGAAGGTTTGTATTGGCAGATTATATTAGGAGGCAGTTTGTGCTGATAGGAGTGGAAGATAAAAGTTAACCCTAGCCTTGAACAGGTTCTGATTGTAATGATTGGGAAAACATCCTCTTGGGAGTCGGTTCCACAGAGCAGTGGTTCACGGGAAGAAGCTGTTAGAGAGTAACTTCTCACCATTGGTATGTGGAGGGATTGTGGGTGGTTTGCTACTATGTAAATGGTATGGTGTTTCCTCAGTGAAGGTTTGAATTAACAGAACCAGGGAATGTAGCTCATCTGAGCAGTTTCCATGGAAGTAGTGATAAAGCAGTAATAGGCTTGCCACATCCTGCCTGTGCGAAAAGTGGTTAGAGAATGGAAAATAATTTGTCACCCACATCGGCTCATAGATACTTTTGAACTCTATTGAGACTGAAGAGTGAGGTCTTGGAAGCTCCTGCTATAATATGATAACAGTACTTCATTTTTGGCCTGATCTGACTCTTAAAAGATAATGGATAGCAGATATTAGATACTGGAGTGATACAGGGAGCTGACCATTTTACCTCCATCCATAGCAATGTAGAAGTCCCACTTGAAGTCAAGTTTCATTCTCTTCAAAAATTTTTAAGGCTTTAAATTCAATGAATGCCATTTGTTTTTCTCATAGGTTACTACACCTGGTTTTGCATTTGTAAAGATTTTCAGCCATCATCTTTTGCATCTCATATAATAAGGGATATACTTTGCCATCCAAACATTGAGCAAGGGTTTCAGCATTCTTGTACACATCACCTGATGTATCATTGGTTAATATTATTTCCAGAAGTTTCTAAAGATACATATCACCTAAGAATTTCACTTTCCATAGCTTTTTACATTATTTGGACTATTGTCCTCATCTTTGTTGCCATATTTATTACAACGTTTCAGCTGTTGTATGCTCTGGCCTTCTTCAGGTGGTTGGAATGTCGAACTGAATCCTTTATTTCACTCACTGCTAGTTCCATGTGGCATGATTAATGGATGTCAGTTATCTCCTGTTAATTTTCCCTCTGAAAGTTCTCCACTGCCTTAACCGGGTATTGAACTCACACTCTTTGGGTCCTGTCATTGGATCTAACTAATGCCTTTATCCACTGTGTCATGTGTCCTTCAGGGCTCAGTTTGACATTCCAACCACCTGAAGAAGGCCAGAGCATACAATGGCTGAAATGTTGTAATAAATATGGCAACAAAGATGAAGACAATAGTTTGAATAATGTAAATAGTGTACATAATACCTCAACTCAGAAATATAGACAGATTCCATAGCTTTGTTATGATCCAGAATGATATTTTATCACTCTAAAAATAACCTTGCCATCAGTGTTGATAGAAAATAAAGATATTTGATCATCCATGAAATAAAGATAAAAAAATTCATCATCTTAAAAGCAACCTTGCCACCAGTGATTAAAAATGAAAGATATTTCATCATTCTAAAATCTGATTATAAAAATGACACTTCCACCACAAACAAGGGCAATCAGTAGAGTAGCAGTGATAAAAAAAAAGTCCAATACCCATGTATTCTTCATCCATCCTTGAAAATTGAAAACTGACAATGAAAAATGTTATCCTCACCAAAGAAATTCTCAGAACAGACAAAAACAAGTAGGTACAAACTTTTAAAGAAAACAAAAGAAATAGACTGAGGACATTTTAATGTACACCAACTAATATCTGTAATCCACGGCATGAAAATGAAAAAATACAAATTCTTGTTATTAATGTCTCAAGTCTTGTTGTTATCATTGCAGATTTCATTTTGTTTTCAGTATAAAAAAAGTAAAAATGATTCCTCTATCAATTACTGCTACAAATATAACAATGGGGTAACTTATGCAACACAACATCTTACCCCATTACAGCTTGCAGCACCATCAAAATGTATTATTGTACTAATCCACAATTTGGAGAAATATTTCTATTATACTGGACCCATAAACCTGTTTGACATAAACATGAGATGAATTAAACTTGAATTTTATTCTTTTCAACACTGTGTCCCCTTCTCTTGAAAGTGCCAAGGTTTGAAACAAATTAAAATGATCCAGAATAAAAAATTTCATCATCCTAAAAACGATCTTGCCACCAGTGATGAAATATGGGAAAGATATTTCATCATTCTAAAATCTGATTATAAAAACGACCCTTCCACCACAAGTGATGACAGGACAGGAAGTCAGGAGAGTAGCAGTGAGAAAAAGGCCCAACACTCATATATTCCTCATCCCTTCTTGAAAATTGAAAACTGATGATCTCAAACATTATCCTCACCAACAAAATTCTTGAAACAGACAAAAGCATGTAAGCACAAACTTTTAAAGAAAACAAAAGAGACAGTAACACTGAGAACTTATACAATGCAACATCCTACCCCATTACAGCTTGTATCAGCTTTTAGCACCATCAAAATATATTGCTGTACTAATCCACAATTTGGAGAAATATTTCTTACTCTTATACTGGGCTTATAACTTATTGACATAATTTCAAGAGCAAGCATGTGACAGAGTAAACACGGGATGAATTAAACTCAAATTTTATTTTGAACATGGTGTCTCCTTCACTTGAAAAAAAATGGGAGGAAGGACTATTTTTAAAAAAGGAAATTTCTCTCATTAAGAGGGATGAATAAGTTATCTCTCTTTAACTTTCCATTTATTCTAATAGCATGCATATAATCCTACTCAAGAATTCATATTTAGAAACACTCACTAGAGAATGACCTTTAACTTCTCAAAAGTGTCTGTCAAAATTTTGACAAACAAAACTTTAAAACTACACATGAGGACACTGGAACAAAAGTATTTTTGTGCAGTTTCTATATGTTCTTGATATTACTAAATGTATATATCTGTATAAAAAAATACTTTCATGTCACTGTCACACTTTTTCAATTAAAGGGACACAACTCTCTGATTTTCAATAGCTCATGTGACAGAGAGTTTGGATTCCCAATTTTCATTACTGTGTTTTCATTGATTTTGTTGATGTGATTTTTTGCAACAGAGGACCAAATTTCAATCAAAAGTGCTAAGGCTGCAGCTAGGAAATCCTTCCTTAAAAATTGAAAACTGATGATCTCAAACGTTATCCTCACCAACGAAATTCTTGGAACAGACAAAAGCATGTAAGCACAAACTTTTAAAGAAAACAAAAGAGAGGTAACACTGAGAACTTATACAATGCAACATTCTACCCCATTACAGCTTGTATCAGTTTTCAGCACCATCAAAATATATTATTGTACTAATCCACAATTTGGAGAAATATTTATTATACTGGGCTTATAACTTATTGACATAATTTCAAGAGCAAGCATGTGACAGTTTAAATGTGAGATGAATTAAACTTGAATTTTATTCTTTTCAACAGGGTGTCTCCATCACTTGAAAAAAATGGGAGGAAGCACTATTTTTAAAAAAGGAAATTTCTCTCATTAAGAGGGATGAATAAGTTATCTCTCTTTGACGTTCCATTTATTCTAACAGCATGCATATAATCCTACTCACTTGGAAGAATTCATATTTAAAAACATTCACTGGAGAGTGACCTTTAACTTCTCAAAAGTGTCTATCAACATTTTGACAAACAAAACTTTAAAACTACACATGAGGACACACACTGGAATGAAAGTATTCGTGTGCAGTTTCTATATTGATATTACTAAATGTATCATCTATATAATAAATGCTAATGTCAGTGTGTCACACTTTTTTCAATTAAAGGGACACAATTCTGATTTTTTTATGTGATTTTTTTGTACGATAAAAATTTTTATAACTTGGAAATAAATTTGGGAATAATCAAAAATTAATTGCGAAATCCAGTGAAAGTCACCCATGAAATAAAAAGAATTATTTGTATATAAATTAAGGACCTACGTACATCAAATTGTCTTTAAATTAAGTTGTGGCAGAAGAATTAACATTGAACTTTTAAAAAGGTAAGCTTAAATATTAATAAAATAAAATGCAGCGATCAATTTTGAGTTCTTCTGTAGTTTATTGTTTATATGGCAGAATTATGCCTCCCAAAAAGAAATCTCTGCGAACAGAAGACCAGATTTCATTCAAAAGAGCCAAGGCTGCAGAAAGTCCCATTCAAATGAAAACCCAGATCAAATGGCAGCCAGGAGAGCTTCCAGTGCTGAAAATAATGCAAGACGTAGGACCTCTTATACTCCTGAAAAAGCCAAAGGCCCAATCAAAAAGAGCCACTCAAGGCAGAGAGTTACAGAATAAGAGGTAAGAGACAAAGTTTATGTGGATATGAAGGGATGATAACAGTTAACCTTAGATTTGAACTGGTTAAAAATGTTAATTGTAAAAGAATGGTATAATGGATGCTACTTGTCATTCCCATAATTATAATGAATGGTGACAAAAACAGGGAATTGTGGGTAGAAGAGCAAATATATGAGTCAATGACAAATCAGTTGGTGGGGGGTTTGATCAAGTATCAAGCACCTTGACAGACAAGCGAACAAATGCCAAAGAAGAAAGAAAAATAAACAATTACATCATATTGTTCCAATATTAAAGTGACTTAAACTGAGTTGACAGATCAGAATCAATAATATTGCAGATTCTTTTTTGGATTTTATCAAAAATCTCTAAACATAGATTTGGACAATATAAAATTTACTGTCGTTTTTTGAATGAATATAAAATACCTTGGAAATTGTTTCTATAATGAAGAAAAAATGGTTATATCCACTCAAAACAGATTCAAATATGTGGAATGCTTTTTTGGATTTTATCAAAAATCTCTAAACTTATAGATTTGGAAAATATAAAATTTACCATCACTATAGTTGGCTTTAGCGATGTTAATTATAATGCCATTTCCTCAAAGTATTCCATGTGTATGTTAGTCATTACTAGTGATAATGGTGATCCCATTGCCAAACCTTTATCCTACCAGGCTCTGGTCATCTAGAATTTGGCAAGTACACCCACATACTGTTGTATCATCAGAATAGAAATCTTTACAAGATCAAAGTATACTTTTAGGCAGATGATTAATGTAGAGAGTTAAGCCAAGATCAAGCTTTGTTAGATGCCTGCATTGATCTGGGCATTGGCAGACTGGCAATTAACCTTCAAGTATCTACCCCTTAGGAAGGACTTGATAATTGAGAAGATTCTTCCAGTGATTCCATAGCTCAAGAGCTTGTGTAGAAACCCTTTATGCTACACATTGTCAAAGGCCTTCAAAATATCTAATACAATACATTTTTAAGATGTATTTATTGTATCAACATGCAATATTAAAGTTATATGTTGCTAATATTTTTCAAACACAATGAAAAAAACTAGCTTGATGTTTGAGGTACTGAAAGTTACAAGCCAGTTTTTGATCTGTTAGAGCAAGGTCAGAAGAGAGATCAGTTTCAAGGCAGAAATCATCTTGATTTTTGGAAGTGTATTTGTACAGTATCAGCAGCATAGATCTTTGCTAATGATCTGAGAATGTCCCTAGATAGATCACTACTAATAACTAGAAAGGGAGTAATGTTATTGCTGCCAATGTTTTTCTTCTGGGAAAGACGACTCTAAGAATTGGCTGATGCTTGAGAAGTGAATTTATTTCCATTTCTACAAATACTGAGAAATACTGAAAGAAAAAAACAAAGGCTTCGCACTGCATACGAATCAATTGTCGAAAATAGCCTGAAAATTCAAAAGTGACCGATCTATTCCAACCTACCTTGTGTACTAACCAGAATTCAAGATTAGGTACAATTCCTGGCAAGCTTCTTTTCTAAAGTGAAACAGTAGAGTTGGTATAAGTAATGTAGTTGGCCCTGCCCTGGCATCTCGTCTACAGTCACTTTCTCACAGACGCGCCGTCGCCTCCCTCTGTCTGTTCTACAAATACTTTCATGGAAATTGCTCCAAGGAGCTGCATTCGCTGGTTCCCAGACGTCATGAGTTCCAGCGCCTTATGAGGCTGGCATCCCGCTCTCACCCCTTCACTGTCAAAACTCCTAAATGTAGCCGTCTCTTCTACTCTAATAGCTTCATGTCTCGCACCTCTCGCTTGTGGAACTCCCTTCCCTATTCCTGTTTCCCTGTGAGCTGTAATCTCCAGCTATTCAAGTGTAATATCAATCGACATCTCCAATTGCCTTGATCTATCCACTACCCTCATCCTTTCTTCTATCACTCCTATCTGATCTTGCTCTAAACTTTCTGTAACCCCTTGCGTCCTAGTGGCTTCCCGCCTTGCTTGGGGTGAAATGCTTAAAAAAAAAAAAAAAAGTCCTGCTAAGCTTCTAAGCCAGGGTAACACAACTCTGGTTTTGTTTTTCCCTCCAAAATATGACAGTTATGATGTGACCAGGTCAGACTGAATTATGAGATCCTTATCTATAGTTACCCCCTTTACAACCCTAACCCTAACCCCCTGACACCAGCCCCAAGAGGACATATCCTTAGTGGACACTTGCATTGGTCTCATAAACTTCAGAAGACTAACCATTCATGGACCTACTTGAAAGCATCCTGGGTATGATGATAAACTACATCTGGCAGCAAGGCCTCTGATCAGGAGGTTTTGTGGAGTCTGCAACCAGGTGGTATGTGTCATTTAAAAGATGTGTTATTGTTGTTTTTAAAATGTTTGGTATGCTGACATTCATATAGCAACAAACAGCTTGGTCAATAAATCCCAACAACTTATAAACATTATTATTTCTTTCCTTTTAAATATTAGTTCATGTCATGTTGAAACACCAGTTCTAGTATGATCAACAAAGTTTAGCAACCTGGTTACTACGGCAGTCGGAAAGTGATTGAAGGCAAGATGCCAGGTCAGGACCAGTAACATTGCAGATTCTTACATTCTTTATTCATGAATTAACTAGTACAGTCTGTTGCATAGGTAAGTGACATTTGGGACACATTTACAGTTACTTCTCTTTTTACCAACAGACCATATCTTCCCTCTGGCTTGCACCGCTGACTACCCTGCTAAACATCTTTGACTGCAACTGTCTCTCTAACCTGTGCCTGCCTGTGACTCTAGATCTCCATCAATGGCTCGTCACTCGGCAGAATTTTCTGCAATGAATCTCTTGATCATTACCGATTTTGACGTCTGTCACCATGCGGAATGTGTGAATATATTTTAAACTGGGAGCAGAGAGAAAATTCTATTCACTTGACTCCTAACATTATTTTCAAATATATATATATATATATATATATATATATATATATATATATATATATATTGGCAGCAGGATTTCCCAGAAAATAGCTAAGCGTGTATTCCTCATCTGCTTTAGAGGAACCACTCTTGTTTTGGAATCAGAGTTGCCAAGAGAAATGAAGAGAATTTTTTTCTGAATTACTAAAATTTTTATTTTAATAAATTGATTTTTCAAAAAGAAATTTAGAATTATTTGGTGTGAATTTAGTTTTTATTAATTTATTATCTTTTAGTGAATAAAAGAATTGTAAATTAAGGGCTTGTGATGTTGGCAAATCTGTAGGAAACTGTGTTGTCCAGTCCTTTTTATATTAAAAATCCAAACATCCAAATTTCCAACAATGATAAAATAAAAATAAAGAAAACATGGTCTCATGCCTGTTAAATAAATCATTTGTAATTACAAATGTATGTACAGGAATTCAAAAATAGGCAAAAAAAAAAATAAAAATAATCTTTAGTCGATTTAAAATCTTTGGGTAGTTGGTCCATAGTAAAAAAAATGGTTTTGAAAAGTCTTTTAGTAATTGGTCCACATTAAAATGCTGTGGTTGAGAAAAGACTTGAACAGTTTGTTCAAAGTCAAAGCTATGGTTAAGAAAATGATTTTTAGTAGTTGTTCCATAGTCAAATCTGCAGTCAGTGGCATAGCTGGTGTTTTTATTGCTCAGGATGGCCCTCAGTTTTGCCGCCCTTCCCCAGAAGGAATACAATGCACATTAGCCCCTTAAAGTTTATATATATATATATATATATATATATATATATATATACACACACAAGTATAGGATTGGTGTATATGGAATAAATTCCAATAACCAACAAATACTACTCTTAAAAGAGTGCTCAATACAGAGTAGAGCAAATATAATTATTTATTCAAAAATTATAATATAAATATGTTATAAAATCACTACAAAAATAGCTATTTTGTTTCAACACTTCTTTTGTCTTTTCAAGAATCTAAAATCTAATTTAATCTTCTCTAAAATCACTACAAAAATAACCATTTTTGTTGAAACACCATCACTTGATAAGACACAAGAAGTGTTGAAACAAAATGGCTGTTTTAGTAGTGATTTTTTAACATATTTGTGTTATAATTTTCAAATATATATATATATATATATATATATAGTAAAAATTGGAATGCATGTGATAAAGCATTGGAATTATTTCAATTTATCTATTTTATAATTTATGAAAGTAATGATTTTATATCCGTATTAAAGCTAGGCCTATGATAAAAAATATAAACAATTGGTTCACTTATTTATTAATTTTTTTTTCACTCACAGTTCACAGATATAAAAAATCAAAATCAAAGAACTGATGCCAAAGTCTGGACTTCTCACATAAGGTGTGAAAAAACTGTGAATTCACTAAATTCACTTAATCCAAGCGACATCAAGCCCTTTAAAAATGTTCAAATTTTTTCACACCTTTTGCTTGTAAGTGGGGTTTATCCTCACCAGCTGACAATTTGTTTTGGTGACAAGTTTTTTTATTGCTTGTCAAAAACAAATTGGCTTCATTTAAACCTTATTTTCTTCCTTATCACTGCTTTTTTTGCAAAAATTATTTAAATTATGCTATTGTTGTTTTTTTTTTCTTTTCTGAAAACTCACCATGAACCAAAAGTGCCACCCATAGCAGACTACCCACTATGCCACCCACTGAGAAAAGATTTTTAAGTAGTTGGTCCACTGTAAAAAGTATTGGCTGAGAAAAGACTTTGATATTCAGAGAAGATTCACTGACTAACCCTGCTGTTACTGTTGAAGATGTCTCGTTCCAAATCACTTACACAAGTTTCTTTCAGAATGTACTGAAGAGCAGGAAAAATCTATGTAGTCACATCTTTTGTATTCAAATGGCTTGGAGACAGTCACATCTCTGCTACTAAAAGTCAAAATCTGTGAAAGTCAAAATCTTGCTGAAAGTAAACTTGAGAAAAGTAGGGTTTTATTTAGTTTTCTCTGATTGGTCAAATATTTCATATGGTAATATTAATTTCTAACCAATAGACACTTTGATTTCAACAGTGTGTATTGTATTGTGGAATCTTTTGGGCATATTTGTATATATTGCCTGAGATTGGGTTTGGATGTGTTTTAATATGGTAGGTATGTGGGTTTGTGGGTATGCAATTGTTTTGGAAATACAGGGTGGGGCACAAAAAGATGGACAAAATAAAATTTTTAATTTCTACAAATCTAGGAATTTTTGCAAGATTTTTTTCACAAGAGGTGAAAAATCTTTTAAAGTTTTACTGTCCAAAAGCAATTTCAAATTGATGAATGTTTCGTCATTGTGATCAGTAATTGATGACATGTTTGATCCAGGTGTCTCGCTGCTGGATGACATTCGCCTTTCTGACACTGAAATTCTTCACGTCTCTCACCAACATATCATTTGGAATTCTCCTGATTTCTTTCTTGATGTTTTCTTTCAGCCTCACAGTTGTGTCTAGGCTGCCCTTGTCGAAGTTAACTTCTCCTTTAGTACGTTAACCCTTTCACCAGGGATCTCGTCGGAGTTAACTCCTCCTTTAGTTCGTTAACCCTTTCACCAGGGGTCGCTCTTCCCTGACTATAAATAGTCACTGACCCTTCGCTTCTTTCTCTTTTTCCCTCAGGCCTTTGCGCCGACACCTGGAGGTAAATCTCTCTTTTTCCTCAGGCTTCCAGCCTTACCACTTCAAAAATGTGAACACTCACCAGAGATAGCGTTTCCCAAAATGCTGGGAACACGCTAAGCACAATATACACACACACAAACGCACATATATAATATTCACACACACTTTGTCCTCTTGTAACTGTTTCTATGTAACCTGTTATTAATATATATAGTTGGACCGGCTAGCAGGAAAATCTGAACCCACATGTGTTTCTTCTACATCTACTCAACAACAAAACAGCCACGGTCCACTACACCCTCATACAGCCTCTCCTTCAAGTAGCCCCAGAGAAAATAATCCAGCAGGCTAAGATCAGGACAAGTAGGGTGGCTATGGATTGTCAGTCCTCCTCAAGATTAATCAGTCACCTGGAAAATATTGCCTGAGATGTTATACAGTGAGGTGGTGCACCATCCTGATGAAACACAATTTTGTTCATGTCAAAATACCTTCACCTCCTTAATGCCGGAATGAAGCATCTCTGAAGCATTTCAATGTATCTGTGTGCATTCACTGTCAACTGATGACCATTATCGTCTTCAAAAAAGTATGGGCCAAAATAGAGTTTATTTCCTATAAATGTATGTTTTAAAACTTAAAAAAAATAGAATCACTTCATTGAATTTTAAATCTGTTCTGGTTTAAACATTTTGCTGAGCCAACAATCGTTCTAAAGGTAGCACCAGAGAAAGTAACCCAGTGGGCTCAGATCAGGAGAGTGGGGTAGCTATGGATTGCTGGACCAACAATAGTCCTAAAGGATAAAACATGTCACGTGAAAAAATTTTCCACTTTTCATAGATTTTCCTAAAATTGTTCTTTATATATAAAAATGTATATATTGTTTACTCATAGTTAAATTACTATAATTTCCAAGCCTTAAACAGTTTAATTTATTTATTATAAGTAGATTTTTTGAATAAATTTTCTTCATGATCCAACATCCATTAAACTACAACGTTTACACACACATTTAAAATAATTTGCTAACCTGTAACACCAGGAAAGTCCTGGCCAAACAAGAACATATGTTAAACCTAAACTAATCTAATAACGTCTAACTCAAATTTTGTGTGGTTAGTTGCGTGCCAGAGGATAATTCTTGGTTTTTATTTACCGGAAACTTTGGACATAAAGTGAATTGGGTATAAAATAAATACCATATTTTCAGGCTTACAAGATGCACTTTTTTTCCTAAACAAATAACCTGAAAAATACATGTGCATCTTCCAAGATGAATGTAAGGCAACACCCAGACTCAAATAAACTTGGACAGTCACCTAATTGGCTTGATGGTTAGGGACATGGATTTGTATGTTGAGTCATTACGCTATAATGTTAGCTATCTAATTCAGCCTTTTATATCATGTAACCTCAGTATTTAGCTGTTACAATTATTTCCAAGACTATAAACCTTCCTGGAGCCGAGCCACAATCTTAAACATGCTCTTTTTACTTGCAGCAGTGGGAGCCTTTCTGCTCTTGACTAGTATGTCATTGCCATACAAACAAAATCAGATGAGTGATTAATGCAAACAATACATAGTGTCGGTATGTGAGGGATGCATGGTGAATGTATTGTTGTATTAGAATGACTTTTTTTTCTTAGAAATTTCTTTCCAATATTAGGGTGAGTCTTCCAAGCTGCTGCATCTTGTAAGGTGGAAAATACAGTAATATATTTTTATTTATTTGATTTAGAGTCCTTTGATAGTAAAATGTTCATTTATAAGGTGGATCTTGGTAGCAGTCTGGAAAAAGTCTGTTTCAGCTCGGTAGTTTGTCGTTTTGAAATCAAACCATGCTAGTGGTAGTAGTCAACTTAGAAATAGGTCAGTGTCAATCTATTGTGTTTTTCTCGGTCCTATAAAGGGCAGAAAATAATATAATTAGCAAATAAACTCTTAACTACTTCAAACATACATTTACTAATCATAAATGTAAAAGCTTACTACAATTCAGAGACCCCCAATATTTTATAAAGATTTATGCGTGTGTATGTGTGTGTGTGTAGAAATGTACCAATTATTATAAATACGGATGTCCATACAAGACATTATCAGAAAATAAGAGCGATAACTATAGTAAATTTAAAATTGAAGTTTTTAAAATCCAAACATTAGATTATGGAGAATATTTTAATAAATTTTTAAGATTAGTGGGTAGTTAAAAATTATCTAAAAAAGGCGCTCACTTTATATTCCTCTAGTAATTTTTATAGATATGTTCATTGTAGAAAAAAATTAGATAAGCTTCTGTCTGTCAGTCAAGCTATCAACATCTTAAACACCTACTGCTGTGTTTAAATTGTTTATGTAGATATGACATTCAAAATCCACTTGGAATAAAAATAAAAATGAAAGTTATAAAAAGAGTTTTTAAAAAAATAAAACATATTTCGAATTTTAACCACCATTTCCATTTTTTTCTTTATGATATTTGCAGAGAATTAATAAAACCTTTTGCAGCCATATTTGCAAAACCAGGGACCAGGAATTATGTAGAAAAATAAAAAAAAAATTGTTGTGGCAGATAAATGCATTTTTATTGCAGACTAGCAGTAGAGCCCCATGTTGCCTGGGGATGTAACAGTGAGAGATAGATCAAGTATCGACCATCATAAAGACTGAAAAATAAAATTGACAAAGATTATTGTTTAAGGTTGACGGACATGCATGTCTTAATTAGTTTTTTTTTTCTTTTTTTTTTACGAATTGGTCAAACCCAAACTCAAACAAAAACATTGTTTTCAATCGTTATAAGTCTACCGATTGAATAGAATTTTATTATAAACAATTGTATTGTAAATGGAATTTTTAAAGCATTCTGAATGTAAAAAAAAAAAAAAAAAGTGTGCAAGACAATAAGAAACACTACCTGCCCCCGCAAAAAAAGTGAAGTTTTGTTGAAATCGGTTGAAAAATGTAGGAAATCCGATCCCATATATAAACGAAAACACACACATACACACAAACAACCTGGGTTTTATAATAAGTATAACTCGATATAAGTTGTCCCTCTTTCATTAATGCCTCTTAATCGTGTTTTCAAATTGATTTCATGCAAAAACAATTGTGTTTTTCCAATTTTTGGCGCTGTCAGAACCACCACAAGGTAATTTTTCGTAGTCCTGTGAAGTTTTGTTGAAATCGGTTGAAAAATGTAGGAAATCCGATCCAATATATAAACGAACAGACACACACACACACACACACACACACACACACAACCTGGGTTTTATAATAAGTATGATTTATTGATGTACTTACATACATGCCAATAAATATATATTTCTGTATATATTGCACCTATATAAGATTATTTAGTACAAGTTTAAAAAAAATATATATATATATATATATATATATATATATATATATATATATATATATATATATATATATATATATATATATATATAATTGTTATAAAATAAAATAAGACATATCTCGGCTGATTTACAGGCAAATACTCAAGAGCGAGAGCCGGATGTGAACGGGACAAAACCCCGTCACAAAATGACCATTATCTTCGTTTACAAATTTTCCCGACACACGAGTTCCGGTCGAAAAATAAAATAATATTTAAGGTGCTCTATTTTTCGTCCAATAAAAATGCTTCCCTCCTAATTATACTCGCTTCGTTTCTCGAGTCTGTTAAGCCATAAAAAACGTTATAAAAGGGGTCACACGGAAGTTCAACAGGCAGTCCACAGGTGCCCAGAGTAGAGACCTGTCACGTTCAGCTCCTGACAGCAGGGGAGCATCAACCACCGTCAACATGTGTGAACTACTATGAGAGATCGACCTAGATCCAAAGCCGGCTTATGAACTTTACCACAAGGTAGCTGTCCCAAACCCACACGTTCCTGTTGAAATAAACGACGTAAATCTATTTCTGCTGGTCATATTTTTTCTTGCAACCATACGCTTGTCTATAACATAATTAAATGGGGTACTAATTAAATAATAACACAAGACTTCATTATTTAACATTTTATTCAGTCCAATATTTTGTCACTTACTTCTGGCCAGTCTGGAGTATGTGCCCTTTGTAGAGCCCTGTCGTCCTTACATTTTCCATCAGTATTATTTGAGAGACTGCCTCTAAATTTGGAGCAATTGTTTATATATCCATCTCTCCAACATTCTTGCAATACCAGATACAGGCATGAGGTTGCGATGCGTGTTCTTAACGCATATATCTATTGTACATTTAACGATTCAAGAAAAAACAACGAAACTTCACTTGTGGATCAACAAATAAATATATATTGAAATATAACATACAAAGCCATCATGCAATGAAGTGTAATGATTAAGGAGAAAAAAGTTGTTCCCCTTCAACTGTATTCTGATTTATGATTGAATGTTCAAAAGAGTTTCTCTTGAATAAGAATGTTCCGGATTCTATGTTGAATAGAGTTTGCTGTTAGAATAGAATACAGTTAATTAAGAAATGTGTTGTTTAGAGAAATTAATAGAGTTCTGGTTCATGAACTTAGCTGAGTCACAGAGAGAGATATGTATAATGTGTTACAAAAATCTGTGTCTGTGTGTGCGTTTGAAATGTTGTGAGTAAAGTCGTAGATTTGTGTGGACAGGAGAAAATAGCTGGACTCTACTGGCGGCTTATGGAAAAAATTGCTTCTTTTAAAGCTACCGATAGGCTCCCAGCGAAAACACAGGAAAAATTGATTTAGCACTAAAATGTTTTATTGGTTAAAATTTGACCAATTACTGATTTTGTATCAAAGAAACATGTGAGCAAGTTCACGACCGAAAAATTCAAAGTGATGACTGCGATTGCTAAATTGTCTTATAGAAAGGCAGTATTGATTTACTAGCCAATCGCAGACGAATAAATTGTGGGCGTGGAAAGGCATAGCAATCGCTACAAGGTCACATACGTCTGTATTCAGTGGCCTGGAGAAACCCCAAATCAAACTTGCACCTTGCTCCCTTTTACAGTCTTGAGTGAAGTTTGAGTGTATGTCTAAAGTTTTCTTAAAGTTCCGTCAGAGACTGAGAAAGCCGATAAAAAGTATTTCTTTAAAAAAGGAAACATTGACAAACGTTTCCTATTATTTGTTCTTTATCTTGACATCCTGTCGGATTCTTATCCATATTTTTATCCATTCTTATCCTAAATTTGATCCTTCTTAACCTATAAGAAATCCTCTAGAGAAATTAATTGTTTTCCAGTTTTCGGAACAAATAAAAAAATAATAAATGTAACTAACTTGTATGCATACAAAAAGCTTGTATTCTTTTAAAAGAGGGGACAGGTTTTGGTTCAACACCGTTAAGATGGCTTTGTTAGTAAACGAAATC
The DNA here is from genome assembly GCA_903632075.3 of Acanthosepion pharaonis. Lineage (NCBI taxonomy): Eukaryota > Metazoa > Mollusca > Cephalopoda > Sepiida > Sepiidae > Acanthosepion > Acanthosepion pharaonis. The sequence continues at coordinate 282,273 of CAHIKZ030005549.1, forward strand.
ATTTTCTAGAGATAAATTGAAAGCTTGCATAATTTTTTTTTTTGTTTTGTTTGTGCCATTTTATTTTGCTTCAACAAAATGTCTTTGAATTGAATGAAAACCGAAAAACTAACAAAAGAGACGACGATGACTCAGCAAATTTCAGAAGATTTCTTTGTTTAATGAAGAAAGGTAAGGAAATCTGACAGTAATTCCTAGAGACCTATAGTTTAATTTCGTTTTTCATTTAACCTCGTCTAAAAACAAAAAGACATTTGAATTCAATGATTTTTTTTCTCTGAAAACCTGGGTTTAAAATTAAATTAATAAATTATTCATTAGCATTTTTTTAAAAATGGATTTTTTATTCATATTTCCTTTTTTTTTCTTTGATGTTTTTAAGATTCGCCAATTTCAATGTTTTTGCATTTTGTACAAAAAAATATTTAAAAAATAAAATAAATCTTTTGTAAATGACCCCCTTGGACTTCCGTAATCTTTTATATTCCAGTTAATCATCATCTAGTTCTGTTCATATTTTTTTAAAGATAAATTCTTAATTTACTGACGAGTAAGGAACTGGGCAATTCTTTTCTTCATCAGTTGAATAAATTTCCCAAATGGCCGATGAGGAAATTGGCGCTAAAAATTCGGTAATTTTGACAAGGTAGGAAAAAAAAAGTCAATTGAAAATTGATTTTAGGGCCATCCTGGAGTGAGTATTTGAAATAGAAATATATAGTTTTTGCTTCTTTAAAAAGAAATAAATAACTCCCTAAAAAAGTTAATTTTTTCCATGAGATCGCTGGAAAATGGGCATCATAGCATGATAAAAATGGCCTTAAACTTGAGGAAAGCAAATCAAAATTTTTATGTTTCTATTTAAGAGGAAAGAAAGTATTTTTTAAAAAGTTTTCCGTTTTTTACAACATTCTAATTTTTGATTAAAAAAACCTTTGTCTTCGTCAGCGGAAATACTAAATAACATAGAAAATTTTTGTGCATTTTTTTTATGACAGACATTAATTTTGAAAATCTTGCAAAAATAAAAATAATTGTTGGGTTTTTAATGAAACTTTCAAAAACTATTCACCAATGATGGAAATAAATATGTTATTATTTTTAAAATCATCTTATATATATATATATAAATATATATATATATATATATATATATATATATATATACACACCAAATAATTTTATGAAATCTCTAGCAATTCAATGTTGAAGCACACAAATCATTATATTAGTTAAAAGCACAAATCTTCAAGGAAAGTAAATCATGTTTTGTATTTATAAAAATTGGACCTCATGTACCTAAAAATCAGCTCTGAATTGTAACATACAAAAGTAAAACTCATTAAAACAAAGATATTTAATTTCAAATGCTTTTAGTTGCTTTTATAAATATGCATAATATTGTCTTCAGGCAAAAAAACTTTTTCAATGAAAAATGAATTTAAAAAAAAAAGGATTAATTATTTCTTAAATTATTTTATTATTTTTACATTAAAGTTGTTAAATATTGTAAAATTTGTGGAAAATGTGAATCCTTTACTTAATAGTTTTATTAAGTAGATCTATCCATACAGATTATAAATTGCAAAAGCTTTTTCAATCAACAAGCCTCCAGTTAGAAAAATCTTACTGTTCCTTGCCTTTTGTGTCCATAAAATGGCTGTAATTCAAATGTATGGAAGCCCAGAAGAAACATGATACAATAAAAATGTCACGTGATTTGATTTTGTATATAAATGTTTTTCAACACTGTTAACAGCCTTTACATTTTTACATGGGCGAAACACAAAAATTTTACGAAAATTTCCTGAAAGTCTAATACCATTTGCATTGAATTTCTAAACCTTTCTTCTTACTTGAAAAATAAAATAAAAAGTGTATATGATTATGTAATTATTAGAAAAAAAATGCCTTTTCAATATTGTCATATAACTTAAGATTAAAAAAATTAACAAAAGAGAAAAAATGTATAGCATTTCAACTTATAAGGTTACCTATAAAGTAATATGTACCTATCTTATGAAATTTATATAGTCATAGTTTTATATTATCTCAGTTATGTCATCTCTATCTATAAAAGGCAGGATGTGTGTGTGTGTGTGTGTGTGTAACGAATGCACGGCCACAATTTTTGATGGATTTACACCAAAATTTACATGCACATGCTCCAAGTTAGTGGGAAAGCCAAGACCAACTTTGCATTTCCCAACTCCCATCAATAGTGGAAATAATCAATGTTTTTCATGCTTCTATGGCAGTTTTCATGTAGTTGTGGTCATTTCCTACTGGCCAGAGTGAGAGCCTATAGCTGGCTGCCACGAATAGGCAGGAAGATTCTATTGGCCAGCGTGAGAACCAACAGCTGACTGACACGAATGTTAACTAGCATGCAAAAAAAATCGATAGCTGCATTTGTCACAAGTGGGAAAAATTTAAATCTTCATGGAACTTTACTCCAATTGGCTCATTCGCTTGCTTAAACTCAGCGTTGATTCTGATTCTGCAGAACTGGGTTGGGTGTGAAAAAGTATTTGTTGTTAACATTCTTTTTTCATTCAGATTTTCCAGTTACAAGTCCTTTTTTAAAGCTGATCATTTTGTGTTCATTTTGTTTAGTTCTTTAGAAAAAATTCGCAGTGTGAGATAGGCAAGAAGTAAGGCATGTAGCAACATCACCACGGCAAAGGGCACTCCTTTAAAGGCAAGGAAGGGCAAAAATATTTTAAGTCAAGTGATAGTGATTGATGTATGAGTCGTACGATTTTTGAATCAAGCATGGGCAACGCCAGGCCATGCTGCTAGTTTTTCTATAAAAGAAATATCAAAATTAATAATAAAATGAGTGGAAATCCAAATAATACCGTAAAATGTAATAAATGTACATAAAATATACATTACTGACAATATTTCATAAGAAAGGTACCTAATTAATTAGGTACCTTTCTTGCGAAATTTCATCTCACTCTTCATGACTTATTTAAATTTTTTTTTATAGTATTACATTTTTTCATAAAGCATCATAAATGTAAAAGTGAAAGCTAACTACCAAAAAAAAAAAAATTAGAATGCTGATAGTTTTCCTTAAAAATAAAGAGGTAATTAAGTTGGTTCACTTAAAGCTAAATTATGTCACTTCTGACCTTCCATACGATAACTTTTCCTCACATAAGATGTCACTGTGTGATGAAATCATCACATGTTACTTGTCAATCAACACCGCTGGTAAGACTGGCTTTCTCTTATTTTAAAGTACAGTGCAGAAAGCAAGTACTGTTTGTTTTAAAATATATTAAATAAACTTTATAATTTATAATTTTCTTAAATTAAATTTTGAAAAAATTATAATTGATTTTTAAAAGAATTGTAAACAGAGAATTTCACTTATGTAAACAAAAGTGAAAAAAATGGCGGATGATTGATTTTCTGTCAAATTTGCTGATTCAAAAAAACAAGATTGTTAACAAAAATTTTAGATGTTCTAGGAATGATTAAAAAATAATCAAAAAATACTTTAATCTTTCCTCGTGATAATGACATAAACATTTAGGCAGGAAAAAATTATTTTCATCGTTTAAGGCCTTTTTTATTCATGCTGTTCTATTTTTTTATCGATCTCATACAATTTACTACCTTTTTAAAGTAATAATTTGAAAAGAAGATACAAGAATTTAAATTTAACATAGAGAAATCGATTTTATTTGCTTGGAAACAATAGAGTATAGTAATTAAATACTTATTTAAAAAATATTTATTTAAAAATATTGGAGGGGGGGCATAACCCTCCCCCAGGCCCCTCCACCCAGAAAGTACAGCCCTAGTATTGTTGCAGTGGGGTTTTTCTGGACTGAAACCCATGATATTTTTAGTTAATACTTATTTAAACGTATGGGGGTGGGCTAGCCCCCTCCAGAAAGTATGGCCCTGATATTGTTGTAGTAGGGTTTTGTCTAGACCCCCATAGTAATACTTTTTAAAAAAATATTGGGGAAGGAGACCTAGCCCCCTAAGTGCCCCCATTCTGCAAGCACAGTCCTGGTATTGTTGTAGTAGGGACCCCATGATTTTCAGTTATTTTAAAATATAGGGAGGGGGCCCTAAAATCAATTTACAATTGACTTTTATTTCATAGTCACCAAATTTTCTTACCTTGTCAAAATTTAACGAATCTTTTGTTACCAAATTTTTTTGAATTCAAAGAAATTACCTTTAAAAAAAGTCAATGTATGCCAGGAAGTCTATTTTTTTGTTTTTTATGTATTTTTAAAATGTTCATTCATAAATATTTTCTGTAAAATCAATTTGATACATGTGGGTTATCTGTTAAATTAATTTTCCAACTTTTTCACAAATACAGACGTGTAAAAATATACTATCCCAAAGCAAAGATTTATTTAGCAGAAAGAACAGTTAATTAACATTTAAATACCACATCTAACTTTATAAAAGATCACCAATATGTAAATTAAAAAGTGGTGACAGATAACTCAAAATACATTCAGTTTCTTTACTATTTATTTAACTAGAGCATTCTTTTTTTAAGAAAAGGAAAAAATTTGGTTTGAAATATAGCAAAGTATTTTGCTTATTGTAAATATTAGATTAATCTATTAGCCTGAAATTAAAACTAAAATAAAAGCTTCAAAAAAATTTTTGTTTTTTAAAAATACATTTTAAAACTTAGGTCACAAATAGTGAATAATTATTTTATTTTCCGAATAGGTAAGTTGAAATATATTGCACTAGCATGTTTCGCTCGCTATCACTTAGTAAGATATATTCACTACTTGAAATATTTGAAACAAAAATTTTAAATGAACATATCATTCATAAATTGGTTTGTTAAGGAAAGTTTTCCAAATAGATGCCAACTTGTTGAAGGCTAAGTAAAATGCAAATTTCAAACACTTTTCTTTTCTAAGATGATATTCCTAAACAGAACTATTTTTGATATAAAAATCAAACAATTCTCAAATAAAAGAACAGTAATGAAGGACAGTTAATTAATGAAATAAACTTTTTAAAATCAATATGCAAATTAGTTAAACTTGAAGAGTGATATTGCCTAGAAGTAGATACTGAGCTTTTAATGTTTAAATTACTCTTTTTGGGTAATTTCACGTTTACTTATCATCTCTCAGTTGCGTCTCTGTCTTTGGGCAGATTGCGTTCAGGGGCTTCTCTGTCAAAGGACAGAGGGGCAACTGAGAAAATTATACTGAAAGGTGCCCAGCCCTGGGGAACAGCTGCACCCTCCTATTGTACCAGAGGAAGGGATAGGTGCTCACACCCAGGCCAGCACAACCAACAGTTGCGGGGGCTGAGGGGAATTTTTGGTCCTATCCCGGGTGTACGCGCTCAGGGCCCCACCTAAAAATAGACCTTGTGTCATATCTCATCCTAGTGGGGGGGACGTAGTAAATACCGTGTGTAAATTACTATAAATTATTAGTCTTTTAGTTGGGTCTTTTTAATCTCAGAATTTGTGGGAGAATTGAGCTCCAATTTCACATTTATTCTTATAGATTCCATAAAATAGGTTTTACTTAATTAGCTATTATGTTTCTCTAACTCTTCAAATGTTGAATGTATAACTAATTCTAATTTCTATTTTTCTGTCTTTACACTATATTGATTTTATTTTATAAATTGTCCCCTGTTCAGTCACCCAGGAAATAAAAGTAACTGTATGGAAAATAAGAATCTATGTACATCAAATCGTCTTTAAATTAAGTGGCAGCCAAAGAATTATTGTTGAACTTTTAAAAGGTAAGCTTAAACATTAATTCAATAATTAAATGCAATGAACAATTTTGAGTTCTTTTGTAGTTTATTGATGTCTATCGCATCTACTTCTCCCTAGCTATTGTGATGATGGCCAAATCAAGAGTCCTTCACAAGAGCTAGTTTAAATGATGCTCAATAGAATGGCTAGTATAATATATTAATATATATTTTTAACCACACATAATCTGGTAACCTTGAATCTGAGCTCAACAAAAATCATTCCCTGTGCCTAACTTTTTTAGGGCTTTTGAATGAACTATGAATCATTGAACTCAGACCAGTGGGAGCAAAGGAGTTGCTTGGATGCCCAAGCTCACACACATACACTGTACTTTATATATAAGATTTTGAATGAGTGATTTAATATTGTACGAAGTGCTCATAATATGAGTTTCATTCAAGAATTTTGATAGTACGAATGTACATCTTTTCAGTCTGTAAAAAGAAAAAAACATAAAAATAAATTATGATCATTATTTTTACAGTAAATTATTTTTTTAATTTTTAAAATTTAGCTCACTTTTACAATGTATTATTATATACTGTACCTTTGTCTTTTTTATGCAAGCAGTGAGTCAGATAGTGCTATCCTAACTGTTGACCCCAATTCCAAGTTAATGTTTTTGACAACTTTCCCTTTGTAAATTCATAAATACTTGGACACACTACTTTATCAATATGGCCGACATTACATCACTTGGATCATAGCTCCATCAGGACCAATTTAAGTGAACATGAAAATATACCAAATTTAACATGTAAATACTAAAGATAGTAGAAACTCTCTTCATAAATAAAACAAATTGTGACAGCATCAATAAAGAACACAGCTTGTACATTACGGCTGTGTTTGTAGTTGATGTTGTTAAAATGAAAATTATGTCTGCATATCAGCAAGTTACACACAATTTGCAAAAGTAGAACTAGTATCCTTGAAAATGACTAATACATTATCCAAAAGCACTTGCAAGAATTATTTAGACAATTTCTACATATAATGTTGTAAACTATAATTATTTAAAAGTATTCACTAGTATTTCTTCATTAGTTTTATCTTCAAGGTTAGGATTTGTTTAGCCTCCAGCTGTATCAACTGCCATTTATAAGGCAAAGATTTGCATATGATAACAACATTCTCCACCCAACTTTTTCAGGGTTTTTTTTTTTTTAACAATGTAAATTTGGAATACTTTATTCCCAACTTACATTGTCAAAAAAGAAGAAGAAAAGGGATGCACTTTCAAAAACACTTAATCAAATTAATTTTCTTACAACATATACTAAGTTCAAAAAGGATTCTCTTGTTCACACACAAGAAAAAAAAATATATCTTCAACATTTTTATTCAGGATTGCCAAGCAAAGATACAAAATAATATAGTGTATATTGTTGAATCGTGTGAACTCCTTCTTCAAATATATAAAAAGATTTTGAATTAGCTTATACATAAAAAAAATACTAACAAGTTTGTTCCTCATTATTTTGATTAGATCAAGCTAATCTTAGTAAATATCTACAACTTAATAACAACATGCCTTTATTGTATTTGTTTATAAAACATTCCAATATATATGTTAGTCTATTAAAAATGCTCAGACTATTCTATTTTTCTCAAATACTAAAGTCTTTTGTTTTTGTTTACAGATTTTCTGGCAGGAAAAGAAAATTTAAATTTAACAGTCATTATTAAAATCATCTTTGAAAATTGAGAATGTCCTGGAATAAACAATTTATGGCAACATAATAGAAAACATGGATTTTGAAAAAGAGGAATGCTATTCGTGTGAAATTTGTGGGTGTACTTTTTCCACGAGTTCAGCATTAAAAAGCCATATGGAAAAACACCCCGGCAATGAACCTTATTCATGTGATGTGTGTGGATCTACATTTTCAAGGCCTGTGCTTTTAAAAAATCACATGCGAGCGCACACTGGGGAAAAGCCTTATTCTTGTAAAGTATGTGGAGCTTCCTTTTTTAAAAGTTCCAGTTTGACTAGACACATTCGAACCCACTCTGGAGAGAGATCTCATTCTTGCAACATATGTGGATTTTCTTTTTCCCAAAATTCAGACCTAAAGAGACACATGCGAACACACACTGGAGAGAAACCATATTCTTGTAATGTGTGTGGCTCTTCTTTTTCACAAAAATCAGATTTGGTGGTGCATATGCGAACACACACTGGAGAGAAACCATATTCTTGTGAAGTATGTGGATCTTCTTTTTCATGGAAGTCAAGTTTAGTGATACATATGCGAACACATACTGGGGAGAAACCCTATTCTTGTCAACAGTGTGGAGCTGTATTTTCTGGAATGTCATCTCTTAAAAGGCATATATTGTCACACACTGTACAAAAGTTGTATTCCTGTGAAGTGTGTGAATCTTCCTTTTCTCATAAATCATCCTTGGTGTTACATATGCAAGCCCATACTGGAGGTAAACGTTTTTCATGTGATGTATGCGGATCCAAATTTTCAAAAAATACACATTTAAAAATTCACTCGAGAATACACACTGGGGAGAAACCATATTCTTGTGAAGTATGTGGCTCTTCCTTTTCAATCAAGTCAAATTTGGTACAACACATTCGAATACACACTGGAGAGAAACCCTATTCTTGTCAAGTGTGCAAATCTTCCTTTTCACGAAATATAGATTTAGTGTACCATATGCGAAAACATACTGGAGAGAAACCTTATACTTGTAAAGTGTGTGGATCTTCCTTTTCACGGAAGCCTGATTTGGGAGTACATATGCGAACACACACTGGAGAAAAGCCATATTCTTGTCATGCATGTGGAGCCTCTTTTTTACAGAATTCTGGTTTGGCACGACACATTCGAACCCACTCTGGAGAGAGATCTCATTCTTGCAAAATATGTGGATCTTCTTTTAAAGAAAAGTCAGATTTAAAGAGACATATCCGAACACACACTGGAGAGAAACCACATTCATGTAATGTGTGTGGATCTTCTTTTTCACAGAAATCAGATTTGGCAGTACACATGCGAACACATACTGGAGAAAAACCATATTCTTGTGAAATGTGTCGAACATCTTTTTCACAGAAATCAAGTTTGGTGATACATATGAGAAAGCATACCGGAGAGAAACCCTATTCTTGTGAGGTGTGTGGATCTTGCTTTTCACGAAAGTCAGATTTAGTACAACACATTCAGTCACATACTGGAGAGAAGACAAATTCTTCTTAAATGTGTGTCTTTACCTTTTAAGAGACATCAAATTTGGTAAAATATATGCAAACACAAGTGAGAAAAATCATATTAGCAAGTGTAGTTTTTAAGAATGTTATCTATTAATGGATGCGTTTTGAAACAGTAGAAATCATATTCTTGCAACATGTGGATATTCTTATTCATAAAATTAACTACAGAGACTGCAAGAAACCCTGTTTTGGGAAAAATTGACATTCTGAATTAATTCAGAGATTTCTTACGAGGAATATCCGTGAGAAGATACAAACAAAATATTTACTTTAAGTCAACCATCTTGTGGCTTTATTCAATAATTTATTCTACATTTTATAATTCAAGTTTGATATTTTGTACTGCATTTTTAAAGCTTTTTCAAAGTGTATAATTTTTTGCAAGTCAAATTCTTTTTCTAGGTAAAGAGATGATCACTTAATGAAAATTTTTCTTTCTGTATCACACTAATAAAACAGGATAATATAATTTTCCGCTGAGTTCGTATCATTTCATGTATTGGTCAGAGAGGTGAACTCATTCTATGTACATGTCACTGTACAGCCTTTTTTAGTCTGTAGGGAAAACAGAAAAGAGATGGTGACACACACGTTGATCAGCTAGGCACTTCAATGAGGTGTAATGTTTAGTAAGCTTGCCTCACTAGATCAATTATGATTGAATAATGAGTTCAATCCTCACTGTGTCACATTGTTTCCACCTGGTGCCAAATCTTACTTATACTTAGAAAATTGCCATATACTGATAGGTTTCATTCATTCCAATAATAGAATTCACACAATCTATTTACAGAAATGTTTGTAACCCATATTTATACAAGGGGATGTACACCGATTCCTTTCTTCCTGAAGGTAATCATTCGAGTCTAAACCCTACACTCGCCTGACTTGATAAGAGAGATACCATTTTTTACAAATGTATTTTTTTTTTTCAAATTTTATTTATGGTAATTAAAATATTATTTTTTTTGTCAGACATTATTTTAAAATTATTTCTTTGTGTTAAGCATTTAAAATTTATATAATGCACTTCAGTGATGTGCATCTGTTATTTATTATTTGAATTTTGTTTTTGTTTTTATCAGATGTTTTAGTTTTTTGTTTTTATCTCTAACAGTTTGTTGATTTTGTTTAGTGGCACATCAACACTTCTATGGGTTATTTAATACCAAAATTTAAATATTTTGTACATAATTTTATGCTTTCAGGGTAAAGGTATGTTTTTTTTAGGTATCTAATTTATAGATCATAAAATATATTGTTGGTAATTTGACTATAAAAATGTATTTTTATATTTTTTTAGTGCTATGCTGATTGTCATTTTACTATAAAAATGTATTTTTTGTTATTTTATTATAATTACTCTTGAGTTTTGTTTTGGTGTTCACTATTTCCCCATAGCTGGGACCCTAACAGGTGTTACCACCCCGGATTAGGATGGACCTGGGATCAACAGTAGTCGAGAGCTAGTTCCACACTCCTTAAAACCTCCAATCTCCTGATCAAAAGCCTTGCTGCCAGATGTAGTTTATTATCATACCCAGGACGCATCACTTTACAGACAAAATTAACAATTTAATCGTAATTGTTAATTTCTATTTTTTTTTTTTTTTAGAATGCTGATGGCTGCCGTTAATAGACTGTTGTGGAAAAGAGTTAGTGTGGCTTCTGCATTTGGACCCACCCTATGATTACAAAAGTCAAGGGGATGCTGATGATGGCTAAAGTTTAAAATTTTTTATTTCACTGATTTTCCTCAAACTTATATTACTGTCAGATTGTGACAGAGAGAGTTTGGGAAACACACACACGTATATTTTTTTTAGTGAAATTGGAGTAGATTTGGAATAGCGAAATTAAATCATAGCAATTTGTTTACTGATGGGGAAATTTGATCTAGGCAAGAAGTTGTACCCATTGAATCTGGGTCATCAGAAGACAATGGAAATAGACAAAATAATTTTTATTGGTTACAACTTGGAATAGAGCTGAGTAAGGAACAAGAACCTTTAGAATTCACATGATTTTGGTTGAAACAGCCAGAACCCCGTGATAATCACATACAAATTAGTAGGGCCAAGGGTCAGTTATGACCAGCTGGGTTTTTCTATATAAATGCGCAGTTATGCTGAAAAAGAGGCAGACGCAAGAGTTGAGACAGTGGAGAGTTAAGTTGGGGACTCAAGAAGGAGAGAAAGTAATGTCAGAGATTGGAACGAAGTGTCCGCTAACATTTACTGTTGATATAACTACTGCTACGTCTGCTACCATGAATATTACTACTGCTGTTACTACTGCTAAGGAGGAAGACCACTATAAACTTTAAGCCAAACACAGAAATCTTATTCCCCCATCGCAAGAGTCGTATATCGTTCTGAGACAATTTAACAAGTTAATCATAACACACTCTCTCTCTGTCCAGAATCCAGTGTATGCATTTTTACGTCAATTACTTTTCTTTTCTGTAACCCGTTTCTTTTCTATACTATTCTTTTCTGCTATATAAAAGACATTAACAATTCAACCATTGAATAGTTGTTTGTACGGCTTTCTGCAGATATTAATTTTTTTTTTTTTTTGCTGCATTCTAAATTTCTTAGCGCAGACTCTCCAGCCGTGTCTACATCTTCAGTCAACTATGTATGGATGAACATCACTTCTGCTTTCTGAATCAAACCAAACACAACGTGGGCAGGAACCAGGATCAGGGGACCTATGACCACTCCCTTAAGTTCGGTTAGGACCGAGCAGACACCTCAACCGAGAGAGTAAGACGTCAAAGGTTGAGGGGCTGGGGCGAAAGTGTTAGAAGATGCGAAAATCAGATTGGCCAAATTTTGGCATTTTTACTTTAATTTTTTCTACATAGTAAGTTTGAGTACAATCTATTGATAATTCCCTATAAATAATTATATTTTAGCTGATTTATGGGACAGGACAGCAACTGATCTAAGTATATAGCAGTGGGAAAGTAGCCATGATGCCAGGTCAGGGCCAATAACATTGCTGATTCTTTGGATTTTATCAAGAATCTCTAAATATATAGCAGGGGTGCCAGACCAGATGTGGCAGCAATATTCAAGGCAAGGATGGATAGTAGACTTATAAATATGTACGATAGATTCTTTGGATTTTATCAAGAATTTCTAAATATATAGCAGGGGTGCCAGACCAAATGTGGCAGCAATATTCAAAGCAATATTCAAGGCAAGGATGAATAGTAGACTTATAAATATGTACGATAGATTCTTTGGATTTTATCAAGAATCTCTAAATATATAGCAGGGGTCCCAGACCAAATGTGGCAGCAATATTCAAAGCAATATTCAAGGCAAGGATGAATAGTAGACTTATAAATATGTACGATAGATTCTTTGGATTTTATCAAGAATCTCTAAATATATAGCAGGGGTGCCAGACCAGATGTGGCAGCAATATTCAAAGCAATATTCAAGGCAAGGATGAATAGTAGACTTATAAATATGTACGATAGATTCTTTGGATTTTATCAAGAATCTCTAAATATATAGCATGGGTGCCAGACCAGATGTGGCAGCAATATTCAAGGCAAGGATGAATAGTAGACTTATAAATATGTACGATAGATTCTTTGGATTTTATCAAGAATTTCTAAATGTATAGCAGGGGTGCCAGACCAAAGGTGGCAGCAATATTCAAAGCAATATTCAAGGCAAGGATGAATAGTAGACTTATAAATATGTACGATAGATTCTTTGGATTTTATCAAGAATCTCTAAATATATAGCAGGGGTGCCAGACCAAATGTGGCAGCAATATTCAAAGCAATATTCAAGGCAAGGATGAATAGTAGACTTATAATTATGTACGATAGATTCTTTGGATTTTATCAAGAATCTCTAAATATATAGCAGGTGTGCCAGACCAAATGTGGCAGCAATATTCAAGGCAAGGATGAATAGTAGACTTATAAATATGTACGATAGATTCTTTGGATTTTATCAAGAATCTCTAAATATATAGCATGGGTGCCAGACCAGATGTGGCAGCAATATTCAAGGCAAGGATGAATAGTAGACTTATAAATATGTACGATATATTCTTTGGATTTTATCAAGAATCTCTAAATATATAGCAGGGGTGCCAGACCAAATGTGGCAGCAATATTCAAAGCAATATTCAAGGCAAGGATGAATAGTAGACTTATAAATATGTACGATAGATTCTTTGGATTTTATCAAGAATCTCTAAATATATAGCAGGGGTGCCAGACCAAATGTGGCAGCAATATTCAAAGTAATATTCAAGGCAAGGATGAATAGTAGACTTATAAATATGTACGATAGATTCTTTGGATTTTATCAAGAATCTCTAAATATATAGCAGGGGTGCCAGACCAGATGTGGCAGCAATATTCAAGGCAAGGATGAATAGCAGACTTATAAATATGTACGATAGATTCTTTGGATTTTATCAAGAATCTCTAAATATATAGCAGGGGTGCCAGACCAAATGTGGCAGCAATATTCAAAGCAATATTCAAAGCATGGATGAATAGTAGACTTATAAATATGTAAGATAGATTCTGGCAAGAAATATTAATTAGCACGACATAGTGAACCAACTTTCTTAGCTGCAGACTTAACAATTGATCCAATATACTCTTTCCACTTCATGTCAGCTGAAAATCGTTAGGCCGAGAAGTATGTTAATTTCAATTTCATTCAGGTTCTCTGCATTCATTTTTGTGTGTGCGCATGTATATTTTAACTCAATAAGACATAAAGATATTTCTACAAGGATAAATAAAACTTTAAAGAAATTATTTATTCTGAAAAGATCAATAAAATATAACAATTATCAGTTTTGTCTTGTACCATGGCATATTCAGGCCTGTTCATAGCCATCTTTTGCCCCAGTTATTTACAGACTCAAGGTTGTTTTGGAGATTATCTGCCATTTTGATTTTTTTTTTTTTAAAGAGCTTATGTACCCAATTAATCATTTCACTCCAAGCAAGGCAATAAAGCCATTATTAAGTAGAGAAGGCAACGAAAGGACAGGATTTGAGGAGACAGATTATGATGATCATCATTGAAATTACATTTAAAAATTTTAAAGTTGACTAAAAGGCAAGAAGCCAGAAGAATGTTCTAGAAGCAAGAAGTGTGAGAAAAAAAAACTGTTAGCATAGTTTATGGTTACATTTAGCAATTTTGATGGCAAAATGAGACCTAACTGTCAATCTAGTACTGCACTTAAATACTTAAATTTGAGGTACCAATGAGGAAAGCTAGTAAGAACAATTACCATGAAAATATTTACAGAAAAGACAGAGGGAAATTATGTTATAGTGACAGGAAAGTGACCAAACTGAAGATGCCAAGTCAGAACTAATAACATTGCAGGTACTTTGGACTTTTTCAAGAATCTCTAGTTATATAGAAGTACCAATATATGGATGAATGGTAGACTTATAATATATGTAAGATAGATTCTGACAAGAAATATTAATTAGCCTGACATAGCGAACCAACTTTCTTAGCTGCAGGCTTAACAATTGATCCAATATACTCTTTCCACTTCATATCAGCTGAAAAATGTTTGTCCGAGAAGTATGTCAGTTTCATTCAGATGGTGTGTCTACAAGTTTGTGTGCACGTGTATATTTTAATTCAATGAGACATAAAGATATTTCTACAAGAATAAAAATCAAACGTTAAAGAAATTATTTATTCTGAAAAGTTTAATAAAATATAACAATTATCTTTTTTGTCTTGTGCCATGTCATACTATACTCAGTTCTGCTCATAGAACAACTGACAGCCAGAACTGGAGGCCTATTAAAAAACGTTTCATTTCCAGAAATTTTGAAAAAATTAACGTTAACTATTTTTATTATTTATTTATTTATTTATAAATTAAGTTAAAAAAATTTTAATGTTAAATTAAGTTAACTATTTTTGAAAGTATTGATCTATAGCTGTGGATAATAGGATTGGTTGAAAGTTAAATAAATGAAAATATGTATTTTTGTTGTGGACACTGATAAGTATTAAACAAAACAAAGAGGTAGTTAAGATTTCTGCTAAAAGATATGATCCACATAATGTTGAACCAGAAACACATACACTAAAGGTCTCACTGAACACTTTATTCAATCTACTCCCAGGGATTGAATAAAGAGTCCGGTTTAAATTTCCATTAAAGTTACTGACTGAAGCTGAGATGCCAGGTCAGGACATTGCAGATTTTTTCTTTTGATTTTATCAAGAAAGTGTAAATATATAACAAGAGCACCAGACCATATATGGCAACAATATTCAAAGCAAGGTTGAATGGTAGACTTATAAATATGTAAGATAGATTCTGGAGAGAAACATTGCAGATTCCTCTTTGGATATTATCAAGAAACTCTAAATATATAGCAAGAGCACCAGACCAAATGTGGCAGCAGTATTCAAAGCAAAGATGAATAGTAGATTTATAAATATGTAAGATAGATTCTAGCGAGAAACATCGTCTAGCCTGACACACTGAACCAACTTTCTTAGCTGCAGGCTTAACAATTGATCCAATATACTCTTTCCACTTCATATCAGCTGAAACATGTTTGTCCAAGAAGTATGTCAGTTTCATTCAGATGGTGTGTCTACAAGTTTGTGTGTGCATGTGTATATTTTAATTCAATGAGACATAAAGATATTTCTACAAGAATAAAAAAAATTTTATACTATACTCAGGCCTGCTCATAGCACAACTGAGTGCTAGAACTGGAGGCCTATTCATACTCAGGCCTGCTCATAGCACAACTAACAGCCAGAACTGGAGGCCTATTCATACTCAGGCCTGCTCATAGCACAACTGAGAGCTAGAACTGGAGGCCTATTTATACTCAGGCCTGCTCATAGCACAACTAGCAGCTAGAACTGGAAGCCTATTTAAAAATGTTTGATTTTAAGAAATTTTGAAAGAAAATTAACTATTTTTGAAAGTATTTAAAATAATATTTTGACCCATAATTGAGGATAATAATATGTGTTGAAAGTTAAATAAATGAAAATATGTCCTAGATCAGGGGTGGCCAAACTTTTGATTCCATGCACCAATATTTTGTACGATTAATTTAAATGCGCCACACAAACATTCACTTTCTTTCAGTACGTGATATGGACATATCTTAAAGTTATAATAAAATCTATTTATTTGAAAAATATATGCTTATGACCAGGGGCATATCCTTTTAGCACTTTTGCAAAGGACGTGCAATAAATATAAAATCACTGAAATGAATGAGAAGTGGCTTAGTTTCTTTTCATCAAAAGGATGCAATACGCCATTTGTAAGCATCCAATGCGAGACTTATGGCGCATGTGCCACAGGTTGGCCATCCTTGTCCTAGAGTGATGCTCCTCCAGGCAACACCTCCTCCTCAATTTAAAGGGCAGACTGGGTTTTTTCCTGGTGTTTGAAGGGAGAAGGCTTTGGCTATTTTTGAAACAATGCCTTGTGGTGGGGCAATCCACTGCAGTGCACTTTAATCTCGGCCTTCTTGTGTCAAAAAATTAGTTTCATGCTCAACTTGAGTAAATAAATAAATCAGTCAGTTATGTGCCATGCGTGATACACGTTTAGGCGCTCATGTATCATTCGATACATCACTGGCGAGGCAGATTTTTTCCCTGCAGTCGGTTGCCATCCAAGGCTATAAGAACCCGGTCTGTCCTGCTATAATTTACCCATAGCTGGGCGGGGGAGAAGAAAAGGATTCATACCTTTCTAATGGGTATGATTAGCACGTAAGTGAATGTAATGGATTCGGGTGAAATTCAAACTCGGCTCTCCGATTCCTCAGTCCGAGCCGCTAGAAGAACCTGAATAAAATGACTGAGCAGCAAGCAGCAGCATGATTTTGTAGACTCGTCTTTTTCCTATCTATCACCCCTAGTAATAGAACAGTCTATATCTTACGCCTACGTACGGAAAACTTCAACCAATTAAAACCGTACTAGACGAACCAACAAATCTCATTGGTCAACGACACTATAATCTGAAAGTTTCACGTGCAAAACGAAATTGCGCCAAAACTTAAGTGAGCCGATTTCAGACTTTCAGAACTTATAAAAGAAGATGCCGACTGACCCAAGCAGTCAGTGACGAACACCCACAGAGAAATTGCCAACATACTCCACGTCACTCGAAATCACGATTTTACCGCGCAAAGGTACATCAACACTGACTCACTCACAATTTAAAATCAACCAACTCTGTGGACATCGATTCTCAAACATTGCTTATCTGAAGTGAATTATATTCACTACCTAAGTAAAAAACATCAATGTGCGAACGACTTTCAAAACATTACAGTCAAAGGGAGATCACTCCTTAAGAACTCATTCTAAAAAGACACTTAATATTGACAATTATTAACATCAACTCAAATCTAAAACGGACTGTAAATGAACGAACGATTACAAAGACAGACATTCTGAAACCTATACACATTTTGCCAACATAACATATACAAATTATCCTGATTGTATATTGTTTTGAGTTGTATATATAAATGTTTTATTAGTTTCTAATTGAATATGTCTTGTTCTTAAATTTCGTTTATTTATTTGTTTGTGGATGCAGAAAGTCACGCAACCTACACAAATTCCTTCTGATTCTTTCAAGCATAATTAATAAATTCTGCACATCCCCAACAATTTCGTTCATCGCGTTTTTAATATCGAATTATTAAATATATAAAATTTTACCATGAAAACACTAAAAAAAATCAGCATACTGTGATGAAAACCTGCTCCAAGCTTAATGAAAATTGAAAAGGAAAACATAGTTTAAAATCGTTAAACGGAAACATCAAAAATAAAACAACGCGCATGCGCGAAATTAAAACTATAAAATAGCGACAATTTATTTATCGCATCCTGTATATTGTCAAAATGGTTTATTCAGTTTTTCAATATTATATTTATTCAATATTAATAGATTTCGTTTATCATTATGTATAAATTTAAAATATGAGTTAAGATTCTTAACTTTAAGATAAAGAATAAAAAGTACAATGTTTGTACGTCCACAAAATGGAGGAAAAATTCAAACATACCCGGATGAAAACATCCACAAACCAAACGTAATGAAAACAAAGTTTTATCATCAAAATTTTTATGTTATCATTAAGAAGAAGCATCAAAGTATTTTTTGAATTACATTTTTGGCTCCTATTTAGAAATTTTTCTGCGTTTGTTTGCGTGTTGCTGTATTAGAAACACGCGTGTAACTCCTGGTAGATTATTAAAAGGTCCAACTACAAGAAAATTGCCGGACTTGAATTAAGTCCAACTGAAGATAAAGAAGACAAACAAGACCTAAAAAGCCTGGCAAACCTGACGATCCGCGTAGGTGAAACCTAGGCAGGTTTGCCTGGCTCTTTTGGTTCATAGTAAGATTTGCTCTACTTAGTGTATTGAGCACTGAGCTTGGATTCTGGTCGATTGTTTTCGCCTCAATTACATGTTCTTAGTTCTTTCTTTTTTTGTCCCTTATTTTTCCTCGGGTATTGGTTTGTTCATTTACAAGCCAAAACATCTAAGGTATAATTACGGATGAAGGCGTATTATACATGGGGAATTACGGTAATTGTCAGATTTTAATGAAATTTTCAAGACTTATTGACAAATGAATGAAATTACTTTTGAAATTTTTTTACTCGAAAATCTTGGTAATAATATGTTTTTTTAAATGTGTTTCTGCTCCTTAGTGAATTTTATTAAATCTTGAGAAATTCATCGAGATAATTTTTAGTGAGTATCTGTTAAAAGCAGAATTCTTTGAAGAATTTAAATCTACGTTTTTTTGGGGGAAAATCGGACCCCGTCTTCCTGAAAAATCATCGAATTTTTTTGTAAAATCGAAATATACAGCTAAAAGACAAAACTCAATAAAACTAAGACATTATTTAATTAGAAAAGCTTTTGATGGCTTTTATGAATAATATATGTTCAGAACATTATTGTCTGAAGCCAATATATTTTTACAGGAAATTCTTTTTTTTTTTTACCAATTTTAAATACAAAACGGGATAAAGGTGTTAAATATTTTAAAATTAAGTTTCAATTCTTGTCCTTTAGGAAATACTGTTATTAAATAAATCTATTTTACCAGATGATAAATTTGAAAGCTTATTACAATCTGCGTTATACAGGTATTTTTAAAATATGTTTTGAGTATGCAAATATATGCATGGACGTGTGCAACATAAATATCACGAGTTTTAAGAATTGTTTCCCATCACACGAAGAACCTGTCTTCAAAAATTCTTTTATTTTTCTTCTGGCAAGCACGTCTTAAATTCTGTGACTGGTCATCATTGTCGCATTTTCAAAATTTTTAATTTTCTTTTCTACATCCTATTTCACTAAATGATTTAATTTAATTTTTTAAATATAATTAATTTATTGTTTTTGAGTGAGAGACATACTGCAATTATTGTTTACTTTTTTGTTTCAATTTTAAAGACTGAAACAGTGCAGGCTTTGAACATATCTTTCTTAACAAAACGACGTAAAAAATGTTAAAAGTGTTGGAGTTTAATTTGAGAACAACAATTTCACAAGTTCACATTCTCGCTATTTTTTCTATCCTCACTTCAACCTCTTTTTAATTTCAAAACCGGCTCCGAAGGCCTTGATTCTTATCAGAGATAAGAATATATTTTCTGGCTAACAAGAGAGCTGGAAAATAAAAAGGAATTCCACCACCATTATTCTTTCCATGGAGCCATAAAGTCTGGGAGAAACCTCACAGCGTCTTCACTTCAACCTGTTTTCAGTACCTTCGAAACCGGCTCCCAGGGCCCAGATTCTTATCAGAGATAAGAATGTGTTTTTTTGACCAATAGAGGGACCAGGAAATTTGTACAACGATTTTGGAGGGAAAAGACCGCGATCCATCGGAGCCTACCAAAACTCCATAAATTTGGAGAATCTTGCCTATTTCGACAGTGATATTTCTGACCACCGTCTGTGAGGTCGACATTAGGGAGCTCCAGCACCTCTTTCACCAAAGAACTACTAAAAAGGGCAGTCAAAAACGAACGTCGGTCCACTATTCAAGACCAATCCAAAAAGCTACATCCCTTCACCACTCCTTCTGACGAGCCCGCTGGCCTTCTGTCGTCGACCAAAAAAAACTCACTCAGCTGCAGGCTTCCTTCATCTGCGAACAAATTTCCAACTCTACAAGAACTGTGAGTGTATCTATCTGAACCTTAACAATAACATCTAATCGCTTAAAGAACTCTTTAGGCGCTCAAAGAAATTTTGAACAAGCCTTTGTAAGTGAAGAACATTTTCTCTTTTCCCTTTCTTTCTCTCCTAATTGTCCTTTTATCCCTTTACCTTTTTTTCTGTATATGTTGTAAATAAACACTTTCTTCTTTTGTTGTTACTCACTATTTTTAACCTCAAGCCGGGACAAATTTCCTAGCAAAATCAATAAAATGTTAGATTTTTTTAAAGTGTTTCATTTCATTTTGTCATCACTCCTTTTATAGAGACTCCTGCGACGGACTTGTTTTTGCCATGCGGAATACGTGCCCCACCTTTTTTTCTTTTGTTGGTAAGTAATTTTCTTTTCCGTTGTCGGATACACGCGACGCACTGTCGCTTGGTTTGACGAGGTAAGTCGCCGTTTTCTTCGCTATACCCTAGTTTGAGGTTTCTGTGTTGCAAGCTGTTTATTTATTTACTTATTTTTGCCTGTGTCAACACTGAAGCTTGAAGAATATTGGGTCATAAAATTGCTTCATTATACAGGTATACCTCACCTTATGTCGTTTTTGGTTCCAAAGGTCATGACTTAGGTCGAAATAACCACACTATAAACCGCAAATAAACACTTCCCATTGTAGATTACATTATTTATGATATGTACATACAGTATTCTGAATAAAATAATTTATCAGCGATATAGCCTTACGCTTAAGATTAGCAATGAAAGAACGGTCTGGCAATTTTTTCCATTATAATCCAGTTTCATCAATGTTAAAAATCTGATCTTAGCCAATGCTTTAGGAAAATCGGCTGCTGCTTGTTCGTCAGCTGATGCATTTTCACCTTGCTTCTTAATAGAGTGATAACTTCTTCGTTCTTTAAATCTTATAAACCAGCCTTGACTCACTTTAAATGCTATATCTTTCTCGTCTGGGTATTTTTTTCTTCAGGTCCTCAAAGACAATGCTTTCGCTTGAATGATTTCTTGACTAATAGCAGCACGCTGATGATTCAACCTATCAAACCAAAGAGAAAGAAGTTGTTCCATCTTTTCAAAGATTTTTCCTCTTTTCTTATTGATAACAGTATTCTTCATCTGTGGTCCATCAGATTTGATATGTGCTAAAATCTTATCCTTTTTGTGATCAATATGATTTTATAGTTTTATTCTTATTTATTATACACTAACAGGATTTTGTGTTTTTAACTTTTTCTACTGATATTACGACTTCAAATCAAATCAAGAATGACTTAATTAAGAACAACGTAACCCGAGGTATACCTGAATAAGAAAACATTTCCTACTTGATACTTGTATTCCTTTGTCTAGAATTCTTGACTCTTTCAATACTCAACAACGTTTCATGCCTTATTATAACTTCATCAGGATCACAGCACTGTGACACGGGAAGTGTTTTATGCATTCTAAATGTTGATTTATAAAATGTTTTCTACAAAATCAGTGTACTTACCTTTTAATGAGGGCATTAAAAAGACAAACACAATGGTCATCTCGTTTCCTCCAGCAGCTAACTAACCTCTGTTCAACAGCCACAATTTTATACTTCTCACATCTCTGCTTGAATCCTGGAATTTTATTTACTAATTATTTTTATATTCTTCTCCTCAATAGGAGTAGATAGGTTTGTCTATCGCCTGGTTCACACTGCTCCCCAGTCATTTGAACCGGAGTAGATGTTTATCCCTTTTTTTCCTTTTTAGTATTGGGTTTCTGAATCTTTCTAAAGTTTTATCATTATCTTTCACTCCCTTGTATCTTAGTGGTATTATCGCCTTCCTAGGGGTGAAGTGATTAAAAAAAGAAAGAAATGTACATAACCTCTAACTTTTATTTTCATACACAAAGGAATAAATATGCATCTTAGATTGAGGAATCAGGGAGCCCAGTTCAAATTCTTATCGAGTTCATTACATTCTATTATGTGCTGATACCCCTGGGAAAGGTAAGAATCTATCTGATCTCCCCCAGATATGGGTAAAATAGTAGAATTGACTGGGTTCTGTGGCACTGATTGGCAACTGCTCTAGAAGGAAAACTGAATTCAAATAAGCCTGAAGAGGATTGGGTTATGCAAAGCTAGTGCTAGGGTCTCCCTCCTACCCAAAACTTTGATACGGCCCCACCTCTCTGCTACATGTCGATTTCAAAATTACCCAACCTGGGAGCCACAAACTCTCAAAGGAAAATTTGGGAAAGGGCATCGCTTTTTTTAAATTACCAAAAATCAGGGAATTATCGGATATAAATTACAATTTCAGTATATATTCATTATTTAATTTTTATAATGAATAGATTAAATTAATTGCATTGTTTACATTATTCGGACTGTTATCCTCATTTTCATTGTCATATTCACAATGTTTCGACTATTGTACGCTCCAGCCTTCATTCAGGTGATTGGAACTTTGAACCGAATCCTTTATTTCGTCCATCGGGAGGTAGATTGTTCTAGTTCCATGTGCCATGCTTCTTCCGGATGTCTCAGTTATTTCTCTTTAACTCAACCCTCCTAGTTTTTTGTTTCACCACTGCTGTGTCTTGGTATTGAACTCACAACTCTTTGGGTCTAGTCACAGAACCTAACCAACGTCTTTATCCACTGGGCTATGTGGAATAAAGCAATGCAGATGACAGTCCGA
Organism: Acanthosepion pharaonis; assembly: GCA_903632075.3. NCBI lineage: Eukaryota > Metazoa > Mollusca > Cephalopoda > Sepiida > Sepiidae > Acanthosepion > Acanthosepion pharaonis. The sequence goes on from CAHIKZ030005549.1 coordinate 305,206, forward strand.
ATAATGCAAGTAATCATAATACCTCATCTCAGAGATATAGACAGATATTTTATATATTGTTGATTTATAAATATTTTCTACAAAATCAGTGTACTTAACTTTTGATGAAGCCATTAAAAAACAAAAAATAGCAGATGATATTCAAACCTTTTGATGTGGGTGGGGGAGTGGGCTGTTACAGCATTATCCCTATATTATCTTTAAATAAATGTTCCACTACTTATGTATATAGAATCCCCTCAAAATATAATGTTTTATATATTAGTTCTATATATTTGAAATTGTAGTAGTCTGTCTCTCAATTTCAGTCAAGATTGTTTTAGGTGTTGCCATAGAAGGATATAACTGCACAATCAAGAAAATCAAATTCAGATAGCATTAGCAAGACTAACATTTTGCTTGGCGAAAGCAGACACCTAGATTGTGCTAAAGGTTAATAAAAAAAAGCAAACTTTTTTGTTATTACTGTAAATGAAAGAAAGAAAAAGTGGCTTTATTGCCTTGCTTAGGATGAAATGGAAAAGAACAAAAACATCTGTGTTCCGAGGGCTAATTTCCTTCTCTGGCTCCCAAGAAAAAAAGTAAATGCTGAAATGTTTGGCCCATTGAAGTCAACTTTTTTATAACTCCTTCCGTAATTGAATATATTTTCAAATAAATGTACTATTTTAAATGGATAAATGACTTGAAACTTGATCACCTTGCCATCATTGAAGTGACAGGTATTCAAATACTTCGGAAATATTAGGGGGAATGTAATAATTAGCATTTGGTTCAAATTAAAGAATATTAATATGGAAGAATGTATATGATAAAGTCTATTAAAAGACTTATTGGAAAATTCTCTTATGGACAAGTTCATGATCAAAATCTCATTTTCAAAGTAATCTTTTAATATAAGGATTTTACACATCTTGCTTTTGATTGATTAGGTTTTTTTTATGATTTATCAACCCCTGGCAGTTTATTTAGAACATTTTTTTAGATTGTAAGAATTTCTTGGAAATTATGAATTTTTAACCCCTACTAATTAACCCCTAGCTGGGGGAGAAGAGGTGGATTTATACTTTTTCCAATGGTATTTGCATATAAATGAATGTAACGAATCTTACCAGAATTGGAACTCAGTTCTCCAATTTCCAATTCCAATACATAATCCATCACACCACCTGCACATCCAAGCTTACAGCACCTGGTGTTCCTAAGCAGTCACTCACAAGTGGTATTCTTAAGATGTACTTAACAGTCTTACATCTTGCATCTTATTTTCCTATAGGAGTTCTTTTAAATCAAGATACTATCAATTATATCTAAATTTCATGACTACCAAAATTACTTATTGTCAATGTTAAAAGGATAAATTAATCTTTCAGTTGTAGCATTTATGAAAATTAACAATAATAATTTTTAATATTGTCTGTAAGATGTGTCCTAGGTATGACGACGAACTAAATCTGGCAGCAAGGCTTCTGATCGGGAGATTGGAGGTTTTAAGGAGTGTGGAACTAGCTCTCAACTACTGTTGATCCCAGGTCCACCCTGACCCGGGGTGGTAACACCTGTTAGGGTCCCAGCTATGGGAAAATAGTGAACACCAAAACAAAACTCAAGAGTAATTATAATAAAATTATCAACAATACATTTTTTATAGCAAAATGGCAATCAACACAGCACTAAAAAAAATATAAAAATACATTTTTATAGTCAAATTACCAACAATATATTTTATGATCAATAAACTAGATATCTAAAAAAAACATACCTTTACCCTGAAAGTATAAAATTATGTACAAAATATTTAAATTTTGGCATTAAATAACCCATAGAGGTGTTGATATGCCACTAAACAAAATCAAACAACAGACACAAAAAAACAAAAAACTAACAAAAAATCTTTGATAAAAAAAACAAAACAAAAGCACATTTCAAATAATGAATAAAAAACTCATATACACTTCACTGAATGTTATTGGTCCTAACCAAGCATCTCAGTTTCAATCCCTTACCCACTGCCATAGATTCCCTGTACCTTTTCTATAAATAGCTTCCTCTATAGTACGTAGACTTTACAAATTTAAGCTCAGTACGAGATAGGCAGGAAGGTCTCATCAAATTTCTGTGAAAATGGCTAGATTCAACCGTAAGTTCTATGCTGACAGTTTCTTTTATTGCACTTCTTGATTATGGAACTCTCTTCTGGCTTCTTGCTTCCCAATCAGCTTTGATCTTCAAAAATTTAAATGCAATGTCAAGCGTTATCTTCTGTCATCTTAATTCTTGTTCTTTTATTATCCTCTCTTTAATAGTAGTTTTTCTCATATTCACTAACACTCAGTAACCCACCTGCATCTTAGTGGCTTTATTGCCTTTGATCTTCAAAAATTTAAATGCAATGTCAATCATTATCTCTGTCTTAATTCTGGCTCTTTTATTATCCTCTCTCCTTAATAGTAGTTTTTCTCATATTGTCTAACATTCAGTAATCCTTTGCCTTCAAATAATGAATAAAAAAATCATATACACTTCACTGAAATTATATAAATTTTAAGTGGTTAACATAAAGAAATAATTTTAAAATAAAGTTAAGCAAAAAGAAAAATATTTTAATTATTGTAAATAAAATCAGAAAAAAAATACATTTGTGAAAAATGGTATCTTTCATATTTTTGTGCAAGTCAGGTGAGTGTAGGGTTTAGACTCAAATGATTATCTTACTTCAAGAGGAAAGGAATTGGAGTGCATCCTCATGTATAAATATGTGTTATGAACATTTCGGTGAATGGATTGTGTGAATTCTATTATCGAAATGAATCAAACCTATCAGTATATGGCAATTTTCTAAGCATAACAAAGATTTGGCACCAGGCTGAAACAATGTGACACACAGTGAAGATCAAACTCATTATTCAATCATAATTGATCTAGCGAGGCAAGTTTACTAAACATTACACCTTATTGAAGTGCCTAGCTGATCCATGTGTGTGTCACCATCTCTTTTCTGTTTTCCCTACAGACTGAAAAAGGCTGTACAGTGATGATGCGAACATAGAATGAGTTCACCTCTCTGACCAATACATGAAATGATATGGACTCAGCGGAAAATTATATTATCCTGTTTTATTAGTATGATACAGGAAGAAAAATTTTCATTAAGTGATCATCTCTTTACCTAGAAAAAGAATTTGACTTGCAAAAGTGATACACTTTGAAAAAACATTTAAAATGCAGTATAAAATATCAAACACGAACTATGAAATGTAGAATAAGTTATTGAATAAAACCATAACATAGTTGACTTAAAGTAAATATTTTGTTTGTATCTTCTCATGGATATTCCCCGTAACAAATCTCTGAATTAATTCAGAATGTCAATATTCCCCAAAACAGGGTTTCTTGCAGTCTCTGTAGTTAATTTAATGAAAAGGAGGTTCCACACGTCACAAATAACATTCTTAAAAATTGCACTTGATATGGTTTTTCTCACTTGTGTTTGCATATATTTTACCAAATTTGATGTCTCTTAAGAGGTAGAGATACACATTTAAGAAGAATTTGTCTTCTCTCCAGTATGTGACTGAATGTGTTGTACCAAATCTGACATTCGTGAAAAGCAAGAACCACACACCTCACAAGAATAGGGTTTCTCTCCAGTATGCTTTCTCATATGTATCACCAAACTTGATTTCTGTGAAAAAGATGTTCCACACATCTTACAAGAATATGGTTTTTCTCCAGTATGTGTTCGCATGTGTATTGCCACATATGATTTCTGTGAAAAAGAAGATCCACACACATTACAAGAATATGGTTTCTCTCCAGTGTGTGTTCGGATATGTCTCTTTAAATCTGACTTTTCTTTAAAAGAAGATCCACATATGTTGCAAGAATGAGATCTCTCTCCAGAGTGGGTTCGAATGTGTCGTTCCAAAGCAGAATTCTGTAAAAAAGAGGCTCCACATGCATGACAAGAATATGGCTTTTCTCCAGTGTGTGTTTGCATATGTACATCCAAATCAGTCTTCCGTGTAAAGGAAGATCCACACACTTTACAAGTATAAGTTTTCTCTCCAGTATGTTTTCGCATACGGTACACTAAATCTATATATTGTGAAAAAGGTTTCTCGCCGGTATGTCTTCGTACATGCCTTACAAAACTTGATTTATGTGAAAAAGAAGCATCACACACTTCACAAGAAAATGGTTTCTCACCAGTATGTGTTCGGATATGCAATACCAAATCTGACCTCTGTGTGTAAGCAGATCCACACAGGTCACAAGAATGTGGTCTATCTCCAGTGTGTGTCCTCATATGTCGTTTTAAATTTGAACTGTCTGTAAAAGAAGATCCACATATTTTGCAAGAATGAGATCTTTCTCCAGAGTGTGTTCGAATGTGTCGTGCCAAATTGGAACTTTGTAAAAAAGATGCTCCACATACATTACAAGAAAAAGGTTTTTCTCCAGTGTGCGTTCGAATGTGTATTTCCAAATTTGGTTTTTGAGAATAGGAAGCACCACACACTTTACAAGAAAATGGTTTCTCTCCAGTATGTGTTTTCATGTGTTTTGCCAGACTTGATTTGTGCAAACTGCGAAATCCACACACTTTACAAGAAAATGGTTTCTCTCCAGTATGTGTTTTCAAGTGTTTTGCTAGATTTGATTTGCGTGAAAAACGAATTCCACACACCTCACAAGAAAATGGTTTCTCTCCAGTGTGCGTCTGAATGTGGTTTATCAACTCTGACTTCTGTGAAAAGGCAGAACCACATAATTGACAAGGATGTGGTTTCTGTTCAGTGTGTATTTGCATGTGACTTTTCAAAAGGATATTATTTGAAAACTTAGATCCACACACATCACATGAACTAGATTCATCTCCTGGGTGATTTTCCATGTGGCCTTTTAATGCTGAAATAATGGAGAAACTGTGCCCACAGGTTTCACATAACTTTTTCTCTTCAAAATCAGCTGTCTTTTCCAATTATCCCATGAAATTTTGAAAAATGTTAAAATTAAATATAGATTTTCATCTTAGAGATTCATAGCAAAAACTTTTTTTTCTCTGTGAGGAAAGATGTGAAATACTGCCATAAACTTGTGTATCTTGGTCTGGCACAAGAACACAAACGGAGATCATGCATAAATGCAGGGATGTACAGCAGTTGGTTCCTGTCACAGGGATCTGACCTTCTTTGTATCTTTGAATGAGTGTTCAAAGTTCTTTGCTGAATTTTAACCAAAAACCTGCAGAAAAATAAAAAAATAAATTAGGCAGGAAACCAATGTTGCTTAAATCATTTCAAAACTTACAATTTTTTAAAATTAATCGTCTCTCTAGAAATGCATTACCTTGACACACATAAAAAGGGAAAAAAAAACTCAAATGTTTACTTTGTTATATGAAAAAGAAAATTCCTATGATTTGCATACTATAAATTTAAATCATTTGTTATACGCTTCTCTTGCAGGTGTCTCCAGTTTTAGTTTTTTTTATCACACGTGATGAATGTTTACAATTCAATATCACTAAAAGATTCATAGCATATAGTATTCTCTCTTTATATATGATCTACCAGGCCAGATTTCACGACCACCTATATGGTTATAGCTTTGTTCCATATATTATTCTCTCTTCATATATGATCTACCAGGCCAGATTTCTCTGCTTCCATGTGGCTGTAGCATTGTTCTAAAAATCTACAAGGATGGGTGATTTCCTGCTTTTATACTTTTTCACATTTGCAGGGTAAGTTATAAATTCAAATCATTTATTGAACTCTTTAATTCTTATAAAGAAGTTGAATACTTTACACTATTTACATTGTTCAGACTGCTGTCCTCATCTTTATTGTCATATTCACCAAAAACAAGGACAATAATCTGAACAATGTAAATAGTACAAATCGTTACAATACCTCACCTTAGAAATATAGAGAAAAGATGAATGGCTTTAACCCCAAAAGCCACAATGTTTGTTGCATATAAATTAAAATTTATACACACAATACAAAGAAAGTTATAACAATTTTAAAACAGAAGGTGTTCATGTTTTTGCACACTCAAAAAAAAGAAAAAAAAGAAAAGAAAATGCAGTGGCAGGGGGAAGAATTCTAAAAAGAAATTGGCGTGGCAAAGATTAATTTCTGGATTATTGGGAATTTAGACTATGATTAGATATAATTCTTGGTCTATTATAAACAGGTCTGTACCTGTTGTGTGCCAAGGTTTACTTGGTATATCAGCAGATATCATTTCTTTTTCTTGTGTATTCTGTTATTTCTGGCATGTGTGACATTGAGACTTTACTTTCTTTGTATGTACTGATCCAGTAAACTGCAGATTTTACCTTTAGTTTGCATTTTCCTGTACCCATGTGGCCTTAGTGTATTTTCTAAAGGATTCTTGGTTGTAGTGTCTTGTGTATTATTATTCTAAATCCAGCCGACAGGTTTGGTTTGGTTTGGTTTGTTTCACAGCATATCAACCTCAATGGGTCATTTAATGCCAACAACTTTTTTTTCCTGGTAATAGTTTTGTTTTGTCAAAAATCTATTTCTGGTAATATTTTTTTCCTCAAAATTGTATAGATGGTAATATTATTTTCAAAAATGTATTGCTGGTAATAGTTTTTTTTGCAAAAATGTATTGGTGGTAATAGTTTTTTTCCTTCAAAAATTTATTTCTGGTAATATTTTTTTTTACATAGTATTTCTGGTATCAAAACCTGTTTTTACACTTTTATAATGCTTTTTACCTCAGTTTCGGGGTTAACTATTTGCCCATAGCTGGGACCCTAACAGGTGCTACCACTCCTAGGTCAGGGTGGACCTGGGAACACCAGCAATTAAGAGGTGGTTCCATGCTCCTCAAAACCTCCTGATCAGAGGCTTTGCTGTAGTTTATTATCTTACCCTGGACACGGATGTAGTTTATCGTCATACCCAGGACGGCAAGCCAACAGGACACCATTTTTTAATGATATATCATCTCTGATAGACCAGTATTGGTGTATTGCTGTATATATCTGGTGTTGTTTTTCTGGTTACCATTTTATAACTTGTGATTCTTGTTCTTTAATGGTCTCTTTTCTAATCTGTTCTAATTTATTGTTAGTGATGCTAACAATCTTTTGTATTTTAATGCCAATATCTTTTATTTCATATTTGTCATTTCCAGACATGTACAATAGGGTATCAGCTATCAATCAACATTTATTTTCCTGGTCTATAGGTCAGAGTAAAGTTGTATGCTTGTACTTAGAGGTGTAGCTGTCGTACTCTGGCTGGAGCCTTGTGTAGTTTCTTTTTAAGAATTTGCTTTAATAGTGATCGCTTTCCACCATAGATTTTCTGCCATCTATAGGTAGTTATGAAAATTCTTGCATCTATATTGCCACTGCCAGTATTTCTCTTTTGGTGTTTGCATATCTGGTTTCTACTGAAGTTAGTGCCTTTGATGCAGATGCTATTGGTCTCCTTTCCCATACTAATGCTGCCCCTAGGCCTATGCTCCATGCATCTATCTGTAGTATTACTGGTTTTTCCCTATCATAGTAGCAGAGCTCCATTTCTTTACATAATAGTTCTTTGAGTCTATCAAAATCTCACTGATGGGATGCTGTCCATTAAAAACATATATACTGCTTCATTAGTTCTCTTATTACATGTATAGTCATATATCTTTGGTATGCAAGAACTTGTATATTGGATCATACCAAGGAAACTATGGAGTTCCATTTTATCTTTTGCTGGATTTGTCTTTGACATGGCTGAAAAATATCTTGACTAACCTTGAGACCAAATGTAAGTCACAGAAATTTATATTGCCCAAATGCAGAGTCGAACTTGGTATCCATTCTTAGTATCTAGCTTGCTAAAAAGTTTTGATCCTGAAAGTTCCAGTGTGATGTCCTCTAGTTTTGGTGTTGAGTCGTGCCCCCTTTTTATGGCTCAGTTTAAATCTTTGGAGATTAGGCAGATCCTTAATTGTCCATTGGACTTTTCCCTGACAACAACTGAGTTTACCCAGTCTGTTAGGTCATTTACTTTTTCAATTTTTTTTTTTTTTTCCGTCTCTAAGTTAATCTCTTAACTTCTCTTTGAGCTCTAGGGGAATCTTTCTTTGCACATGAACCACAGGTTTGACTATGTGATATTCAAAATCTTCAAAACACCTGACAGTGTTATCAAAACATTCTGGGTTCATCTTTATTACACGTGTTTTGTCTTTAATGCCAGGTCATTGTTCTAGTGGAGTTTCTTTCATTATTCCCTCGAACTTGTTTATGCTGTGGTTTATTGTGATTATTTAAAATTTTTACAGCCAAGAATTGGTCCTTCAGAGTCTGTCACAAAAAAAATGCAGCCGAGTTTTTTTTCCTTTGTGTAATCCTGTTATTTTTGCCAAGTTGTTTAATTTCACTTCCCCCAGATGCTGTTAATATAGTACCAGTGCTTTCTAGTATGCCTGTTTTCAGGTATCCATTTTTTATGTTTTCAAGGAAAATCTTCCGGTATATTCTTAGTTGAAGAATATTGCTCTGTGCTCCAGTGTTTAGTTTTATTTTTAAATTTATTTTTGTAGGCTTGTTATGTATTGGCTTCTTTATTTAGAGTGTTGTTTGTAGTTGTTTTCTATTTTCTTTTTTCTGTCATCTCATTTAAGTGAATTGCATCTATATAATGAGGCCAAAAATGCACGCACCCATAGAAAGTCGGTTTTTGTAATTTTACCAAGACAAGTGAGTAATAGAATTTGTTTATTAATACAGGGTATTAAATATATTACACAAGTCAAAAAATGATTTACCATAATTCCCCATGTATAATATGCATTTTTTCTAAAAAATAAGAAAAATTAGGTGGCGTATTATGCACATCTTCAAAAAATTGCTGTTTCATAGATTGATTTCATTTGCAAAATGACTACTCACCACAATTTGACACTAACATTTGGCAATTACGACCTCATAAGGAAGTCAAAATCAATCATATGTACTTAACAATACTTACAAATGTAAAATAAAATAAAAATTATCATAAAACTAAATTAGAATAATATTATTCTATGTTTAAAACCATTTTTTGTAAGAGTAGGAAATGCTGGCCGTAATGAAATTGGAGTAGTACAACTTATAGGATTTGATTACCAAACAAGGCGTGCGTATTATGTGTGAGTAGAAGCATTTTCCCACACTTTCAGCACAATTTTAGGGGTGTGTATTATGGATGAAAGGATATTATACATGGGGAATTATGGTAGTATTTTGTTGGGTAACCTTGTGCTTTAATAACGGCCTTAATTCTTTGTGCCATGCTATAGACTAAATTCTTTAGTAAGTCAATGTCCTTCATCAGATTTTTCCAGCATTTCTTTAATTTGCATAAAAGCTCATCTGTGTTAACTTTCCTATTACAGGCACACTTGTCCATTATCACCCAAAAGTTTTCAATTGGGTTAAGGCCAGGACTGGAAGAGTTGCAATTTACCCTTGCTTGGTTTATGCCCACTGAAACGAATACTCAAGTGACTACAAAGGGTACTGTTAAACAATAAAAGTAATCAATGTTTAGGGTACATTCTCAGCAGCAGGAGTTGGTAATTTGTACAAAATCAAGGGAATCAATGAATCAGCATCAATACCATATTCTTGTTAATCAAATGTGACTTTCTGCTAAAAAACACACATGGCAAAGTGGATAAAGGCGTTAGTTAGATCCAGTGACAGGACCCAAAGAGTTCAGTATCTGGTTAAGGCAGTGGAGAACTTGGAGAGGGGAATTAAAAGGAGATAACTGACAACTGACATCCATTAAACATGGCACATGGAACTAGAACAGTCTACCCCTGTGAGGGAAATAAAGGGTTCAGTTCAACATTCCAACGACCTGAAGAAGGCCGGAACGTACAACTTTATAATATGGTGACAAAGATAAGGACAATAGTCTGAATAATGTAAATAGTGTACATAATACCTCATCTCAGAAATACAGACAGATACTGAAAGGCTGAAGCGTGATAAATATGGCAACAAAGATGAGGAAAATATTCCGAATAATGTAAATAGTGTACATAATACCTCATCTCAGAAATATAGACAGATATTGAAAAAACTTTTTGCCCAAGGTTAACGCTTCTCTTTCCAACATGATAACGATCCTAAGCATACTCCCTTAAAGAAAAAATGCTGTCTAGAGAGGAAGCGCAACAAGGGAAATCTGCAACATTTTTTGACTTGTATAATGTACATATATATACCTGTATTAATACCTATAGCGAAGAAAACAACAACTTAGCTCATCAAACCAAGTGACAGTGCGTTGTGTGTATCCTACGACAGAAAAGAAAATTACTTACAATACCCTGCATTAATAAATGAATTCTATTACTTACTTGTCTTGGTAAAAATAAAAAAATCAACTTTCTATAGGAGCATCCATTTTGATTCAACGTATTTGATGGAGCAGATTTTATTTTAATTTTGTTTGTTTGTCTTGGCTCTGCACAATTTCTCTCAGTGGTTCATTCTGACACAGTCTCTACATATTAATCCGAAAGCAGGACATTTTCTCCTATCATCAAATACATGTCTTCTGCCACAACATCCACACAGATTTTGTTTTAAATATTATGTTTTGTTTGGATTGTTTTTATTTTGTAATAATGTCAATTCTTTCATTGTTCTGTGATATATTTTCATTCTGCAAATTTAGGAAGGCCATCTGTATATCTGTCACTTCAAATGCCCTAGCACTGTCTGCTGTGTCAGTCTTAATTTATCTTTTCCAATAAGTGATTTCTGCACTTCAAAGTATGCACATACCCATATCAGCCTTTCTTCTATGTCTTTGAACTTATATTTCTTTGCAACATTTTTCATTCTGAATGAAAAATTGTCAGAGGGTTCTTCATTATTCTGTGTATTCTGTGGTTTGCCTGTGGTTCAAGGTGTGTGCTGAATTTTTCAAATATTTTGTCTGGCCTGCCACTATCTTCAACACTGAGATACCATATAAAACATAAAATCCAAACCTTTTTCGCCATACTATTTCAGTGCTAACCTTGCATTAATTACATTATTCAAACTGTTATCCTCATCTTCATCGACATGTTCACAACGTTCCGGCTGCTATATGCTCTGGCCTTAATCAGGTAATTGTAATTTTGAACCGAATCCTTTATTTCATTAACCAAGGTAAATTGTTCTAGTTCCACGTGCCATGCTTCCCCTGTTGGAGGCATGGCACATGGAACTAGAACAAAGATGAGGATAACAGTCCAAATAATGTAGATAATGCAAATAATCATAATGCTTCATCTCAGAGACATGGACAGATGTTTGGGTCTAGTCACTGGATCTAACCAACATCTTTATCCACTGGGCCATGTGTGTCGTTGTGAATATAGCAATGAAGATGAGGATAACAGTCCAAATAATGTAAATGATGCAAGTCATCATAATACCTCATTTCAGAGATATAGACAGATATATAGCTAACCTTTGTCTGTTGTTCTGTTTGAATTTCCTAAATACTTCAGTGATGCCGTCAACTTCCCAATCCATTCTTGGGTAAAAATTCATGGGTGTAACGTTCACCATTTTACTCTCTTGTTTTCTAAGATTTGATCTTTTGGTATTTCTTGGGTGTGACGTGTAGCTCGGCCACTGCCACCATGTTATGTTTTGTAATTATTGAACAATAAATAAAGTCGACATTTGATGTTTAACAATATTTCTTACATGTAGGTTGCACGTTTCTATGTCTCACCATCTTTGAAAAGTCCTGGCTTTGTTTTCCTTCAAACAATTTTATTTTTCAGTGCATGCATTTTGGAGCATTTAACATTAACAAAAAAAAATAACAAACACTTTTTTAACGAAGAAATTTTAAGACTATCAAATTCAAATTTAAATAAAATCAATCCATATTTTAAAACAATTATTAATTTCGGGAAATACTTCAAATGAACATCTTTTAAAAATGACCTTTTTATGTTTTTGATGGAAATGATTGTTTTAAAAAGGGGAGGGAAAATAGAAAATTATTCGTTAAATTTTATAAATAGAAATTAAACGTAGTTACTAACTCACCTTTCCGTTTATACAAAGGACAAGGAAAAAATGGTCAGAAAATGTCTGTCATCGTCTTTTTGTCAATTGTTGTCCAAATTTGGTTGGATTTTTCACTCCATTTCCACAACTTCTGCATTGTTCATTCAATTTATAACGATTTTAACTGATTTTTTAACAAGAATAACGCGTGTAAAACAAAAAACCAAACAACAAATTATTTTGGCGACATGATGACAAAGCAAAATGAAAGGAAAATGCTAAACGGTGACGAACAACTGTCAGTTCCTTATGTAAAAATATTCCAACACTGCATGTTTTTAGGGGTCAATACTTCATTACTCAAGTTTCTGTGAACAGGAACTGTCAAGCCAATACTTATTGCACAAAAAACTGCAAATAAGAGACGGGGCTGAAATAACGAAAGGTGAATCCCTGTCCTCATTTGTCGTATCGCTAATTTTTAACTAGAGGCACAATAATCACTGACTCGGTTTGAAATTGTTTCTTTCCCAATGACAAGTCGGGGCGGTGAGGAAGTTAGCAAAAATTATCGCTCATATTTATTAACAATGAATGAAAGAAAAAAAAAACAATTAACGAAATACATTATTTACATTATTCGGACTACTTTCCTCGTCTTTGTCACCATATTTATTACAACGTTTCGGCCGTTGTACGCTCCGGGGTAGACTGTTATAGTTCCACGAGCCATGTTTATTGGATGTCAGTTATCTCCTGTTAATTCCCTTCTCCAAGTTCTCCACTGCCTTAATTGGGTATTGAACTCACACTCTTTGGGTCCTGTCACTGGATCTAACCAACGCCTTTATCCACAGTGGCATGTGTTGTGATAAACATGGCGACAAAGATGAGGACAATAGTCTGACATAATACCTCATCTCAGAAATACAGGCACAATAAACGAAATGAATGAGTGTTAGTGAGTGTAAACCCCCCTCCAATAATTCGCTGAAAGAAGGTATAGCATGATGAAAAAAGGCCCCAAACTTAATAAAAAGAAAGTTCTATCGTCAAAAATATTTATGTTATTAAAGAAAAGGAAAGACGAAAGTATTTTTAATTATCTTTTTAAATTTTTCACTCCTTTTTAACACGTTGGAAATTTTAGTTAAAAATCTTGTTTTTTTACGTCAGCGATTGATTGATGTTCGATTAGTGTTTTTTGCGCTTTTTTTTCAGGTGTGAAAGTGAAAAACATATTGATTTGGAAATTTTGCAAAAATCAAATAACTATCGGATTAATAATGGTATCCGATAAATTGCTCAAAATCAATTGATCAACAGAAAATTGTCCGAAATCAATTGCTCGACAGAAAATTGCCCGAAATCAATTGCTCGACCGAAAATTGCCCGAAATCAATTGCTCGACAGGAAATTGCTCGAAATCAATTGCTCAACAGAAAATCAATTGCCCGAAATCAATTGCTCGACAGGAAATTGCCCGAAATCAATTGCTCGACAGAAAATTGCCCGAAATCAATTGCTCGACAGAAAATTGCCCGAAATCAATTGCTCGACAGAAAATCAATTGCCCGAAATCAATTGCTCGACAGAAAATTGCTCGAAATCAATTGCTCGACAGAAAATTGCCTGAAATCAATTGCTCAACAGAAAATCAATTGCCCGAAATCAATTGCTCGACAGAAAATTGCTCGAAATCAATTGCTCAACAGAAAATTTATTGTTAACAGTTAAAATTAAAGAACGAGTATAGCAGGTCTTATTTTCATACAGAAAAAAAATCAGGACTGCTAAAGTTGAGTGTCGTGGCTCCTTTTATATCCAGCTCCGTTGACGTGTCGTTGACGGCGCAGTGGTGCTTCGAGCTTCGAAATTCCTTCGAGCAATCTGCCTTTCGAGCAATTGATAGTTCGAGAAATTATTTTTTGAGCAATTGGTTTCGATCAATTTACTGTCGAGCAATTGATTTCGAGCAATTTACCTAGATCCGATTTTAATGAAATTTTCAGGACTTATTCACAAATGAATGAATTTATTTTTGAAATTATTATTTTTAGAAAATGTTGGTAATTTTTTTTTTTTTTTTTTACATTTGTTACCACCCACTTTATTTCATGAAATTTCTAGAAGTTAAATTCGTCCTCCAATTTTTTTTTTTTTTTTTTTTTTTTCTAACTTTTACCAAATTCCTTAAAAACTACAATAAAACTATCTAATTATTTCAATAGATAAGCTTTTAATTGGTTTTATAAATAATTTATATTAAGGTGTTCAAAAATTCCCTATAAAATAGAAGTGTTTAACAGCTGCTTCAGTGACATGGAAAATGTTGTCAATTTAATTTTTTTTCATTTGTACCCACTTCTTAAAATAACGACAACATCCATATTTATGATTGTTATTGCAATATTTTGTTAAAGTTGTTAACCGCAAATATTTAACGATGTGATAGGGGAAATTTTATGCATATTTTATTGTCACAGAACTCGCCATGAGCTTATTCAATCATAAACTTAAGAAGAATTAAGATTGATCAGAAAATGAAAATAGAAAAACTATTAAATTTTCACGAGTAGTGTCCAATGTAATAAGAAAAAATCATGATTACGAGTCCGGCCTTCTTCAGGTGGTTGGAATGTCGAACTGAACCCTTTATTTCGATCACTGGGGTTCAGTTCGACATTCCAACCACCTGAAGACCGTAAACAACCTCACCAGTCGAAACGTTGTAATAAATATGGCGACAAAGATGAGGACAATAGTCCGTATAATGTAAATAATGTACATAATACCTCATCTCAGAAATATAGACATATACTAAAAGAGGTTATGTACATTTCTTTTAATCACTTCAGCCTTAGTAAGGCGATAATGCCACTAAGACGCAAGGGGTTACTAAAAGTGAAAGATAATGAAAAAAACTTTAGAAGGAATCAGAAACCCAACCCTAAACAGGAAACAAATGATAAACATATACTCCAGTTCAAAATTTGGGGAGGAGTTTGAATTGGGTGATAGGCAAACCTATATACTCCTATTGAGAAGAAGAAGAAGAAGAAGAAGAAGAAGAAGAAGAAGAAGAAGAAGAAGAAGAAGAAGAAGAAGACAATATTTAGTAAATATAATTTCAGAGTTAAAGCGGGAAACTGATTGAAGGACTGCTCTACGGGTTCTATTCTGTGATCTCACAAATTCCCGTTTCAAACCGTCACATGACAACCCCCATCCTGCGTGTTGGTCTCTCCTAGGGACAGAGAAAGTTTGGCAGTGACAAGGACCTGACACGATACTGAGAAGTCCCGAGTCATAAAAAAAGTGAACATCACCCACTTAACCGTACACCCTCCCCCACTGTCGAGAGGTAGAGAAATCCCCACAAGGAAGAAGAAAGGGTAGACAGTAGATAGCGATTGACATTGCATTTAAATTTTTGCACATTAAAGTTGGCTGGAAAGCATGGAGCTGCAAACGAGAAGTGTGAGAAAAGAAACTGTTAACATAGAACTTACGGTTACATCTAGCCAACTGTAAAATAATGAGATTTCGATGCCATTCTAGTACTGTGCTTAAATTCAGAAAGTCTAGGTACCATAACAAATAGCAATATTTATTCTGTAATAAATACAAAAATATGGCGCAAGGCCAAAAGGGTAGATGGTCTTATAATTAAACTTAGCTAGCCACAATCACTGACCCAAATGTACCATAGCAAAGACCTCATCCAAAGCATTACCATGAAAGTATTTATACTAAAAGAGACATGAATGTAGGGATGCACTGCCCTATGAGATTTATTTTGGGATCCCATAAATTCCCATTCTAAACGGTCACATGACAACCCCCACTTCTCCTAAAGAGGCAGAGTGAGATTGGCAGTGACAACGACTAGACACCATATTGAGAAATCCCGGGTCAATATAAAAAAAGTGAATTTCATCTACTGAACCGAACACGCTACCAAGAGGTAGAGAAATCCCCACAAGGTCACAGACACCTTGTGAGTAAAAAATGTGGTAAAAGTATTTTCTCCTTTTGTCATTTACAAAGTTCTTGTTTTTCCCTTGCTTGCTCTAATTTTCCACTTTTCTGTGGTAATCCTTGAAATTGTTATCCTGCTTTTGAGGAAATTTTTATGCAAACTTGTATCGTACCTTTTTGTTCGTAATTGTGTAAACTGTAAATAAATGTGTTTTCCTTTTGAACGCAGTGGTTGTGTAGAGGACTGTGTGTGTTTACGCGTTGTTAAATTAGGAACACGTGCTGTTTATTCCTGCTAGAAGAAGATCCAACTACAAGAACATGGCGGACTCAAGTTGAGTCCAACTGAAGATGTAAAGAAAACAAACAAGACCGATATATATATATATATAGTCAACAAATATATGTATTAAACAACAAATTTCCAAGTGACAAAGACATCAACATTTGTGTTTGTGTGTGAATGTAAAATAAAATGTTTGTATTTTGGTGAATGTTCGTACGTACGTGTATGTGTGTTTCATGGCATTTTCCCACAAGTGGGCGAAAACACGGATCTCTGCGAGAGATCAAATATGCCCGCTCAAATGCACATGTCACAATTACCTGGTACATATCAGAATGTATCCCCCAGACGAGGCTATGTCCGAAGGGCAGAGTTTCGTCTCAGGAAACTGACTCCGTTTTTACGTGGTCTATAGGGAATTTTTGCCCGAGCCTACGGGCTCGGATACCCCACTTTAAAACACGGCCTTGTGTCACACCTTGCTACGTGGGGCAGTGGATAAATAATTGCAAAGTAAAAAGAGAACGAGGCAAGACGTCGCCTAATATTTATAGTGTAGGGAGAGCGACCCCTTGTGAACAATTAGGGAATTAAAGAGGAGCTAACTCCGACAGTTGTCTTGATTTAAAATTTTTCGCCTTTTGTGTCTTGCTTTTTCTACTAGAGTAAGATTTTGTGTCTGGCACAAGAACTTGGATTTGGCAGGAAATTAAAAATTTTATAGTAATTTATAATGTAGACTCGTCCTTTTTTCCTTACCTTTCAACCCTAGCAACAGAACAGTCTATATCTTACGCCTACGTACGGAAAACTTCAACCAATTAAAACTGCACTAAGCGAAACAATCACATTGGTCCATCACTGAAAGTTCACGTGCAGAACGAAATTGCGCCAAAACTCAAGTGAGCCACCTTCGGACTTTCAGACCTTATAAAAATAAACGCTGACCGCCCCGGGCAGTCAATAACAAACAGTCGTCTGAACCGACTGTTCGGTTGTACTCTCTTCCTACGGACGGGAGGAACCCGAAAGAGGCTACGCCGAAGGGCGGAGTCTCCTTCGGGGAGGTAGACTGGCCCTGAACCTGTTTATACGGGTTCAATGGGCATATTTTACAGCCCCACGGGCTCGGAATGCCCATGTTAAAAGGCCTTGTGCCACATGACACCCTCGTGTGTGTGGGGGGGGGTGACTGAATATCGTCAGTAACAAAAACCCACAGAGAACTTGCCAAAATACTCCACGTCACTCAAAATCACGATTTCCCGCGCAAAGATACATCATCGCTGACTCATTCCCGATCGAAACTTAATCAACTCTGTGGATATCAATTCTCAACATTGCTTATCTAAAGTG
The DNA here is from genome assembly GCA_903632075.3 of Acanthosepion pharaonis. Classification (NCBI taxonomy): domain Eukaryota; kingdom Metazoa; phylum Mollusca; class Cephalopoda; order Sepiida; family Sepiidae; genus Acanthosepion; species Acanthosepion pharaonis. The sequence goes on from CAHIKZ030005549.1 coordinate 322,884, forward strand.
AATCATATTCGCTACCTATTAAGTAAACATTAACGTACGAACGACATTAAAAAAACATTACATTACAGTTAAAGGTAGATCACTCTTAAAAAAAACTCCTTCTAAAAGAGACACTTAATATCGACAATTATTAATATCAACACAAACTTAAAAAGACTGTAAATGAACGAACAATTACAAAGAGAGACATTCTGAAATTAAAAAACCTCATACACATTTCGCCAACATAATATATATCAATTATCCTGTTTATATATTGCTTTGAATTGTATATAAATGTTGTATTAATTTCTAATTGAATATGTCTCGTTCTTAATCGTATTTTAAATTTCGTTTATTTATTTGTTGTGGATGCAGAAAGTCACGCAACCTACACAAATTCCTTCTGATTCTTTCAGGCATAATTAATAAATTCTGCACGTCCCCAACAATGACGTCTTTTTTTTCTTTTTGTAGCCCTTGTGAAAAATTGAAGTGAACCGATATGATGGTTCCTTTTTCCAGTAGAAAGGGATGCCATCAGCTGGTAAAGGTCGGAGAGAGAAAGGATGGACCGTTGACGAAAGATCTATTGACGATTGAGGAGAAAGGTACCCACGCTTCAAGAGTACTGGTCTAACCGAGGCGCCCACAGATTTCGAAGAAATTTTCCGAGGCCCGAACTGTCTTTTCGTTTTTTCTCAACGGGTTTTATCCCCGAGCCCCTAGTGTGGGGAGGTGTTATAGACAAGTGTATGGTTGCAAGAAAGAAATACGACAACAGTAGAAATAGATTTAGGTGATTTATTTCAATAGGAACGTGTGGTTTTGGGACAGCTACCTTGTGGTATAGTTCATAGGCCGGCTGAAGATCTGGGTTGATTTCTCATAGTAGTTCACACTGGTTGGCGCTGGCGCTCCCTCTGCTGACTGCTGCTGACCGCTCAGTCTGACCGTGACAGGTCTCTTCCCTGGCCTCCTGTTGACTGCTGCTGGCTGGTGCCGACCGCTCAGCCTGACCGTGACAGGTCTCTTCCCTGGCCTCCTGTTGACTGTCGTTGTACTTCCGTGTGACCCCTTTTATGGCGTTTTTTTATGACTTAACAGACTCTAAAAACGACGTGAGTATATATAGAAGGGAAGCATTTTTATTGCTCGAGAAATAGGAACACTTTAAAATATTATTTTATTTTTCGACTGGAACCCGTGCGTCGGGAACATGCGTAAACGAAGATAATGGTCATTTTGTGACGGGGTCTTGTCCTATTCACATCCGGCTCTCGCTCTTGAGTATGTTAGTTTATTTCCCTGTAAATCAGCCGAGATATGTCTTATTTTATTTTATAACAGAGGTATCCATTTTGACCGCTACCACTGTTTTATGGCCATCTGCCATTTTTTAAAACTATTTTTTTCTGAGCCCCTTTATACGGTTTCAATGGGCATATTTTTGGGCCGAGCCCACGGGATCGGAGAACCCACAATAAATAACCGACCTTGTGTCACATGATGCCCCAGTGGGGGGGGACTGTGTAGCGGACCGTGGCTGTGATGTTATTGAGTAAAAGTAGAAGAAACACATGTGGGTTAAAATTTTCCTGCTAGCCGGTCCAACTACACGAGAAAGTTAGACTTTTAATTAAGCCCAAAGAAGAAGGCAAAGAAAAACAAACACAAGACCGATAATATATGTATACAAATATATATTAATAACAAGTTACATGGAAACAGTTATAAAGGACAAAGTGTGTGAATATTATATATGTGCGCGTGTGTATTGTGCTTAGTGTGTTCCCAGCATTTGGGAAACGCTATCTCTGTGAGCGTTCACGTCTTCGAGGTAATAAGGCTGAGGAAAAAGAAAGATTTACCTCCAGGTGTCGGCCCAAAGGCCTGAGGGAAAAAGAGGAAGAGGCGAAGTGTCAGCGACTATTTATAGCCAGGGAAGAGAGACCCCTGGTGAAAGGGTTAACGAACTAAAGGAGGAGTTAACGCCGACATCAACTAATAATATACATTGTGTATCTGCATGACTGGTGATGTGAAGGTCGGAGCCCTACAGCAGCATTTTCTCTTTTTCTTTCTCTTTCTCTTTTCTTTCTCTTTTTCTTTTCTTTTTCTTTCTCTTTTTCTTTTCTTTCTCTTTTTCTTTTTTTTTCTTTTTTTCTTTTTTTTTTGCACATTTTACTTTTAAATAATATGAACATTTAGATGATAAAACTTTCTTTTTATTACATTTGGAGCCTTTTTTCATCAGGTTATGCACTTTTTTCAGCGAATTATTGGCGGTACCTACGTAGGGTTTTTTTTTACCCTTACTAGCACAATACTCATTTCATTTATTGTTTTTTTTTCTTTCATTCATTTTCAATAAATATTAAGGGATAATTTTTGCTAACTTCCTCATCGTCGCCACAAACACAGAGCCATTGCGTACTACCTCCAAAATGATTTGTTATTATTGGGAATGAAACAATTTCAAACCAATGAGTCAGTGATATTGTGCCTCTTTAAATTAGCGATACGACAAATGAGGACAGGGATTCACCTTTCGTTATTTCAGCCCCGTCTCTTATTTGCAGTTTTTTTGTGCAATAAGTATTGGCTTGACAGTTCCTGTTCACAGAAACTTGAGTAATGAAGTATTGACCCCTAAAAACATGCAGTGTTGGAATATTTTTACATAAGGAACTGACAGTTGTTCGTCACCGTTTAGCATTTTCCTTTCATTTTGCTTTGTCATCATGTCGCCAAAATAATTTGTTGTTTGGTTTTTTGTTTTACACGCGTTATTCTTGTTAAAAATCAGTTAAAATCGTTATAAATTGAATGAACAATGCAGAAGTTGTGGAAATGGAGTGAAAAATCCAACCAAATTTGGACAACAATTGACAAAAAGACGATGACAGACATTTTCTGACCATTTTTTCCTTGTCCTTTGTATAAACGGAAAGGTGAGTTAGTAACTACGTTTAATTTCTATTTATAAAATTTAACGAATAATTTGCCATTTTCCCTCCACTTTGTAAAACAATCAATTCCATCGAAAACAAAAAAAGGTCAATTTAAAGATGTTTATTTGAAGTCTTTTCCCGAAATTAATTGTTTTAAAATTATTCTCATTTAAATGGATTTATTCACATTTGAATTTGAAATTGATCGTCTTAGAATTCCATCATTAAAAATGTCTCTTGTTTTGTTTTTTTGCTAATAGACAAATACGTGAATCTTTTGTCAAGTTAGACTCGCAGTAAAAAAAAAGAAAAAAGAAAAACGCTAACGTACGTAATTTAAAGTATGGATGCATGAAAATGAAAAAAAAGTTGTTTTTGTTTTTTTGTTGATTCATTCAATTCATCAAAATCTTTGTATTATTTAGAGGAAAGAAAAAGTATTTTTAATTATTTTATTATTTTTTTAACCCTTTCCAGCACATTGAAAGATTTTGGCTAAAAACTTCTTTTTTTACGTTTGGGGTGGATGTGAGGTTAGTATAGGAAATTTTAAATGACGGTTCCGTATAGGATACAGGTTCGAATCCTGTCGGAGGACGAATATTTTCTGTGAAAATTTCTTGGCCATTCAAGCCGGTAAATGTTGTTTAATACAGTTTATTATAAACAGAGCATTTACTTGTATCTATAAAAAGAATGTATAAACATAAAAATGTCTTAAAATAATTGTCAAACTTTGTCCATTTATGTGTTAAGCTATTAATTGCTTTTATAAATATGTTGAGGACACTGAAAAATGAATTCTATGAATAATGAATTTTTTCAAAAATTTTAATTAGAAAAATTTATTAAGTTTTATATCTTTTAAAATTCTGTATTAATTTCTCCCTTTCAGATGATATTGTTAGTAGGTAAGAACTATATTTGCTAATTATAAATTCAATAGCTTAGTACAATTCATCAAACACCAATATTTGTTATTGAATTTTAGATACTTTGTCTTTAAATTTACTGTAGTTATCACTCTTTACAATTCTTTAAAAAAATATTGGTGTTTGATGAATTGTACCAAGCTGTTCAATTTATAAAAAAAGGGCCTCATGTTATATTCTTCAATTATTTTTAACAATTTATTTTTTTAAAAAAACATCCATTTGTCATCAAGCTGTCAACCTCTTAAATCAACAGTTAATGCTGTTTTAAAAGATGCATTTCTGAAATGTTTTTAACTTAAAGTAAATATTTGTTTCAGATGAGATTAATCATACATTAAATCAGCTAATATTGCTCAAATAAAGTTTTAGAAAATATATTTTATTTTTGGAAAAACATTTTTAAATAAAGAGAATTATATTGCTAGGATTTAAATGGCACTAAAATCAATAATTTTAGTAATTTCAAAATGAAAACTCCTTCCATACAATTTAAATTAATTTTGAAATACAGCAAAGTATTTTGCTTATTGTCACTATTAAATTTAATCTATGAACTTAAAATTAAGCTTAAAATAAAATCTTCAAGAAAGATTTTTGATTTTTAAAAATTAATTTCAAACCTTATTTATCGCAAATATGTGGAAGTACCTGATGTTAAAAAGTTAAGATAAAATTGTCAAAATCTGCATAAGTGGAAATTAATAAGAAAATATAATTTTTTTAGATTTATTTTTTTTTATTTTTTCATTTTCCTCTGTATGAAAATGACTTTATTTTATGAGAATTAAAGTTTTATTTTGCAGGTTAAGGGTCACAATTGATATTGTTTTTAAGATGGGGAGCATTTATTGTGCAGGTTAAGGATTACAATTGATATTGTTTTTAAGATGGGGAGCATTTATTGTGCAGGTTAAGGATCACAATTGATATTGTTTTTAGGATGGGGAGCATTTATTGTGCAGGTTAAAGATTACAATTGATTGGGGAGCAGGGGTAGGATAATCTGTTTCAGCAAGTAGGAACCTTTCTTCATTAGGTCTCACCCAAATCTAATGTCCACAATTTTTAAAGAATAGAAGCTACATAAGAGCAGGAAACAAAAGTAAATTACATTTCCCTTTTTCATTGACTACAAACTGAGTTCATTGTGTTGGATTCAAATTCTAACATCAATTTGATCTTGGAGATTCAAAACCTTTTAACTTTTCTCTCAAAGTGTCTTTTATTTCTTATTAGTTGAATTTTATATCACCTTCACCTGAAGAATATGATCAGAATTTTGAAATAATTTCTCCTCCATCATCATAGAATCACTGCTAATGGTTTGTGCTCAGTGTTGAAGGCTGACAGAACTCGAAAGATATGGTTAGACTCAAATGTTTAAAATACCCAGTACTATGCCCTGCTTCCTTACAAATGGAAGATACTACCCATCTTCAGTTCTTTCTTAGAGGAGCACCAAGAAGTTTAGCTGCAACAAACATTGTGGCTTTTGGGGCTAAAGCCAGTCATCTTTTCTTTATATTTCTGAGGTGAGGTATTGTAACTATTCACATTGTTCAGATTATTGTTCTTGTTTTTGGTGAATATGACAATAAAGATGAGGACAGCAGTCTGAACAATGTAAATAGTGTAAAGTATTCAACTTCTTTATAAGAATTGATCCCTTCCAGGAGTTTAATAAATGATTTGAATTCATAACTTCCCCTGCAAATGTGAAAAAGTATACAAGCAGGAAATCACCCATCCTTGTAGATTTGTAGAACATAATGCTACAGCCACATGGAAGCAGAGAAATCTGGCCTGGTAGATCATATATGAAGAGAGAATAATATATGCTGATGAATTTTTTAGTGATATTGTAAACATTTATCATGTGTGATAAAAAAATTAAAACTGGAGACACCTGCAAGAGAAGCGTATAACAAATGATTTAAATTTATAGTATGCAGACCATAGGATTTTTCTTTTTCATATAACAAAGTAAACATTTGGGTTTGTTTTTTGTCTATTCCTTTTTATGTGTGTCAAGGTAATGCATTTCTAGAGAGATGATTAATTTTAAAAAATTGTAAGTTTTGAAATGATTTAAGCAGCATTGGTTTCCAGCCTAATTTATTTATTTTTTTATTTTTCTGCAGGTTTTTGGTTAAAATTTGGCAAAGATCTTTGAACTCTCATTAAAATACCTGTGACAGGAACCAAGTGTTACACATCCTTGCATTTATGCATGATCTCTCTTTGTGTGTCCTTATGCCAGACCAAGATAAACTTATCTTCTCATGATGAAACATGACATTATTGTATCAACAATAAGTATGCAAATACTTTAAAATGTCAGATATACAATTTTATTGCAGTACTTCACATCATTCCTCACATGACATCAAAATCTATATTTAACTTTAAATCATTTCTCGAAATTGTGGGTTTTATGGGATAATTATTTTGTTTGTATAACACTGGAAAGATGGCAGATTTTGAAGAAAAAAAAAGTTATTTATGTGAAATCTGTGGGCACAGTTTCTCCATTATTTCAGCATTAAAAAGCCACATGGAAAGACACCCTGGAGGTGAACCTTGTTCATGTGATGTGTGTGGATCTAAGTTTCCAAATAATATACTTTTAAAAAGTCACAAGCAAATACACACTAAACCGAAACCGCATCCTTGTCAACTATGTGGTTCTGCCTTTTCACGGAAGTCAGAGTTGGTAAACCACATTCGGACACACACTGGAGAGAAACCGTATTCTTGTGAAACCTGTGGTTCTTCTTTTGGGCAGAAGTCACATTTGTTGAGTCATAAAGTTACACATACTGGAGAGAAACCTTTTTCTTGTGAGGTGTGTGGCATTCGCTTTTCTCGCAAATCAAATCTGTCAAAACACTTGAAAACACATACTGGAGAGAAACCATTTTCTTGTGAGGTGTGTGGATTTCGCTTTTTACACAAATCAAGTCTGGGAAAGCACATGAAAACACATACTGGAGAGAAACCATTTTCTTGTAAAGTGTGTGATGCTTCCTTTTCACGAAAACCACATTTGGAAATACACATTCGAACGCACACTGGAGAAAAACCTTTTTCTTGTAATGTATGTGGAGCATCTTTTTTACAAAGTTCCAATTTGGCACGGCACATTCGAACACACTCTGGAGAAAGATCTCATTCTTGCAAAATATGTGGATCTTCTTTTACAGACAGTTCAAATTTAAAACGACATATGAGGACACACACTGGAGATAGACCACATTCTTGTGACCTGTGTGGATCTGCTTACACACAGAGGTCAGATTTGGTATTGCATATCCGAACACATACTGGTGAGAAACCATTTTCTTGTGAAGTGTGTGATGCTTCCTTTTCATATAAATCAAGTTTAGTAATGCATGTACGAAGACATACTGGTGAGAAGCCTTTTTCTTGTGAAGTGTGTGACTCTTCCTTTTCCAAAAAGTCAAATTTGGTAAAACATTCGAGAGTACACAGGAAAGAAACCTCATTCTTGTGATATGTGTGTCTCTACCTTTTTCAATAGATCAGAATTGATAAAACATATACAACCTATATCTATATTCAGAAATTTGTCAAACAATTGTTACCCACTTAATTCACATTTTGCAATCCTCGGGACTTAAATTCACAAGGATTCAGAACCTTTGATGTTTATTTTTAAGTTGAAATATATATTTTGTGGAAGTATTTTTTTTTCACTGTGGCTCTAATAATTCACATTTTAACACATTCAGAAAAACATTATTTTGTGACATGTTCAGAACTATACATGTTTTTTTTAAGCACATCTGAAAATAATTTTCTCAAAATGGGTTCAAATACTCAGTAATATGTTATTCTTTTAATAAAAAATTATTTTCAAGACAATTCACATTGCATCACAAATTCAAAACTAGAAAGGTAATTTTGTTAATATTATGAAATGTGTTGTACATTTGAAAATGCACTTCTTATACTGTATTTCAAAATTTATAAATTTGTAGAACCTCAGAGATTTTCTTCAATAAAATGTCAAATTTATTTTGTCTTTGTTTTTTTTGACAATTTCAGTTTTGATTAAAACCACATGTTATCCCAAAAACTTACTTGTTTGTACACATCGAATGAAATTTTTTTTTTTTTATTAAATTCATGGATCCTCTTTTTCCCAAAATCAACTATAGATGCACAGATACTGCTTTTATGAAAAACTTTATTTTTGTGAACATTACAGACATATTATTAAGAAATTTGTAAAGATTTCTCCTGACAATGTTGTGAAAGACTAATAATTTACATTTTAAAATCCTTGGAACTTAAATTAACAAGGATTCAGAACCTTTCATGTGTATTTTTAGGTTAAAATATATATTTTGCGAAAGTGTCTATTTTTTTTTCCAGTGTGGCTTTAAAAATTCTCATTTTTAACTCACTTGGCAAAACATTATTTTGTGTCCTGTTCAGAACTAAATTCACAGCTTTTTTTTAAGTAATGTATATAAACACATCTAAAATAAATTTTCTCAAACATGGATATATGTTTTAACAAAAAGGGTTCAAATGTGTTATTTTTTTAATGTTAAACTAAAAAATATACCTTTTCAAAAGGATGCACTTTCAATAAGCAAACTAGAAAGATAATTTTGTTAATATGAAATGTGTTGTATATTTGAAAATGCACTTATACTGTATTTCAAAATTTATAAATTTGTGAAACATCAGAAATTTTCTTCAATAAAACATCAAGTTTTTGTCTTTATTTTTTGAAAATTTCAATTCTGATTAAAATCACATCGAAGACATTCATGTTACAAATGTTGCATAAAGAAAAAACAAAAGTAAAAAAAATTTCAATGAATTCTTCTGAGATGTACTATTTTAATTTGTCCACTGTGAGGGGATTTCTCACATAAACTATGTTCTTTACTACAATCCACAAAAAAAGAAATGCATTGATGTTAGACCTGGTGAACATATGCAGTGGAAAGATTTTGTTAAGGTAGTCTCTTACTCCCAAAACATAATGGATAGATGCTGCATCTTGTTGAAAGAATGGTTTGCCAAAGTTAGCTCTGGTTATGAGTTGTGATCTAAAACATGAAACAATCATAAGCACACTTTTGGCTCACTCATATCAAAATAACATTTTATCAAATATGTGGATATGTTTTAACAAAATGGGTTCAAGTACTCAGCAAAGTGTTATTTTTTTAAATGCTAAATATACTTTTTCAAAAGAATGCACTTTGCCTCTCATCAAAAGTTAGAAAAATATTTTTATATTATGAAATATGTTGTACATTTGAAAATTCACTTTTTATGCTGTATTTGTAACTTTTTTTTTTTTTTTTAAGAGAATTCAAAACCTGATTAAAATGACACCAAAGATAGAAAGGTAATTTTGTTAATATTAATAAACTTTGTTATCTAATTGTGCATATTAGATAACAAACTCAAAAAACCACTTTTACACCTTTTATTCTAAACACTAAATTATCATTTTTTTTCATTCTTCTGTTGCTCTTTGATCAAAACTTCAAACAAAAAACAGATGGAACTTGATAAACACAAGGAGATTAAACAAAGGATTAGTATAAAAATAAATAGACATAATATCTCAGTTATTATTCAATGAAACAAATCACTGCATATCATCAGGCATTAGTAAATAACTGGTGAGTTGTCAATTTATTGAGATTTAAAAACGAGATACTTTTTCTTTTACTGTTTTCTTGTGAAAAGAGGGTGTAAGAAAAGAGAGAAGATGGTTGCAGTGTTTCGTTTACACAGATGAACCAATCAAAATGACCTACACTAAGTTTAAATTAAGGGGAGAAGCAAAAGTTAAGCAAGCAACTGTTTGTAAAGGGTCATGACCCACAGATTTAGAATCATAGACAGCACCCAGACACCGCATACAAGCAGATGTAATTGGCTACAATATTGTATACCAATGTCATTTCCTAGGAAAGATGAAATTTAACAAGATACTCAACAAGCGCATTCTCTGTGAGTTTTTAAAAAAAAGTTAGTCTTTTTCTTCCTTTTCTCATGAAAAGAGGGTGTATCTTGTTTTAAATCTCAATAAATTGTCTACTCACCAGTTATTTACTAATGCCTGATGAGATGTGGTGATTCATATCGAAACACAACTGCAGTTTTGTAGTGTTTCTTTTACATGTTTTTTGATGTAATGTCCTAAAATAAAAAAGTATATATATATAATATATATATATATATATATATAATCAAGAAAAATTTGGTGACACCAACATTCAAAATAGGAGTGGGTATATTTAATTGAAGCCGTACTGGTCTTGAGTGAGGTGCATGTTGGCATTGCCAGATTTGGACCTTCCATTTTCTTTTTTATATTTTGGTAGCATATCTTCATTCAAACATGTTTCATTGAGTATTATAGACATGTTTATATCATTCAATGAAATATATATATATATATTTCATTAAATGAGATGAGGTATTATGTACACTATTTACATTATTCGGACTATTGTCCAAATCTTTATCGCCATATTTATTACGTTTCGGCTGTTGTACGCTCCAGCCTTCTTCAGGTGGTTGGAATGTCGAGCTGAACCCTTTATTTCACTCACTGGGGTAGACTGTTCTAGTTCTATGTGCCATGTTTAATGGATGTCACTTATCAGTTATCTCCTGTTAATTCCCCTCTCAAAGTTCTCCACTTCCTTAACCAGGTATTGAACTCGCACTCTTTGGGTCCTGTTGCTGGATCTAGCTTTATCTACTGTGCGATGTGTACTTGATGACAATACCCATAAGACTTCTGGTACCAGCATGCTGATTGGAGCTCGTCTGAGATTTTCTTCATGGCATCCCTTGATATCTTCAACCTACCAATTGAAAATTGTGCCACTGAGGTTTCTTCTTGGATCAAAGCTGGCATAGGTAACTTCATCAGAAATACCAGGTGAAAATGCAATTCTCTCCATGGTTTATAGCAGCATGTTTGACTGCCATAGTACACAGAAACCACTATTTCCAGTTATACCAGCATGACAGCTCTCATCATAACAGGTGCTTATTTGCTACTGCTTATAACACAGAAACCATCCCTATCTTTGAACCCCACCCAATGACATCCCTGTCATAGTCCTGCTAAACTGTATAATAAATGCCTTGAGGACTGCTTCATGCTGGATGCCATCATCTGTTGTTCCAGTTTTTACAAACTCTGGGGAACCATCTGACCTATCCAACTATCGGCCTGTTAGCTTTCTGTCTCTTTTCGGGAAACTCCTGGAGGCCCTAATCAATGCAGAATTGGTTAATCATCTCTCATCACAGGGTTTTTAGTCAGACAAGCAATACAGCTTTTGTTTCTCCAGATCAACTGCTGATGTACTAACAATAATTGTGGAAAGAGTCTCTAGATTAGGGGTGGGCATATGTTTCAGTGCAAAGGCCACATTAAAAAATTCACAATTTTATTTGGCCACATAGTATAACCCAAAATAATTAATATTTAAAATAGACAAAAAAAGGCTTTTAAAGAAAAAATGCAATTAATTTTTATTAATATTTTAAAGTACTGTAGAAGATTCACATAAAATGCATTTATTTGAAAGACAAAGTAACTCAATTTAAAGTACTTTAAAGAAAAAATATTAATAAGTATTTTTAAGTTGAAGATTTACATGAAACATTTGAAAGACAATAAACTTACTTTAAAAAAAATTATTTTTATTAATATTAAAAAGTAGAAAACATTTATTTGAAAAACAAATTAACTGTACATAAAGAAATAAAAAAAACAATTCTTACTAATATTTTAAAGTCGAAAATTCAAATAAAACCCATATAAAGTAACTAAATTTAAAGAAAAGAAATAATTTAGATTTTAAAGTATAAATTTCACATGAAACTTTTGTTTGAGAACAAATTAATTCAATTTAAAGAAAAAAATTTGTTATTGTTACGAGGATGCATTTCTATAATAAGGGATTTCACTGAGTTCTACTTGTTATTACAAAAAAGTTTTCATTCATGAAGTAGTTGTAAAATAGAGAAATTAGAAATAGAATGTTTGGAAGATTCTAGATCATTCTAGTATATTCGAGAAAAATCTAGATGATTTGAGAAACATCTAGAAATATGCAAATTAGGTGTTAGCCCCGATAAAAATGGGATTTTGGAAAAGGGTTGTCAGTTGTTGAAGGGGAATTTCTGCTGTTATCAACTCCGGCTTTTGATTCGAGGATTATTATATCCAGCCGAAAGAATCTCTATAAAAAGTTGCCGACCAACCAAAACCCAAAAGAGAATTTCATGGAACAAATTTGGTAAATAGAATTTTGACTAATTTTCATTGCCTGTAACAAAAAATTAATATTTATTTACACGCCTTTGTGGATTTCCAAATATAGCACTTAGATTACTTCACTAGCCCTAAAGTGATAAAGATATTTGACTCCCTTTCCTTCTCCCTCGTAACACTTGCCAGTAACTCTGTGTTCTCTGATTTGTAGGCCACAATTGTTTATCCTGTATATATTTTATGTTCTGTTTTATTAAATTAAATATTTGTTTGTGATTTAGCTCTGTGTTGTGGTAAATTATTTTTTTCCTTTGTTACAATTATCAACACGTAACATTATTGATATTTTGAAGTAGTAACTTCACATGAAAGTGATTTATTTGAAAAACAAAATAACTCAGCAACAGAAGGCTCTCAATGAGAATAATGTATCAGATTGCAGTCATTTATCAGTTTGTTAAAATTAGGCATCAAATTGCTGTAACAGTTATTTGGCATTGTTTGGTAACTTTCTCTTTCAAATTTACTAACATTTGGCAGGCCGCATGAATTTGTTTTGGTGGGCTGCATGTGGCCCGTGTGCCATAGTTTGCCCACCCTTGGTCTAGCATTGGACATCATGAAAGACTTTGACAGGGTCTGGCATTAATATCTTCTCCACAAGCTGAAAAGCTACAGTATCTCTGGGCACATTTTTGAGCTGATCCAGTCATTTCTATCAAATAGTGAAATGAAAATTGCCTGAATGGCTACTCATCTATATCTCTTTGTACTAACTCAAATGTACCCCAGGACTCCATCCTTAGTCCTACGCTGTTTTTAATCTTCATTAATGACCTTCCCAATGACATCAGCTCTCAACTTGGCATCTGAACTGACAGCACTGCCATTTACTCCTGCTTCAATAATAAGGCTGATATGTCAGACAAGATCAAAATGGCAGGTAATGTACAAAACGACCTCAAGATCATTAAAAGATGTCTTGTCAATTTTAATGCCTCCAAAACTAAACTTCTCTCCATTAATTATTTGAGAGACCCCTCTGTCTTCTATCAGCATGGCTGTTGCTATCCTCCAAGAAATTGACTCATTGTGTCTTTTTGGGCTAACATTTTTAACCGACATGAGATGGAAAGATTACTTTGAATCCATCGCTAGATCACCTGCTAAGGAAGTTGATTAATTTTTCTCTCTGGAATCTATTTTGCATATCTATAAGTCTACCATTCATCCAGGCTTCGAATATTGCTTCCATATTTGGTCTGGTATCCCTGCTATTTTCCTGTAACTCCTCAATAAAGTCCCAAGAAGAATCAGCAATATTATTGGTTCTGATCTGGCAACTCAGCTTGCTTGCCCAAGGAAGGTTACTTTTCTGTGCCTTTTTTATAAATACTTTCATGGTAATTGTCTGGATGAGCTCTTCGCTATGATAGCTACACTGTATAAATTTAAGTGCAATACTAGACTGGCATTGAGATCTCATCAATTTACAGTTGAGCTAGCTAGATGTAACTGTAACTTCTATGGTAAGGATTTCTTATCTCACACTTCTCACTTTTGGAAATTACTCCCAGCCCAATGCTTTCCAACCAACGTTAATCTGAAAAAATTTAAATGCAATGTCAATTGCCATCTACTGTCCTCCTGATTGCTCTTTTCTCTTTCTCCTCATTACTAATGTTTCTGCTGCTAATTCCTCCACACCCTTTGCGTGCTAGGGGCTGTACTGCCTTGGTTGGGGTGAATCCGATTAAAAAAAATATTCGCAGGACCTAACAAAAATATTTTTACAAACTTTTAGGGAAGATTCCTGACACCAAAACAAGGTCAAATGTCCATATAAACATATGTCCAAAAAGCCATTGTTGTAACTCAACACAGCAACTTTTAACAAATGTTCAAAATGTTCTCCACTTGCTTCTACACGTGTATGTACCTCTCGGAATCATTGACTGGTGGACCCTTTTTAAATACTCCTATATGGTATCAAATGCTTTTGTAGGCCCCACACCATGGCACATTGATAAAGTGTTTCTGCATTATTAATACCTCCTACATATAACAATTGTTTTAGGTGACCACACAGATTAAAATCAAAAGGATTGATATTGGAGGAATATGCAAGCCATGGAACTGGTCCTTCCATGCCTATCTATCTTTCATGGGAGATATCAGCCAGTGCATCATGAATAATGTGACTAAAATATGCAGGATCCCCACCATGCATGAGCCACATGCATCTTCATATTAACAGGGGTACATCCTCTAGGAGGTCTGGTAGTGTGTTCGATATAAAGTCCATGTAGACAGCTCCTGTAAGACGTGCTGGGAGAACATATGGACCTACCAGACAGTCATCTACAATTCCAGCCCACACATTAAAAGTAAACTGATGCCCAAGGCTGCACCTCCTCATTGCACTAGGGAAAAGGAACAGTGCTCGCACCAAGGCCTTCACGGTGGCGCTGGGAATTTTTGTCCTTAGCCTGAGTGTACACGCTTGGGTTCCCCACATTAAATTGAACATTGTGTCACAACCTGACTCCATGGACGGTCAAGTAAATACCTATTTGGTGTAGGAGAAACAGTGATCAGCAAGGCCATTTTCCCAGAGTGAGGCCCTTCCATTGCACTCTAGTAAGGTTGACTTCTATGAACGCCCCAAATGTGGGCAATTCTGGCACGATGTTTCTAAGTGTGGGGTCTGCGTTCGCGCTTACCCTGATAATTAACCACAAAAGTAGATGTTTTCCTTTTCTGATTAAATGCAGCAATTACATGCCAGGCCAATAAAAACTGTAATTCAGGTTATTGAAAAGTATAATTTGTTTCTTAAGACACATCGGGACGGCTTCCTATGAAGCTCTACTCCTGGTTAAGGATAGACCTTCTTCTGTACCTAGTTAATGTGTATAAGTGTTGTTCCTGGTCTGTTTCCAGCTTCCTCTTTGATTATGATCCAAGCCGAGACTTTCCAACCTACCCAGTTTGTTACTTTCTTTTTCATATCAACTGGGTCAGTATTTTCTTTCCCCATGTCCGTATTTATTATATCTTTCCCTCTCCCTTAGAGAGGCTTGTGAGTTTGTCTGTACACAGAATACAGTGGTCTCTCACATTTCTTTTGAGAGTTGGATGGGTCCTAATAACATCAATTATTTTTAGTTTGTTCTGTATTTTGTTCTATTTTACTTTTGTCATTGCTTATCATCAATAAATTTATATATATATATATATAAATTTTCATGTCATGGGGGGTTTTTGATAATGTTGCCCTGACATGTCATAAGATTAGTTTGACTTTCCAGAATTACTGGCCTTTAATTTGAAAATGAAAACATCTGTTTTTGATTTAAATTACCGGGGTGAGCGCGGACGCAGACCCCACACTTAGAAATAACGTGTCCGAGTCGCCCACATTTGGGGCGATCGCAGAGGTCAACCCTACCGGAGTGCAATGGAAGGACCTCACTCTGGGAGAACGGCCTAGATGATCACCGTTTCTCCTACACCAGGTAAGTAGGTATTTACTTGACTCCCACAAGGTCAAGATGTGACACAAGGTCGATTAACGTGGGAAACCCGAGTGTTTCCACTCAAAGGCAACTGGTCAAAATTGGTCATAGCATGTCCAAGCTGGTCAGAGCTTAGTCAAAGCTGGTCATGACTTGTCCTAGCAAGCTAGTCGAAGCCTTGATCGAATCTCAGCCAAAGGCCAAGAAACGATCCAATAATTGTCAAAACCCCAGCATAACGCCAGGTAAGAGGTATCTTGACTCCCACAAGGTCAAGATGTGACACAAGGTCGATTAACGTGGGAAACCCGAGTGTTTCCACTCAAAGGCAACTGGTCAAAATTGGTCATAGCATGTCCAAGCTGGCTTAGTCAAAGCTGGTCATGACTTGTCCCTAGCAAGCTAGTCGAAGCCTTTGATCGAATCTCAGCCAAAGGCAAAAAACGATCAATAATTGTCAAAACCCCAGCATAACGCCAGGTAAGTAGGTATTTACTTGACTCCCCAAAGGTCAAGATATGACACAAGGTCGATTAACGTGGGAAACCCGAGTGTTTCCTCAAAGGCAACTGGTCAAAATTGGTCATAGCATGTCCAAGCTGGTCAGAGCTTAGTCAAAGCTGGTCATGACTTGTCCCAGCAAGCTAGTCGAAGCCTTGATCGAATCTCAGCCAAAGGCCAAGAAACGATCAATAATTGTGCATAACGCCAGGTAAGTACAACTCCCACAAGGTCAAGATGTGACACAAGGTCGATTAACGTCCACCAAAGGAAACCCGAGTGTTTCCACTCAAAGGCCACTGGTCAAAATTGGTCATAAATGGCAGTACGCATGTCCAAGCTGGTCAGAGCTTAGTCAAAGCTGGTCATGACTTGTCCTAGCAAGCTAGTTTGATCGAATCTCAGCCAAAGGCCAAGAAACGATCCAATAATTGTCAAAACCCCAGCATAACGCCAGGTAAGTAATTTACTTGACTCCCACAAGGTCAAGATGTGACACAAGGTCGATTAAAGTTTTTTCCTCAAAGGCCACTGGTTAAAATTGGTCATAGCATGTCCAAGCTGGTCAGAGCTTAGTCAAAGCTGGTCATGACTTGTCCTAGCAAGCTAGTCGAAGCCTTGATCGAATCTCAGCCAAAGGCCAAGAAACGATCCAATAATTGTCAAAACCCCCAGCATAACGCCAGGTAAGTATAATTTGTCCCCAAAATGCCCGGGTTATATATGGCGGATCTGCATTCACTACGACAGGTAATTTTCTGACCATTGTAATATGAGCAAAGAAAAATCCCCTGAAAGGATGAACTACAAACTCATAGGTTTATCAAAAGGAGAAATTAATTAGAAAACTTTACATTTATGTCTATTAATCGAAATATATAATTTAATAAATTTATTGTAAATTATTGTTTGATATTAATTAATAATGTCAAGGTCGTCAAGTGGAAGTAACTCATGGAGCTCTTTTGAAAATTATGTTGTTTAACTTAAAAGGAAAAGGCGACATTTTCATTAAAGAAAACGTTAATTATGTATCTAAATATTTTAGCGATAAAACAAAATGACATGTTTATTATTTATTTAATGAAACCCTTAAATTCTCTAAAAGAACGAATTAAAAACTGATTGCTTTATAAAAAGGAGAGAACTTCATTAGAAAACTTTACATTTACGTCTACTAATAGAAGTACATAAAGTAAATTATTATTTGGCAGTAATTAATAATGTCCAGGTCATCAAGTGGAAACTATATTTATATATCTAATTAATATAATAATAATAATTGCTAATTGATTCAATATGCTGCCTACATTTGAAAACAATTGATCCACAGTACGAAATTCTGGAGAAAAATAAAACTACTTAGACACATCACTCTATTAATTGAACTATGTACTTAGTTCATGTCACATTAACTGGAAAACACTTACAACAAAAGAATTTGTGGATTTACCAAATAACAAAATTCATATAAATGAAATATTTGAACTTTAGCATTGCGACTTGCATGTTCCAATATTATACAACATTAATAAATAACACATTCTTTAAAAAAAGAACATCTTCCACTCTACAACACATTTATTTCATCATCAAGTTTTGATTTTAAAGGAAAAAAATTACAGCCTGATGATGAGGACATGAAGTTCTTGAAAGTACTTGCTGCTCTAAAAAATACACTTGATCCATCTGACAACAATTTTCTACATAAGGATCGCAGGATTATTAGTAGGTTAATAATGCTTATAGTAAGTCTGTTAGCGAAGAGAATTTGCCAGTAATTGCATTAATATTGCTAATTGATTCAATGTATGATTATGTCTTTATAATATATATATATATATATATGTTTCGTTACAGACAACTAACTGGTTACTGTGATTAAGCTTTATAATTTTTCTTGTGTTCATACAAACAAGTGTTTTCTTTTCTGGACATGAAGTGTATAAAAAACTGTCTAAAAGTTCTGCCTTTTCAAGCGCTTTCAGCTATATTTTTTTAGCAAATCATCGAGCACAATTTTATGTGACTTTTAACTGAAGGTATAGATTGTATTATGTATGTGTCTAGAGTTATGCTTTATGCTTTATTTTCCAATTACGGTCAGCACATTGTGGCCATGTTCATAGTTATTGAGTGCTGGCTTTTTCTTTTTTTATTATTAAGACTTCCATTATTCTGAAACAATTTTTCAATCACGACGTCAACAACTAAACAGAAAGGAAGTGTTAGTTTTTTTTTTTTTTTTTGTGATCCTATGAGATTTTATCATTTTAAATACCATAAGTCATGAAAAGTTCACTTCCAAGGCAAATATTTTGGTCTAAAAATAATAAGTTTATTTTATATATAATAAGGCTCAAACACTAATATTCCATGTTTATAATTTATTACATTGGAATCGTAATCACGATCCAAAATTGTAGGTCTGATGATTTGGAACGTATTACGATTCCGATGTAATAAATTATAACCATGGAATATTAGTGTTTGAGCCTTTTTTTGTATGATATTCTTACTCTGTACTGGACATTGCATTCTACCTGGATTCTATCCTCTTGGGAATTTATGTGTATACATACATACATACATATATATATATATATATATATATATATATATATATATATATATATAGTGATTTGTTTCCAAGCATAACTTAAATGTGGCACAAAGTCAAAAGTATGGGGCACCTGGCGATGATCAAACTCACTAATCAGTTATAATTCTTTTTCTCGACAAAATCTACCTTACATATTGAAGTCTACCATTCATCCTTATTTTGGATATTTAGGTCTTGTGCTACCACTACAGAGATACTTGATAAAATGCAAAGAAGAATCTGCAATATTATTGGTCATGACTTGGTATCCAGACTTTAATCACAGACTATTGGCGGCAAGATCTAATCATTTCACAGTTGAAAGGGTTAGAACCGTAAGTTCTATGCTAATAGTTACTTCTATCACAATTCTCACTAAAAATTATTGTCTATTATTAAAATAAAAATTGTTACCTATTTTTTTTTTTTTTTTTTTTTGGTTATGAAAAGTAAAACCAACATTTTACATTAAGTCTTACACCAATATAATAAAGCACCTGATGACCCCCAAAACACCTGACCTTGTGTCACGTTGTGTTTATTTACTTGTAAAATATTTTATTATATAAGTAATTTAATTACTTAAAGCACCTGTTCACTCCAAATCATCTGACCTTGTGTCATGTTGTGTTTATTTACTTGTAAAATATTTTATTATAAGTAATTTAATTAATTACTTATTAAAACTCTTCAAATTATCTGACCTTGTGTCACGCTGTTTATTTACTTGTAAAAAAATATTTTAATTTTTAACTACTTATGAAGCACCTGATAAACCCAAATCGCATGACCTTTTGTTCCGTTGTGTTTATTTACTTGTAAAATATTTTATTATATAAGTAATTTAATTACTTAAAGCACCTGTTCACTCCAAATCATCTGACCTTGTGTCATGTTGTGTTTATTTACTTGTAAAATATTTTATTATAAGTAATTTAATTACTTGTTAAAACTCTTCAAATTATCTGACTTTGTGTCACGTTGTGTTTATTTACTTGTAAAATATTTTATTGCTTATATAAAGCACCTGATCACTCCAAATCATCTGACCTTGTGTCACGTTGTGTTTATTTACTTGTAAAATATTTTATTGCTTATATAAAGCACCTGATCACTCCAAATCATCTGACCTTGTGTCACGTTGTGTTTATTTACTTGTAAAATATTTTATTGCTTATATAAAGCACCTGATCACTCCAAATCATCTGACCTTGTGTCATGTTGTGTTTATTTACTTGTAAAATATTTTATTATAAATAATTTAATTACTTTTTTAAAACTCTTCAAATTATCTGACCTTGTGTCACGTTGTGTTTATTTACTTGTAAAATATTTTATTGCTTATATAAAGCACTTGAACACTCCAAATCATCTGACCTTGTGTCACGTTGTGTTTATTTACTTGTAGTAAAATATTTTATTTAGAAAACAATGGACTCACCAAAAACGAGTTGGTGGCTGATTTTTCTCTCAGACAGCGATCTTCAAATTGTGAGGTACGAAAATGAGTTTTCTCAAAGATGACAAGATGGAAACAATACATTTCAAATTGCATCCTTAAATATTTAACAAATTACACTACAGTAAGTTTTAATCCATCTAAATCTTTGTCAAAGAGAGAAACCATCAAAATTTATACATTGGATTATCTTGTAAGTGTCTGAAACTTTATTTTACTAACCCGAACAAATTGAGACAATGTCAGTCATTTCGATGACCGCTTGTAGATCCCTCCACTATTTCGCCGAAAAAAAAACAGCATATAGCATGATGAAAAAAAGGCCCAAAACTTAATAAAAACAAAGTTTTATTGCCAAAATGTTTATGTTGTTAAAGAGGAAAGACTAAAGTAGTTTTTAATTATTTTTTATTCCTTTCTAGCCCGTTCGAAATGTTGGTTAAATAAATATCTTGTTTGTTTTTTTTTTTGCCTCAGCGGTAACGTAATAAATTTAGCATTAGTTTTTTAGCGCCTTTTTTTTAGTTGAAAAACATTAATTTTGAAATTCTCGCAAAAATCAAATAATTGTCGGATTTTAATGCAACCTTTAGGACTTATTTACAAATGAATGCATTTATTTTTGAAAATATTTTTTTAAGAAAATCTTGGTAAAAAATTTTTTATATCTAATCCCCTGCCCACCTTAATTAATTTCATAAAATTTTCTACAATTTAAAAAGCGTCACAAAATGATTTTATATTAATTAAAAGCGGAACACCTTGAAGAATTGTAAATCATCATTTTTTTTTCTTAACTGCCACCAACTTTTCTAAAATCTGCTCCAAATCGTGAAATAAAAATTTGCAATAAAACTACCTAATTATTTAATTAGGTAGGCTTTTAATTGCTTCTATAAACGATCAGGAGATTGTAGTCTGAAAAAAAAAAATTGTGGCTTTGTTTACATACATTTGCATCGAGTAGTCATACAGAACGATAGCTTCACTTGGCGCGAAGTTTAAAATGAATGGGCAATTCCAAATATAGCAGTAAAAATGAAAAAACGAAAAATAAAATCAGGATTATGTGCCTGAAAGGATAAAAAAAAAGTAAAGTTTTCCTGTTTTTTGGGTTTTTTTAAACGATATTTATTTTTTTAATTATGCTGTGAAAGTTTCCTTAAAATCTGACAATTAAAATAGAAATTAAAATTATGTTCCTGATAAAGGTAAAAAAAAAAAGAGTTTTCCTAGTTTTGTTCAACGATGTTTTGTTTTTGTTTTTGGAAAAAGGGTTCACCCATGACATATTTATTTAGAAAAGCTTTCAATTGTTTCTATAACAAATTTAAACCAATTTAATATAAAAATGAATTCATTATATAATAAATCTTCACTTCTACAAAAAAAAAATATTTTTAATTTGAAAAAAGAAATTTATACCAATAAAAAATAAGCTTCATTTAAAAAAAAGAAAGTGCATTTTAAAATACCTTTCATGAAAATTGTGCAGTAATGAAGACAAGTGAGAAAATACGAAAAGCAGTAAAAAGTAACTAAGTAAGCTTCCGCGCATTATTAATCGAGGCAAATGTATGTAAAGTTTACATTGTAAACAATGCCAGTAATGGTGGCCAGACAACACGAAAGAGATTGAACTTTCATTGTAGATAAATTCTAAACAGTAATCGAGCGCTAACTTTTATTGTCATTTTTTAAATAATCAGGCAATTTTACACCATAATGAAACATTTTCATTACTATGGGCTTTTGGTGCTTGTACTGCAAATTAACCGAAAAGAATCACTTTTTTTTTTTTTAAATATTGATACCTTCACTTTTTCACTGAAAAACAGCATTCCAAAGACCCCAAACTTAATAAAAACAAAATTTTATCATCAAAATGTTTGTTATTATTAAGAGGAAAGACAGAAGTATTTTTTAATTATTTTAAAAAAATTTTTTTACTCTTTTCTAATACATTCAAAATTTTGGTTAAAAATCTTGCTTTTTATTTCTACGCCATGAAAAATGAAAAGTCGATTTTAACCTAAAAACTCCCTTAATTTTCAAGCAATCTAATACAAACTTCACTCAATTGTAGCCAACAATAAGTTGATTGTTTAACAGTCATTTAACTTGGTGATTGAGCCCACCTATATAGTTAAAATCTGCATAAATAGTGAAAAATGGTGATTTTTACTGTTTTCTTCCTTATTTTTTGTTGATATTTCAACAAATTTTCATCAAACTTAACAATTGCTTTATAAATGTATCCTCTTTTACATCCCTGGTAGCACACTGACAAATTGAATTTCAAAAACTCCAAAATAATTGTGATCTGAAGTGGGTCTTCATATTGCCTGTTTTACCACTTCATGTCCTCAGCTAACTTCGATTGAATAAATACAGACTACTTTTCTTATATCAGTAACTGCATTAATTCAAAATGTTTTTTTTAATGAAAGTGAAGATAGACCTGATGCTGTTTTTGCTCCATTCTAATTGAATGCTTTTTCTGATCAACCAGCTGGGTAGGGCTGCTAGTATTATAATGTAAACATTGAATGTTACAAACAAGGATTTCTTGAAATTTCATAAAGTTAATAAGTATCTGTGGGGGGGATTGATGTAAAAAGAAAATGTTTGTACAAAGATTTTCTAAAAAAAACATTTCTAAAATAATTTAATTCATTGTGAATAAATCCTGAAAGTTTCATTATAACCTGACAATTATTTGATTTTTGTAAGAATTTCCAAATCTGTGTGTTGTTCACTGCAACAAAAAAAAACATTAGAATAATTTATAAACT
The DNA here is from genome assembly GCA_903632075.3 of Acanthosepion pharaonis. Classification (NCBI taxonomy): domain Eukaryota; kingdom Metazoa; phylum Mollusca; class Cephalopoda; order Sepiida; family Sepiidae; genus Acanthosepion; species Acanthosepion pharaonis. Next base: position 345,920 of record CAHIKZ030005549.1, read on the forward strand.
TTTAAATCTTCTAAAATTCTGTATTAATTCCTAGAGGTTAAGTGATATCATTATTAAGTAAAAACTATATTTACTAACTATAAATGGAAAAGCTTACTACAATTCAGTGAACCACAATATTTTTAAAAGTATTTTAAATTTGTTTTAAATGTGTATAGATGTGTCAATGTTAGTAAATATGGATGTCCAAATGTGATATTATATAAAGGTGGTAACTATAGTAAAGTTAAAATTTATTGGTAATTTTCTAACTTTTTCTGTACAAGTGTCTTTGGACTATAGAGCCAAACTACCTAAAATTCAATAAAATTACTTAAAATTTAAAAATATTTGTCTGAATCTCGGAGATGAGGTGTTATCATTATTTCGATGCAGATTATTATCCTTATTTTTGTTGTTGTTGTCACAATATTTTGGCTGTTGTGTCCTCCAGCATTCATCAGATTTTTGTCAATCCAAATAACCTTCAGGGTATTTTGAGCTGAACACTTTATTTAATCTATAGGGTAGATTGTTCTCATTCCACTGATCATGTCTAGAGGGAGGTAACTCATCTAATTCTTATTTAGTACTGCTCAGTTATTGCTTGGAATGGTCCGCATGTAATTGTTAATTTCTGCTTATTTTTGTAAATTTGTCTTTCAAAAGACATTACTCTAATTACAACTCTCTTCTCTATTTTTTTTTTTTTTTTTTTTTTTTAGTAGTGAGAGAGTTCAGTTAGCTGCAAAAATAAATATTCTTTTTAGTTTTTCTTGAATAAAAATGGAAGGGAATTTATTTGGTAGGTAAATTAAAAGAAACTGAAATACATTTAAATAAATTAACGTTATTTAACATTACTTTGTCACATGTCGGAGAACATTTTCTGCAATCACAAAGTCATGAATTGTATCATGTAATCATTTATCTTAGTTTTTAATGTAATTTTCAATAATAAATAAATTATTTGATTTTTGTTTTAATTATTTTTTTAATTCTTTCAAAACTTAATAACTGTCTCTCTGATTTTGTTAAGCATTTTAATAAATATAACATTGGCAATAACAGTAGTCATTTCCCTAAAAATAGAAAATTGGGAGCCCTACACATGTAAATAAAAAAATATCTATCAGAAGAAATAAGAGCCAACAATTTAACTTTTTAAATTACCATATATACACGTGTAGCATACGACATTCAAAGGCCTAATTTTTAAGCTAATTTGACTACAGTAAATGTATATATAGTTTGGTCAACAGCATAGCCATAGTCAGCTGTACATATGCTAATTTTATATCTCATGTATGATGAGACCCTCTTAAAATTACCTTCAAAATTAGGTCTTCAAAATTTGCATATGCAACTATATATAAGAAACCAACCTATAAGAATATTTTTTGGAAGTTACTTAAATCCTGTCTAGATTATATAAATGGATAGCATATACAGTGTCCAAGAAATGGGGATCTATTTAATACTAAATAACAATACAAAACTGATCCCCCACTTTTTACCATCCTTTCTAATGATTATCTATAAGGATTTTTTTAGCTCCCATATATACTTACATATACAACATTTGAAGACCTAATTTTGAAGCTAATTTGGCTCCAGTAAATGGATATATTATTTGGTCAACAGCATAGCAAGGGCCAGCAGTACATGTGCTAATCTTATATCTCATGTATAATGCAACCCTCTTAAAATTAGCTTCAAAATTAGGTCTTCAAAAGTCACATGATACACAAGTATATACAGTACTTAAAAAAAAGATTGGAAAGTATTTACACAAAGTTTGTAGAGTAATTGACCATGATTAAATCGAATTGGTATAACTGCCTGAAAGAATTGAGAAATTTGCAATAAACATGAATTGAAACAAAAGAACAAAGCAAAAATAATATTAAGCAAGTAAACAATATATACAAGGCAAAGCAACAGCAATAAGGCAAAAAGTTCACAAACTAAGAATGGTGTTAACACACAAAGGCAGATTTGGACAACCTTTTGTGATGTCAACAGACACTTGTTGCCACTTTTGTGATGTCAATGAATACTCATCACTTTTGTAATGCTCGTTGTAGTAGAGGCTTTGTTTTGTTTTTTGTTTGTTTTGTTTTACAGCATATCAATCTCAATGGATCATTTAATGCTGACAACTTTTTTTTTCCTGGTAATATTTTTGTTTTGACAAAAATCTATTTCTGTTTATATTTTTTCCAAAATATATTGCTGGTATTAGTTTTTCTTTTCTTCTTAAACAATTTATTTCTGGTAATAATTTTTTACAAAGTATTTCTGGTATTAAAACCTATTTTTGCACTTTCATAATGCTTTTTACCTCAGTTTCGGGGTTAACTATTTGCCCATAGCTGGGACCCTAACAGGTGCTATCACCCCGGATCAGGGTGGACCTGGGAACACCAGCAATTAAGAGGAGGTTCCACGCTCCTCAAAGCCTCCTGATCAGAGGCCTTGGTGTTGGATGTAGTTTATCGTCTTACCCTGGACGTGGATGTAGTTTATCGTCATACCCAGGACAAAGAGATTTTGTAATTGCAGATACAACTTGTATGCCATTGAACAATACTGGTATTAGACACCTTCGAATAAATCTTGCACTTATAGTACTTGATAATACTCACTCAAATAGTAAGAGAAATAGTATAGTGAATAGAGTAGAAAATAGAGGATAGACTAGAAATAGAGATCTGAATAGTAATAGAGGATAGACTAGAAATGTAGATTAATTAGATACACACTACCTGCCATATATGCATTTCCTCTATGGTCACATGGTCTACTTAATAATGGGATAGCCTGTGTTTGCTCACTGAGGATCTATGTTCAAACTCAAGTGTCGGCAGTGGCATTTTATTCCTATATAACACAACCAATGGTTGTACTCTGGCTTCAAGACAAGACCGACTAGGAATGAGTTGGATGAGATTGAAAAGTGACCAATCTTATTGGCTAGGAGTCCTGCATCTGTATACTTTTTTTTTCCATAAATTGAGGAGGGGAAAGTATTTTGCAGTCATTACTACAATGGTTAGAATCGACAAAGTTATTTATTACTGTCATATTAATATTTACAGAGTGGAAGCAATATCATTTGCAGGCGTCAGATGTATTAATTTACTCCAACATATTAACATCTGAAATTATATACATTTTCCATCCTGGGAATGACGATAAACTACATCCGCATCCTGGGTAAGACGATAAACTACGTCCAACAGCAAGGCCTCTGATCAGAAGGCTTTAAGGAGGGTGGAACCACCTCTTAATTGCTGGTGTTCCCAGGTCCACCTTGACCCGAGGTGGTAGCACCTGTTAGGCTCCCAGCTATGGGCAAATAGTTAACACTCAGATTACATCCACGTCCTGGGTATGACTATAAACTACTTCTGCATCCTGGATATGACGATAAACTACATCCGCGTCCTGGGTATGACGATAAACTACATCCGTGTTCTGGGTATGACGATGAACTACATCCAACAGCAAAGCCACTGATAATACATTTTTGAAAAATATAATGTTGCCAGCTGTACGTTTTCGAAAAAAAATAATATTACCAGCTATACATTGTTTTTTTTTTTTAAAGAATGATGTTGCTGACTATACATTTTTGAAAAAATAATATTAACAGCTATACATTTTTGAGGAAAAATATATTAACAGAAATAGATTTTTGACAAAACAAAAATATTACCAGGAAAAAAATAGTTGTCGGCATTAAATGACCCATTGAGGTGTTGATATGCCGTAAAACAAACCAAACCAAATCTATATACATTTTTTAAAAGCACATTCAAACTTTTCCAGTACTCTAATTATTTTATATTCGATGTGATACAAAAGGACCATAAAATATTCCAAAACAAAAAACACCCCCTCCTGAGAAACCCAATGAATCGAAAAAATATATTATCCTGCCTACTAAACTTAAATGAGTAGTTTACCCCATCACCTGTAACATTTGTTACAAAAAATACATAGGAGGAACCTCAAGAAATCTGAATGAAAGATTATATAAACACAAAAGGGATATTTTAGAAAATAATACATCAAATACATTGGTTGTCCACTGTATCAAGACTGCCACAACTCTAGCATAAAAAATGCTACCCTGATCAAAGGAGAAAATAATTCACTATGACATAAATGTCTAGAGAGTGCCTTGATCACAAATTCATCTACAGTAAATTTGTGCCCTGACTCTTACAACATTTCACACTTCCTGGCAGATCTTCTAATGTCACAGTGTGGAATAGCTATTTACAAAAGTGATGGGAAAAAAAAAAGACTAAATAAATTGATTGAAATATAGACTTGATACAGTTAAATTGATATAATCAATTTTTCCTTTTTGCATTTTGCAGATGTTCCAGCTTAAAAATATGGAATTTCATAGTAAAATTGGCTACATTTTGATAATGTGAATTACAGAAAATATGGAAAACTACTCAAGAAATGAATATTGTTCTCTAGTCAGTGACTCTAAATTATCTAATCGTCAAATTTTAAAAACCCACACTGGAAAGGAACCATATTCGCATGATATGTGTGGCTCTGACTTTTCAGAAAAATCAAACTTGAACAAACACATGCATGCATATACTGGAGAAAAACCATATTTTTGTGAAGTGTGTGGCTCTTCCTTTTCATGTAAGGCAAACTTGAACAAACATGTGCGCACACATACTGGAGAAAAACCCTATTCTTGTGAAGTGTGTAACTCTTCCTTTTCATGTAAGTCAAGTTTGAACAATCATGTACGAATACATACTGGAGAAAAACCCTATTCTTGTGAAGTTTGTGGAACTTCCTATTCGTGTAAATCAAGTTTAAACCAACATATGCGAAAGCACACTGGAGAGAGACCCTATTCTTGTGAAGTGTGCGGCTCTTCCTTTTCATGTAAGTCAAGCTTGAACCAGCATGTGCGGACACACACTGGTGAGAGACCTTATGCTTGTGAAGTATGTGGCTCTTCTTTTTCATGTAAGTCAAGTTTGAACCAACATGTTCGAACACACACTGGAGAGAAACCATATTCTTGTGAAGTATGTGGCTCTTCATTTTCAACAAAGTCAAAATTGACTCAACATATGCGAACACATACTGGAGAGAAACCATATTCTTGTGAAGTGTGTAGCTCTTCATTTACACAGAAGGCCACTTTGGTGGCACATATGCGAATACACACTGGAGAGAAACCATATTCTTGTGAAGTGTGTGGGTCTTGCTTTTCATATATGTCAGGTTTGAACCGACATGTGCAAATACACAGTGGTGAGAGATCATATATTTGTGAAGTGTGTGGCTCTTCCTTTTTATTTAAATCCCGTTTAGTGCTACATATTCGAATACATACTGGAGAGAAACCATATTCGTGTGAAGTGTGTGGATCTTCATTTTCAGTAAAATCAAAGTTGAACCGACATATGAAAACACACACTGGAGAGAGACCATATTCTTGTGAAGTATGTGGCACTTCCTTTTCATGTAAGTCAAGCTTAAAGCGACATATGAAAGCATACACTGAAGTGAAGACATAATCTTCTAAAATATGTGATCATTCCTTTTTTTCTTTTGCATTGTTTTTATTTCTATAGCAATGTTTCAGTCATTCCTATTTTAAACTTCTTCAGGCATCCAGTTTTAAGAAAAGTTACTTTTTCAGGTCAACTCTATTTTCGTATGTGAATCCATTGTCAGAAAAGTTGGATTTTGGCCGGATCAGTTGACAAGTGTTTATTTATAGCATCTGTCTCCGGCAACAGAATGGGAGAGCAAAGTAGCAAAGGGAGAGAAATCTGCAGCAACTGGGAGAGGCAAAGTAGGTAAGAGAAAGAATTCTACAGCAACAATTTTCACCTGCGGTATTCTAAAGGTTAAACTTCTTCAGGCATCCAGTTTTAAGAAAAGTTACTTTTTCAGGTCAGTTCTATTTTCATGTGAATCCATTCTCAGAAAAGTTGGATATCTAAGGATACTCTCAAATTCTTCCTTTGTTTTTTGCTTAAAGAAATTTGCATTGGCTTAATTTAGAATCTTGCATGTTTCTTTACCTTTTTGAAGTGTTTCCTGTCTATTATTTGGATAGTGTTATATTGGGAGTAATATAAAACAAAAATGGTACAAATGTTTGAAGACTACGTATTGGCATTTATTGTGATTATAAATTATACCACTTGAAAAATGTATGGGAAGCTTTCATTGAAAATAGATTATGCATTTTGCTCTTGTTAGGTATCACCAGATCAACAGGAAAAAAGAAATTTATGATTAAATAATAAATCGTTGATATTTTTTCTACTGAGCTGGCATTTCTTGGGATGAAAAAAAAAATGTGACTTTTGTATAAAAGCCATTATTTTTATACTGTTATCTTTTCTTTACAATTTTCTTATTTTTGTCAAAATTTGTTTATACACCCTCCATTGAATTTAGGTAAATCCTTTTGAGGATTTTCTGAATGGGTTGACAGTAAAAGATTCATATATTGTGTTTTCTGTGTTGACAATTAGGATATAGAATCCCGATAAAGGTTGAAGAATGTGACAAATGGAAAACTTTCATTGAAATTTGATTACATGTTTTGTCTTTCTAGTCTTCATCAGATGAAGACGAAAGAAAGAAATGTGTTTGCTTAAATGATAAATCATTAATTCTTTTCTCACTAAGCTGGCTTTTTTCAGGATGGAAACTTAGCAGGAAAAAGTATTAAGGATTTATTAAGGCCCACGCACACACACTCACATTTCTTTCTTTCATTTTGATCTGATGAAACCTAGCAAGGGCAAAAGGCAGTTACGTGTATGATAATGTGTTGCCCTCATATTCTGGGGTGAAATGAATGGTGGTTCTGATGCTGCTGGCCACAGCTTGAATGGTGATATGGACGACATGACAGGAGGACGTCTTGCGAGGCAACCATCTTTTTCATCGGGATCTGATCTGATTCGTTGAGTATCAGCTCAAGATGAAGATTAGAACAGATAGAAAATGCTTGCATTTGACAGTCTTCAGCAAAAAGTGGGCGACTGAGGCGTGCTTGGTTTGTTTGAATGGTGTTAGCTTTGATTTTCTATTTTAGGTCAACCTATGTCACATCAGGGTGGTTTCCTGTGGTACCCTCCCCTTGGTTAGGTTAGACAAGCTTTGTGTACCTAGTTAATGTGAGTAAGTGTTGTTCCTGGCCTGTTCTTGGCTGCATCTTTGGTTATGATCCAAGTTGAGATTCCCAACCTCCCCAGTTTGTTTTGGCCCTTTTTCATCTCGACTGGGTCAGCTTTTTCTTTCCCATGTCCATATAATTTTCTCTTTTCCCACTCCCTTATCGAGAGAGCCTCTTGATTGTGTCCAATGGTCAGAATACAGCGGCCTCTCTTTTTTGAGGGTTGGACGGGCCCTCCTAGCATCAGTTATGTTTAGTTTATTTTGTGTTCATGTTTAGTTTGTTACTGGGTTCATCTCCCTTCCCTCTTATTCTACATCTTCATATTTTTAAATATAATAATTTATTATCATTAAATTTTTAAGGCATGGGGTGCGTTTTGTGGGTCTCCCTTGAGAGGATGTGGTATTATGCCATATGGAGGATTGATTGGTGATGGACAAATTTTTGTGGTGAATGTGCAAATTGTAATGAGTGAATTAGTTGTGAATCAGATTAGCTAGGTATAAGATAGATAGTGTTGACCAGCCTCAAGTCCTCCCCTTTTTTAGGCCTTGTGCCAGAATTGTGTATTTTGCACAATAAATCCCAAGGGAAAAATGCAGTTTTCCATTTGTCATAATCTTCAATATTTTGTCTGAATTTTATTAACATTTTTCCACTAGTGTGGTACTATGCTAGTCCAAGCACTATGTGTGGTCTTGGTTCTGTAACTACCACATACCTTTCTGATTACTTGTTCTGTCAACTTTTGCACCTATGCTGTGTTTGAAAGATCCACACAAAGGAGATGATACAATTTGGCTGGAACTTCTTTTGACTGTAAGGATAGTATGAGTTGCTAGAAGGGTCAGTTTCTTAAACTATTTGGTTAATTAAACATATTGTCCTATGCTAATCACGGCACTAGATGTGGTTTTAGTTTGTGACTCCCACATACCTTTCTGAAGAGTTGTTCTGTTAACTCCTTCTGCACCCATGCTGTATTTGAATGATCCACAGAAGGAAGATGACACCATTTCAGACCAAAAAGGCTTCTGATTGGTGATCTAACCATAGTTTGGATTATAATTTACAGAACAGGGTGAATCCCCGATTCAGCACTGATTTTATTTATTATTGGACAACAAATCATTAACCTTTACCATGCTTATTTCTTTCTAGAATTGTCTCCCCTGCCACTGCATCTTTTTTTTGAGGGTGCAAAAACATGAAAACCTACTATTTTAAAATTGTTATAACTTTCTTTGTATTGTGTGCATAGATTTTAATTTTTGTACACTAATAAAAGAATGAATGAGTAATATTTTGATGTAATGCATTACGTTTTGCATGCATGTTTTGACATTGAAAACAAAAATTGAAACATGAAATAAAAAACAAATACATTAAAAAATACATAAATAATTTAATGTACTTTAATTTTTATTGCTCCTTGTGGAGTTCTGGGGGTGCAATAAGAAGCAAAATTGCTAAGTAGGCTTTCATTTCATAAAAAAGTGACGTGTTTACATTTGAGAAGATACTAGCTTTTGTTTGCTCTTTCACCTGACTCATATTTCTTGTTTAGGCACTACCCTACTTCACAGTTTAATAATTTCCTTAATTTAATTTTATAGGACTTCACAGTAAACAATATTTTAAAAAAAATTTTCCCCATTTTAACAGTGAAGAATAAATTCTTAGGATTTCTTACTCTTGAGCATGCAACATACAACTAGCCATGCATAAATATTTCTTTCTGGAGTCAATTCCCAATATTTTGAAGTGTTTGGCCTTGGGATTTGTTTATAGTTCTTGCAAACACAGAGTGAACTGGAAACTGGATACAAAAGATCTCTCCTCTGACCCAAGTCTAAGAGCTCACTTGGGTTGGGGTGACTGGCTTATCATACTCATCCCATCATTTACCTAAATTATGTGAAGGGCTTAACAGAAAAGATACAAAAGGTCTCTCCTCTGGCAGTTCAGTAGGGCTGGGGCAACTGGTTGGTCATATTCAATGCCACAAAAATCAAAGCTTGAAGTGTTTGCCCTTGGGATTTGTTTATAGTTCTTGCAAATGCAGGGCAAACTGGATTCTTGTATATATAAAAGGCATTCATTGAAACATAGATACTCAAAATTCAATACTGCATTCAACACAATGTGGACAAGAGCTTGCCACTCACAGATCAATAGAATGCTTGAATTTGAACATCAGATCCTCATGACTGCAATCATTGTGCAAGAGGAACCATTGTTGATAGCACTTCCTGTTGTTTTTCTCTGCATTCATAAAGACTGTGTAATGAATGCTACAACCAGTCCCAATGCATTCATTTCACAATTATTAATACTGCAAAAGATAAATTGAAATATTAAACTTGCCAATAAATAAAGACTTGACAATTCAGCAAAAAGCCATTTAAAATTTTTAATGTTGGATATCACTTGATGTAATTAATGTTGTTTTATACAACGTTATATTGTCCAAATTTATATCTTTAGAGATTTTTGATAATATTTAACAGATCTGCAATATTATTGATTCTGATCTGACAACTCAGTTTCAGTCACTTTAATATTGGAACTATGACATGATGTAATTAATGTTGTTTGATTTATTTTGTTTAACAGCATATCAACCTCAATGGGTTATTTAATGCTGACAACATTTTTAGGATAGATTCATATGAATAGAATATGTATTCTTTGGTTTAGGTTGGTTTGGTTTATTTTGTTTTACGGCATATCAACCTTAATGCAGACAAAAAAATTTATTGCTAGTAATATTTTGTTTTGTCAAAAATCTGTTTCTGGTAATATATTTCCTTCAAAATTGTTTTGCTGGTAATAATTTTTTATACGAAAAAGTATTGCTGGTAATAGTTAACTATTTGCCCATAGCTGGGACCCTAACAGGTGCTACCACCACGGGTCAGGGTGGACCTGGGAACACCAGCAATTAAGAGGTGGTTCCACGCTCCTCAAAACCTCCTGATCAGAGGCCTTGCTGCTGGACATAGTTTTACCCAGGATGTGGATGTAGTTTAACGTCTTATCCAGGACAGAATTAATGTTGTTTAAGAGGGCAAAACAATTTTTTTCTCTTCTGCATCATTTGTTCATCCATCCATGAAGTTTTTTTGTTAAAAATTATTACTAGCAATGAATTTTTGAAAGAAAAAAATTATTACCAGCAATACATTTTTGAAGAAAATATTACCAGCCATGCTTATTTTAAAAAAAAAAAAATATTACCAACAGTATGTTTTTGAAAAAAAAAAAAAATGAATTACCAGAAATACATTTTTGAAGAAAAAAATATTACCAGCAATAAAAATCTTGTTGGCATTAAATAACTCATTGAGGTGTTGATATGCCGTAAAGTAAACCAAACCATAAGCAATAGACTTTGACCACGTGCTACTTCCATATATATCCTCTTTGTTCAATTAGTGAAGAAAGTACAAATTTTAGGATCTTTTTTTCATTTGATGTCAACACTGACACACTAATTCGATACAGACCAGCATTTGATGTCAACACCAACATGATGAGAGAGAAGTGCCAATAATGATGACAGCTGCTCCCAATATCCATTTCACTTCTAATTTCACCACTCACTTTCCCTATTGCCTTAGCAACAGATAGAAGTTACTAGTTTTTGAATATACATAAATAAATTATACATTTATTTACACATAGTTAATGTCCTCTTTTGTTTGATGCTTGGATTTACTACGTTTACCCATTTTGCCTCTGCAACAGGCTTAACCATGTGCTACTTCCATATACAGAGTGTCCATAAAGTTTGTATGCACTTTAAAAAAATTATAAACTTTATTTGTATTTGTGATAGAAATAATCTGTAAAAAATGTTATAAAGTTTAATGTACCTAGTTTTAAGTATAGCTAAAATAACTAATGTGATTTCAGGCATTACTGCAAGTCAGTTGGCAAATGTTTTCCGTGAACTGCAAAATCGTATTACCCTTTGTTTTGCTAATGATGGAGGACATGTGGAAACTTAAATAAAATTTCAATAAAACCTTTAAAAATATAGATTTACTTCTTTCTAATCCTTTTTACAAGTTATTTCTATCGCAAATACAAATAAAGTTATAAATTTTTTTAAGTGCACACGAACTTTATGGACTATATATATATATATCTTTGTGCAATTAACAAAGAAAATACAAATTTTAGAATTTTTTTTTCATCATTTTTTGACAAGAAATCAAGCATCACAGCAAAATGGAGGTTAGTGATTTGAATGCACATTTGAGACCAAATTATTCTAGAATCCAAGGAATAAAATGAAAGGAAAAAAACTAGATGAACCAAATATTGATATTTCTGACATTAATAGTGATGAGCTGACTTATTCAGATGATGTTAATAATGTTGACACTTATGTGTCAGAACTTGATCATTATGATGTTGATTTGCCAGCATTTTTCGAAACTAATTGTTTGGTATGTTTTGTTTAACAGCACCATCAAACTCAATGGGTTACTTAATGCCAACAAGATTTTCATTGCTGGCAATATTTTTTTCAAAAATGCTGGTAATAAATTTTTCCTTCAAAAATTCATTGCTGATAATATATTTTCCCTTCAAAAATTCATTGTTGGTAATAAATTTTTACAAAAATATATTGCTGGTACTAAAATCTATTTTTACACTTTCATGGTGTTTTGACACCAGTTTAGTGTTAACTATTTGTCTGTATCTGATACCCTAACAGGTGCTACCAACCCAGATCAAGGCGGAATTTAAAGGTGATTCCAAAAATGTATTGCTGGTAATATTTTCTTTTAAAAATGTATTGCTGGTAATAATTTTTTTACAAATGAATATTGTAGACATCCACATGCCTTGTTCAGACATCATGCATTAGAATAGTCCACCGTAAAAGTAATTCACTGATAGGACGTTTCTCGGTACTTCGAAGGGATGAAGCAGACCCATAGCTATTGTAAGATTTTACATTGTTTTACTTGTACTACTAAGAAGCGAACTTAGAACACTTTTACTCATCCCCTATAAAATATATTGTAGAACAGGCATATTGACCTTGAATTGTATAAAAATAGGTATGCTGTGGTCACACTGAATAATTTTAAATCCCTGATTCAGCACATAGTAAAAGGTTACCGACCCCTTGGCAAGATTCACAAATCCAAGAAAGTTATAATCACTTGATTAATGTTTTACCAAAATTCAGCAAAACCCAGAAGGATTTGGGTAGTGTTCATGAAAATGAATTTATACATTTTCTTTGTTCTTGAGAATTAATAAATTATTATTTATTAGATTGTTTATTCAAGCAGTTGGCTAATTGTCAATCAATTGGAACTTTATAAAATGGTTTGTCATGAAAACACTCCAAGTCCAACGAATACTCAGGATCGCCTCATCAGTAATGCTATGACTTGGGGTCATGACAAGTTTTGGGTTTTCCAACATCATACTTGTTCGCCTAAGAGACTCTACCGAAACAGTACTATTCCGGCAGGCGATCCTGAAGCAAAAAAAAAATTTTTTAAATACGCCAAGCACACAACAAATGGACTCATTAAATCAATGCCACTGCTGACCAATCATTAACGACTTATGTCACTTCCTCCTCAGCCAAGACGATGCAAAAAAAAAATAGACAGCATGCTTGTCTTTTTTTCATCTTAGGTTCACTATGCGGAAAGATCAACATTCTCAACGAACAGTTTGACATAACAGGTAAGTAATGACAAGAAGAGTTTCCTTTCATATAAAGCGTTACTTTAACCCCCCCCACAAAAAAAATAACAAAATATCAAACACATTCATTGGTCATAGGAATGATCAGAAACGTTTCTTGCTTTCTTTTCCGACCGCCACCACCACCATTTCTTCTTTCTATTTCTTTCTTTACTCCTCCTCTCTCCCCTCCCGACTAGCAATGTGTTATGGGACCTTACCTATAATAACATAATGGACTATTTCATACGTAATAAATACTGCGCCTCAAGAGGAAGCAGGGATTTCCGTCTGGAGTTCAGTTTGAAGTCTGGAGTAAGGTCCGTCAGATGTCTGTCAGTCAGTCAGAGCGAGTCAGTCGAGTCAGAGGCAGTCCGAAACAGAGTCACGTTCAGACAATTACTACTAAACCTGATTGTTCGTACTAACTCTTTCTACTTCTCTGTATATATTCCTGTTTGTAATATATCTGTGTTATTCCGTATCCGTATTCGAGTTCTTCTTTATTGGTTCTACCTTGGACTATCACCGTGGTACAAGGAACCAGACTATAACAGAATACAAAAAAAAAACGGAACACCAAGACGGCATTGTTGAAAAAATAAAATAAAAAAATAAATACAAGGACATTGCCCCCCCCGCCAACAGTGACTTTGGTCATCCCTCTGCATATTCCTTTTCCTTTCTTCCCAACTGCCCCTCAACGCTCACCAATCCTCGTCGTAAAGCTCCATAGAACAAATCTTTTAATACATAGCCATTTTGAGGCTTTTTCTGCAGCTTCTGATAGAGCCCTGATGGCCTTTCTCTTTCTTACTCCCCTGACTCCAAGCCGACTTAGAGCACTGCATACTGATATTCCTGCAAAACCACGGCATCCGACTTCAACCGGGAGACAGGTAATCCGCCATTTGTTAGCTCTGCATTTCTCAACTAGCTCTTGATATTTCTCCAGCTTTCTTTCAAAGGCTTCTTCCAAATTCTCCACCCAGGTTAACATAAGTTCGAGCATTATTACCTGCTTGAGGACAGTCGACCAGTGACATTTATATTTGAGGATAAAAAGCCTGGAACACCAAGATGGTGTTGTTGAAAAAGCTGAAAAATTAAAAAAAAAAATATTTGTATTGCTGGTATTTTTTTAAAGTATTGCTGATAATAATTTTTCCTTCAAAAATTATTGCTGGTAATAATTTTCTTTTCCAAACTGCCCATCATAATAAATAATAATGATTAAAATAATATTTATTCATAAATTTATAAACATTTACTAAACTATTAAAATATGTGAACCAATTATGAGGAAATCCTTATTATTGTCGTCCTGGGTATGACAATAAACTACATCTGGTATCCTGGGTATAACAATAAACTACATCCGCGTCCTGGGCAAGATGATAAACTATGTCCAACAGCAAGGCCCTTGATCAGGCGGTTTTGAGGAGTGTGGAACCACCTCTTAATTACTGGTGTTCCCAGGTCCACCCTGACCCGGGGTGGTAGCACTTGTTAGGGTCCCAGCTATGGGCAAATAGTTAACACCCAAACTTGTGTGAAAATAGGTTTTAATAACAGAAATACTTTGTAATAAAAAAAATTATTACCAGCAATAATTTTTGAAGGAAAAATTATTATCAGCAATACTTTTTAAAAAAATACCAGCAATACAGTTACACATTCTTTGAAAACAAGTATGACCAGCTATAGATTTCTTTAAGGAAAAATATTCTCAGAAATAGATTTTTGAAGAAAAACATATCAGAAATAAAAATTTTGTCAGCATTAAATAACCCATTGAGGTTGATATGCCGTAAAACAAAACAAACCTTATTATTGATTCGCATACGAGATTCACTTTTTAATTATCAACATGATCATCTGCCCAACTTTTGCATTTAATCAGATGTTAATATGAAGATGAGGACACAAAAAAATGAAACCTGTTTTGATGATTGATACAGACCCCACACTTAGAAATAACATGTCCGAGTCGCCCACATTTGGGGCGATGGCTGAGGTCAACCCTACCTACTCTGGGAAAACGGCCTCACTGATTACCGTTTCTCCTACACGAGGTAAGTTTATTTACCTGAGGCAGGTTGTGACACAAGGTCAGTTTTTAACATGGAGACCCAAGTGTTTTCACTCGTGCCACTGGCCTAAGCTAGTGAAAAATACAGAGTTATGACACAAGGCCAACAAGGAGTGGCTGGTCTTCATTAACTATTCTAGTCCTAGTTAAACAGAATCACGACCCATTCATTCATTACAGTTTGTCCATTCACCACAATGACTCATCCATCACCACTTAATCCAGCATATGCCATAATACCACATATTCACAGGGAACCTACAAAACATCCTACACCAGGTAAGTATAATATTTCACCCCAGATGCCTGGTTTATATATTTTTGAAGGAAAAATTATTATCAGCAATACAAACAGCTATACATTCTCTGGAAAAAATATGATCAGCTATAGATTTCTTCAAGGAAAAATATTCCCAGAAATAAAAAATTTTGTCGGCATTAAATAACCCATTGAGGTGTTGATATGCCGTAAAACAAAACAAACTGTTATGAACGCATGTGTGTTTGTTGTCTCATAACTATGAATGAAATGCCTTGTATGCAGTTTTGATTCGTGGTCCGTGAATGATGTGTGTGTGTGCAATGTAATGTGAGCAAAGAAAAATTATCTGAAAGGACGAACTACAAACTCATAGGTTTATCAAAAGGGTTAATTAATTAGTAAACTTTACATTTATGTCTATTAATGGAAATCCATAATTTAATAAAGTAATTCATTGTAAATTATTATTTGATGTTAATTAATAATGTCAAGGTCGTCTTGCGGAAGTAAACTCATGGAGCTGTTTTGGAAGGTAAAAGTATTTTTCAAAATGCAACACTATATCAGTGATATCGGCTCTCATTGCTACCAAATGTAACACAAGGTCGATATTTAAAGTGGTTTAACAGCAATTAGGGAGAAAATTGCTCAAGCTCCTTTGGCAATCCCCTAAAGTAGAGGTACTCTCTGGAGGAAGCCCCTGCCCCATCGGACAACAGAAAGTTAAAGTTAGATTTATGAACTCAGCCGTGTATTGGTTAATAAATATATTTCCCAACTTTTTTTTTTTTTTTTTTTTTAAATATCACTTTTTAGGAGGGAAATATTGTTAGTCATTTTCTGCAGTTATCTTTCAAATTTTTGCAACAGGGATGTCGCCTGCTTTTTGAAAACTAGAATGGCATTTTTGAGTGTGGAAAGTTTGATTTTGAAGCTCGTGTGATCTGATTTTTGTGCAAAAATAATGTGATGTTAGAGTTGAGTGATATCTATCTGCCAAGGTTTTTAAAAATGCCTAAAAAGTTTATATACAGAAAATATACAGAAATTAATTTTTATTTTAATTCAGGCTACTTTTGGGTCATTATCTTTCAATTAGAACCGAAATTTAAGTTCAAAGAAGAGATTTAAATTATTTAAAATGCAGAAATTTTTGAAAATCCATGGTAGTAACAAGAAATAAAATCAGGTAAAAAATAAATAAATAAAACTTCTTTTCTTTTTTTTTTTTTTTTTAATAAAAGCATTTCAAAAGTATTTCACTTATTGGAAATATTAAATTTAATTTAATTAAAACTAGAATAGTTCAATTAAGATTTTTTCATTTTTAAAAGTTCATTTTAAGAATTAAAAAATCTTGTATCATAAATCTGTAGCGGTACCTAATTTTAAATTTTGAAAGATTTTTTTAATAAAGATAATTATATTGTGTTGTCAATATGAACGATTTTTGAGTAACCAATTTTAATTTCAGACCAGTTCGAGTCGATTAGTGACGAGGGAATCTGCCAAGGTTTTAAAAATGCCTAGTAAATTAATTTTTCTTTTAATTCAGACGAGCTTCGGGCCATTATCTTTTATCTTAATGAAATGATGTTTGCTTAAATCTGCTCGAAGTCATCTATTCAGTTTATCGCGGTATCTTTTTAGGCAAGGGACAAAAGGATTTTCGTCACCGCCTAGCAATTTCAATTTTTCTCTCGTTGATGACTTCATATTTGTATCGTCTTTGATTTAAAGACTTTAAATGTTTGATCTTTTTTCAACTTTATTGTCATCAATTGTTTGAACAAAACGGAAATTTTGCAGATTGACTAAGAAATCCTAACAAAACGACCGAATTACAGTTTTCTTGTTTTGCATTTCTTCTTCTGAAAGGTAAGTGGAAAAATAAAAATAATTTTGATTTTGCTTAAAATATATATGCAGTGTAACCCGGATATCCGCGAGTTGTCGGGACCGGAGACTAAGTCTCTTATATCCGGGTTTGGTCTATATGTATATAACACAGGCTATAATTTGGGACCAGAGAAAATATCTCTTATATCCGGGTTTCTCTTATATCCGGGTTACACTATATATATATATAGTGTAACCCGGATATAAGAGACATATCTTGTCCCTGGTAACGCTAAAAAAGTGGTATACCCTGGAGAAAAAAGGTCCCCAAATTGATAAAAAAAATTTTAACGTGTAAATGTAAATGTTTATGTTAAAATTAAAGACGGAAGACCAAAGTATTTTTTGAATATTTTTTCAGATTTTTTAATCCTTCCTATAAATTTGAAAAATTTTATTTAAAAATCTCGTTTTAATAAAAAAAAAAAACTAGTAAATTCGATTTATCGGCCATTTCTGCCCGAATTTGTAAACAAAAAATCAAAATTAGTTCAAAAATCAATTAAAATTCAGTTACACCTTTTTTTTTTTTTGTTAGGAAATTTAGAATGATTAAAGTATAATGTAATTTGAAAGAAACATTACTTACTTTTTTAGCAGAAAATTTTTTAATAGAGATATTTCCAACCGTAGTGCTTGCTTAGGTGCGTGATTGAAGGGTGTTCCATTGATGGGTGTCAATATATTGACAACTTACGTCAAGGGAATTTATCGTACGGTAGCGAAAAAGTGATGTAATTCGTTCTAATTTTAAGTGAACCTGGTTAGTAAATTTAAAAAAAAAAAAAAATAACTTTCAATTTTTTTTTTTTTTTAACCTTACGTTTGAAGAAAAATTTCTACACTGAAAATAACATTTAAATTGTGAAAAAAAAATCAAATTTTACAAGTAAAAATAAAACAGTAACAACATTTTTTTAAATTGAGTTATACATATTTTATTCATTAATAAAATTAATATTGAAATGCTATGCAATCAATTTCAAATGTTGCTTTGTTAACTGAATGAATGCAAAGTAATTTATGAAGTAAAAAGAACTTGCTTCTATCTAGGGAAACAACTACCCCACGTTTCAAAGCTGTGCATCCATACTTTCATGGAGACGATTTTAAATACAATTTTGGAATATTAAAAAATTATTTTAAAAATATCGACGGTTGTCAGATTTTAATAAGCTTTCAAATGTATGATCTATAAGAAGTAGAGAACATAATATGTCATTTCCATAAGGCTTCATAAAGAAACCTTATTTTAAAATATATAACAACATTTTGTCATATTGTGTATTTAAAATAGAAAAAAAAAAAAAGATTATTGTAAAAATTCATTTTTCATCAAAATTTTTTTTTTTTTTCAGATAAGAATTACCTTAGTATATGTTATTCAGAAAAATCATAAAAAGTTTTTTAAATTAAATATTGTCTTAGTTTTATTAAGTTTTGTATTTTTACAATTGAGGTAAAAGTTTGGACAATTTTGCACATTTTTTTACCAAAAAAATCTTCAGAGTCTTGTGCATTTAATTGAAAAAACAAATTCAGGCTTTGAAAATAAATTTTTGAAGTTTTCATAAAATTAAGTTCGAGGGGTGTAAATAAACTTTTTAGGCATTTTTAAAACCTTGGCAGGTTCCCTCTTGAGTCATCAAATTGTCATTTAAAAAATCTAAACAAATTTTAAAAAGTCTCTTTGAAATTCAATATTTTTCCACCAGATGAGTTTCAAAGTCTGTTAGTAAATTTAAGGATTAATTAACAGGATTTTCTCAAAATAGGTATCTAAAATAACTGGTAAGAATTCCAAAAATATTTTCAATAAGCAAAATGCTTTGGACTGAAATAAAAATTGATTGCTCAAATCGTTTATATTGATAACACAATATAATTCACTTTATTAAAAAATCTTTCAAAACTAAAATTAGATACCATCACAGATTTGCAATAAGATTTAAAATGAACTTTTAAAAATGAAAAATCTTTCTTGAACCTTTATTTTAGTTTAAATTTAATTAAATTTAATATTTCCAATGAGTATAATACTTTGTTGTCTTTAAAATTTGCCTAATTTTCTTTCCTTGTACCACCAAAGAGTTTCTAAAAAAAACAATTCAAAAATTTTAAATAATTTGAATGCCTTCTTTAAACTTAAATTTTGGTTCTGTTTGAAAGATAATGGCCCAAAGATAGACTGAATTAAATAAAAGAAAAGTTAATTTTTGTATATAAATAAACTTTAGGCATTTTCAAAACCTCAGTTTGGCTCAGTTTTACTGAATCTTGTTTAGTTATTTCTGTGATCAATTCTCTTTGGAAACGTTCTGAAATTAATTTTATTTTTCATGATTATTAACTACTTTCTTCTCCATTTTTTTTCTCACCCATTCAATCTACTTTTCTTTGAATTTTAATAATTATTATCCCATTAACAGTACCTCCAGCAATTTCATGCAATTCTACCCTGTTACATCGACATTTTTCCTATTTTTTATGCTCATACTGAAATATGCCTGTTCTTAAAAGCCTTATATAGGCACGCTCACTCATTTACTGAAAAAACGGTATAGCATGATAAAAAAAGGCCCAAAACTTAATAAAAACAACTCAAAGTGATTGTTATTATTAAGAGGAAAGACCAGATTATTTTTTTAATTATTTTTAAAAAAATTGTAAACCTTTCTAACACAATCAAAATTTTGGTTAAAAATCATGTTTTTTTACATCAGCGATGTAAGTAATTTTTACAGTGAAGTGTTTTGGTGCTTCTTTCTGCTGAAAAACATCTTGATTTGAAAATTCTTGCAAAAATCAATTAATTGTCATATTTTAATGAAACTTTCAAAATTTATTCAAAAATGGATAAAATTATTTTTGAAACTTTTTCTTTAGAAAATCTTGGTAAAAATATTTTTTTTTACATATGCTGAACCCCACTTACTTAATTTCATGAAATTTTGAGAAATTAAATCGTATGCCCAGACTTTTATTAGTTAAAAGTGGGACTCCTTGGAGAATGTAAATCATCAAATTATTTTCCCAACTTTTGCTTGGTTTCTGAAAATCTGCTCTGAATGGTAAACTAAAAAATGTAATAAAACTATGACATTATTTAATTAGAAAAGCTTTTAATCACTTTTGTAAGTTATATTAAGAACACTATTGTCTTCAGGAAATTATTTTTTTAAATTTAAATACTAATAATTTGAAAATAGTTCAACATTCAGTATTGCCATATTTCTTTTAGGTGATATTGTAATTAACTAGAAACTTTATTTATGAATCAAAAATTGAAAAGCTTAATATAAGTAATTCTACGCCAATATTTTTTAAACATTTTTTTTTTTTACGCATTTTTAAAGCATTCCCATTTTCCATCTATGGTAGTGTCTATGTAACATTATTATGAAAAGATCATGTGTTCTAAGATGTGTTTTCCCTTTACAGAGAAATTTGCTTGTCTCCAATTCATTAAATTTAAAAAATATGGTATATAAAATAGGGTACATAATTTGTCTATATTTCTGAGATGAGTTATTATGTACACTACTTACATTATTCAAACTATTGTCCTCATCTTTGTCACCATATTTAGTACGTTTTGGTCATTGTACGCTCTGGCCTTCTTCAGGTGGTTGGAATATCAAACTGAACCCTTTATTTCGCTCACTGGAGTAGACTGTTCTAGTTCCACGTGCCATGTTTAACACACATGGCACAGTGGATAATGGCGTTAGATCAAGTGACAGGACCCAAAGAGTGTGAGATCAATACCCAGTTAAGGCAGTGGAGAACTTTCAGAGGGAAATTAACAGGAGATAACTGATAACTGACATCCATTAAACATGGCATGTGCAACTAGAACAGTCTACCCCAGTGGGCGAAATAAGGTGTTCAGTTCGACATTCAAACCACCTGAAGAAGGCCGGAGTGTACAATGGTTGAAACATTGTAATAAATATGGCGACAAAGATTAAAATATGGTATCATAAAATAGGGTACTTCAAATTTGTAAATGGGGACATATATTTTGGTATGTAAATACACACTTTAAAGATATTTGTCATTACACACTAAATCTCGGTAAAATTTTTTTACATCTGTTACCCCCATGTAATTTTATGAAATTTTGGTAAATTAAAATTCCACCCTCTTTGTATTTATATTAGTTAAAGGCATTACACCTTCAGGAATTTAATCAATTTGTTTTTATCAAATAGAAACACCATTTACCGAAAATCTGCTCTGAATTGTAAAATAAAAAATGTAATAAAACTATATTATTTAAATTAGAAAAGCTTTTAAGTGCTTTTATAAATAACATAAAATTTTTTTTTTTTTTTTTTTACTTTAAGCATTCCCCTTTTCCATCTATGGTAATCTCTATGTGACATTATTATGGAAAGATCATGTGTTCTAAGAGTTGTTCTCCCTTTACAAAGAAATTCACTTGTCTTCAAGTCATTACTTATGTTTTACGAAATACTCGCTGGGCTCATAGTTGGACATACAATCAAATATATTTGGACAATTGATGGTGTCAACTGTGAATACGTCGGCTGCATCAGTAGTTTTGCAAATGCATTTTATACGCATTCATATCTTGATGTAGCTGACTACTATCAATTGAAGAATTATGAAGTTGGTGCTATGTCATGCAGGACTTGTATTTCAAAAATCAGCCCAGCAATGATGACGATTAAAGAGGAAGTAGAAGACAAAAATGGTCCCTTTTCAGGGCCACAAAATATTCCCAAAAGTTTTTTTCTATTACACATAGTAGCAATTTTTTTTATTGTTTTAAAATAATAAAAGTTTAAACAATTATGTAATAAATAATAAAATTTAAAGTATTATAAAAAATTTAATAATAAAATAACCATCATAACAATAATAAAGAATAAAATGAGAAAAATATATTAAAAAATACGAAAATACGAAATGAATCGTTGTTGGAAGTGCTATCTGATGATCCAGCGTCCTTTTAAAAGAACTCTGGTGAAATTATTGTAATGGTACCTTATAGTGGTCTGTTTTTCTTTTATTTATATATATATATATATATATATATATATATATATATTGTAGGATTTTTAAAATTGATACTTTTTTGTTTACAAATTTCTTAAAAAGTGAGAAAATATCTTGCCAACCGTTTTTTGCCAGAGCTTATATTGCAATTCTTCTGTTGTTATTCATTGCTTTTCTCTAGCACTCCTTATTACTCTTTCTTATATCGTGTTCATTTCTATGCTTGGTCAGCTCAAGAGATTTTTTTTTGTGGCCATATGTGCTGATTCCTTAAGTTTTTATATTTTCCAGTGATGTTCTCTGTCTATTATTTCAACCTCATCCTGCAGGGGGTGGTGATCTCCCTTTTCTTTCCGAGAGAGAATATATATATCCAGAATATATATCTAGGTATCTCAGCCATAGGGTTGGCTTTAGTGATGTAGTTTCTCATGCCATTTCCTCAAAGTATTCTGTATGTAGGTTTGTCATTGCTGGTTATAATGGTGAGCCCTTTTTTAAGCCCTCATCCTGTCAATATATGCCTGCTTATTCTAAAGTGTGTTGTTTGCATACAAAAAGTCAGCATCTCCACAAAGCTATATTTTGGTATACTGGTCCATTCTCCTAGGGATGAGTCTGATGCCAGTCTGTCCCTGACTACTGAGAGTGCCTCTTCACGGGTACCTTGGTGAACAAACTTATCACGTCTAGGCTTACCATCTGGTTGAATTGGATGTGAGCATCTTTAATTATTTCCATGAAGTGGGTGGAGTTCCGGACATACAATGATGACTTTCCTATTAATGGGTCATCCCCGGTTGATGAAATAAAGTGTTTGGTTTGAAATTCCAATCACCTGTAGAAAGCCAAAGCGTACAAGTGCCGAAACATTGTGAATAAGGCAATAAAGATGAGAATAACAGTTCAAATAAAGTAAATATTCACTTTCTTGTGTTTAAGTTTTATTACAATTCTAATAATCTATTTTTAAAATAATAAACATTGTTGACGAGTGATGGTATTCAAAAAGCGGGGTAATGGGAAAAACTATCATTATGTTCCAAATGTAAGGATAATTTATTTTGTGCTCTAAATCTATAAAACACAAGAATATTACTCTATTTACATTATTTATTTTTATTAAAATGTTTCGGCCATTGTACACTCCGGCCTTCTTCTTCTTGGTTGGAATGTCAAACTAAATCCTTTATTTCGCTCACTGGGGTAGACTATTCTAGTTCTACATGTCTCATGGATGTCAGTTATCTCCTGTTAATTCCCCTCTCCAAGTTCTCCACAGTTCTTAACTGGGTATTGAACTCACACTGTGTCCTGTCACTTGATTTAACTAACACCTTTATCCACTGTACCATGTGTCTTTGAGGACATCTGTGTATAAATTTCTGGGTATTATAAACCTAATGTCTTCAGCAATCATTTTTTACCAGTGCTCATATTGCAATTTTTTGCTGTTATCATTCCATGTTTTTACCAGAGCTCATATTGCAATTTTGTTGTTATTATTGCTTTTTTCTGGCACTCCTTATTACTGGTTCCCATATTGTATTCATTTTTATGCTTGGTTGGCTCAGGAGATTTTTGTGGCCTAACATATGTGCTGATTCCTTAAGTTTAAGGCAGTGGGGAACTTGGAGAGGGGAATTAACAGGAAAATAACTAATAACTGACATCCATTAAATATGGCACATGGAACTAGAACAGTCTACCCCAGTGAGCGAAATATAGGGTTTAGTTTGACATTCCAACCACCTGAAGAAGGCCGGAGTGTACAACAGCCGAAACATTGTAATAAATATGGTGACAAAGATGAGGACAATAGTCCAAATAATGTAAATAGTGTACATAATACCTCATCTCAGGAATATAGACAGATACAAGAATATTATTTTAATAATTTAGTGAATATTATCTTTGGCATTAAAGAGGCCCTTTGAAAATAGTTATTCATATTTTTTCCTCAACATTCATGTTGGCTTGTCATGATTGGTAAACATTGGTTTATTGTTAAGTGTTGTGAATTTAATCTTCACTGACAGCTGCATTATTTTAAAGCTGTACCTTCGCCTTAGTGAATAACTAAATGTACCTTTGCAAACATAATCCGAGTTCTTGAAATATTCAGTATCTCTATGAATATATCTTGTTTTTCATTCACAGTTGTTCTGGCTCGGGAAAACAAATGTGTGAAACAGGAAAATATACATTTATCATTGATAAATAAATGAAAACTAAACTATTGCTCTTCTAGCAAAAGGAATTCTCTGAACGCCACCATCTCCATTTCAAAAGCACACATGCAAACACACACTGGAAAGAAGCCATGTGCAAAGTCTGTAGATCTTCCTTTACACAGAAAGCACATTTATTGGAATATATGAAAAGACACTGGAAAAATCATTTTGAAAATACAGAATCTTCTTTCATATTTTGTGGAAGAGATGTTAGCACATACTGGAAAGAAAAAATGTGAATTTACATTTTCTAAAACCTTGCAGTTAAAAGCAGTCATGCAGACAGACATTGTTGATAAACCATATTTTTGTGAAACATGTGGATTGTCTTTTGTGCAAGAAAAACATTTGGTGTTACATAAGTGCAGACATAATGGAAAAAAATCATATTCAGTCAAAGAGTATGAATCTTCCATTTTGCAGAAGTGCTGGATGCAAACACAATCTGGAGGAAAACCATATTCTTGCGAAGTTTGTGGATATACATTTGTAAAAAAATCACATTTGGTGCAACATATGAGAATACACACTGGAGAGAAACCATATTCATGTGATATGTGTGGATCTGCCTTTGCAGCTAAGTCAAATTTGGTGCGACATCTACGAACACACACTGGAGAGAAACCATATTCTTGTGACACATGTGGATCTTCATTTGTGCACAGGTCAAGCTTGGTACAACATATGAAAACGCACACTGGAGAAAAACCATATTCATGTAATGTGTGTGAGTTTTCGTTTTCACAGAAAGCACATTTAGAGCAACATGTGCGAACACACACTGGAGAAAAACCATACACTTGCAATGTCTGCAAATCTGCTTTTTCAGGGAAGTCACGTTTAGTAGAACATATACGAACTCACACTGGTGAGAAACCATATTCATGTGATATTTGCAGATTTACCTTTGTAAATAAGGCAGTTTTGGTACAACACATGCGAAGGCACACTGGAGAAAAACCATATTCATGTGAGGTTTGTGGGTTTGCTTTTGTACAAAATTCACATTTGGTGCAGCATATGAGAACACACACTGGAGAAAAACCATATTCTTGTGAGACATGTGGATCTGCATTTGCAGTGAAATCAGTTTTAGTTTGCCACATGCGAAGACATACTGGAGAGAAACCATATTCTTGTGAAACATGTGGATCTTCGTTTGTGCAAAAGTCAAGTTTGCTGCGGCATATAAGATCACACACTGGAGAGAAACCATATTCTTGTGAAATGTGTGGATCTTTTTTCGTGCAAAAATCAAGTCTGGTATTGCATATGCGAAAACACACTGGAGAAAAACCATATTCTTGTGATGTTTGCGGATTTGCATTTACAAATAATTCAGATTTAATGCGCCATGTGCGAACACACACTGGAGAGAAACCATATAGCTGTGAAGGCTGTGATTCATCTTTTACCCAAAAGTCACATTTAGTGAAACATATGCGAACACACACAAGACAGAAACCATATTCTTGTGAAACCTGTGGATCTTCCTTTGCACAAAAATCAAATTTACTGCAGCATATGCTAACACACAATGGAGCAAAACCATATTAATATGAAATGTGTATATATTTTCATCAAAGACATTTGGAAAATTTTATGCTAAAATTATATGAAAAAACATTGAAACTTTGTCTTCAAAAGGACAGTTTTTCCCTTGACACTGCTATTATTTTAACTACCTTCACTCCTCAGCAATGTTTATTATTCTAAAAAGTGATGATGAGAATTGTAATAAAACCTAAACATATGAAAGTAAATTTATACATTTTCTTTGTTCTTCAGAATTAACAACAAAAATAATAAACTATTTCACGTGTTTGTTGGAGGTTGGGTGTATTCAACATTTGGTAATTTTGCAGTAATATGCACTTAAAGGTTTTAGGTAGTTTTGATCAACATTTCTTTTCATGGTTAGCTACAAGGAATTGTAAATGTAGGACTAACACTTAAACAAAATAATAATAATAATATTTATTAAGTTTTTATTATAGGAAATATCAAGTTTTATGGAAACATTGTTGAGAATTATGTATTTAGTTACATAAATAAATAATAATAATATAAATTTTGATTCTATATTCGATTTGTTGTTGGGTATTTTTCATTTTCTCCTTTGTTATTGGCAGCATTTTAAAAATACTTTGCCTGCAATGCTAAATTTCCTAAGTTGAAGAAACTGGAGCTATTTCATTTACGCTTTGTTACCTCTCGTTTCCATTGTTGTTTTTATATCACTTTCTTCCAGTCATTTTGATGGGCAATAACGAAATTCTTAATTTTAGAATGATCTTATTCCATTTCAAAAATAAAGCCTGTTAAAAGGAATATTTTGAATTAATATACAACCAAAAATAAAATGCTTTTGATGAAAAACCATAATGATTTCACTATAATTATATAACAATAATGTAATGGTATTCCACAGACTAATCTACAGTATATGTTACCTCATCTCATTGAAGGGTTATGAACTATGAACCTAAACTGAGGTTGAAATATTGTGTAATCAGCTCTAACTTTTTGTAAAATACTTAGATATGATAATTTGCATTGAGAAAAGCAATTTTCATTTTTTCATTGAATACGCCCATTCTCTGCCAAACACGTCATTTATTTATTAGATTTTAAAATCTAATATATGGAAACATATAATAGAGTACAATCAAGATTTTCTTTTCAAACTGGTTCCATAAAATCGTGTTCATAATTTATTTTTTGAATAGGAAACATAGAAATTTTTTCAAAATATGGTACATAAAATAGGGTACATAATTTATTTTTTATATAGGACCCACAGAAATTTTTTTAAATATGGTACATAAAATGGGGTACATAATTTTTACATAGGGTAGTTGAATCTGATATTTGAACCTATAATATAAAAAATGTAATTTTATTCTGGGGGAAAGGGTAAAGAGCATATCATCTCTCTTATCCTGAATATTGAAAAAGGTACAGATGATGACTCAAAATTACCTCATGAAATTTGAAAGTCACATTTATTAAACTGATACAAAAAATATAACAAATTACAAATTTTACAAAAAAAATGATTGCATAAAAATTTACAATCATGCACCCTATTAGGAACAAGGCAAGACAACATAAAATTATAGAAACAATTGGCTCTAAAAAAGATTAACAATATAATTTTTTTAAACCCATAAATAAAATGACTTTAAGAAGAGAAAATGAAATTGATGAAAAATAAGAGATTACTTTTAGAAGAAAAAGGGATCAGTGGATCGAAAAGATAAGCCAAAAACTTAAATGTTTTTTGACATGGATCCCAAGGAGGAAGAACAATCTTTCATATTTGTTTTTTGGTTTCCTTGTCGTTGATGGCTTAAGGGTAGTCTTTGTTCATCTTTTTCATTGACGTAGTTTTTAAAGACAACTTTTCTGTCCTTCGCTCTGCTGGTAAGTTTCACATGTGGAAGTCTTTGTCTCTTTCACAGCCGACCTTGTTTGTTTGAGACATATAATTCCAGTTGTGTAGCTTATCACTTCCTTATATACTGCAGCAAGTAGGCTTCTCCCTTCAGCAATATAAACACCTTCGTATTTATCCACCTCTTTCTCATATCCTGTTCTTAAATACACTCAGTAGTAGATTAACAAGATTCAACTTCAAATTTTATGATGGTAAATGCCACACTTTTCATAAATACAAGCATAATATATTTTTTCTGTATTTGAAAGATCAATCCCTCAACAGCCCAACATGACAGTTATTTTCTAGCTGTCATTTTTGGAGTGAATTCTAAATTAAAAATTTTACTTTACCATCTAGCTTGCTTTTAAAAATGCACTTCTCCCCAAAATAAGTGAATATGACGAATATTTACTCACACTATTTAATTATTATTTTACACTACTAATAATTTTTTTATCACAACATGCATAAATTATGATGATCCTAAAAGAGAAACAAAAACATTTTATGATTTATTTATTAACACAAACAAAAACACAGAATTTATTATAATTTGTAATAAAAAGATAATTAAAATTCAATTAAAAAAAATAATTAAAATTCTTAAAAAACTTTAAAGCAATAAAATTCAATTAAAAAGATAATTAAAATTCAATTAAAAAATAATTAAAATTCTTAAAAACATTAAAAAGATAAAATTCAATTAAAATACATTATTTGGCTGTTTATTATAATTTAACATTTAATGAGATATCTGAGCAAGACAATTTTTTTTTTCTTAGAATATCTTTTCAAGTTCAAATTTTCAACAGACATACTCTGAAATCTTCTTCCAAGTATTCTAGCCATGATCCATTTTTATTTTTGATATTGTTTATTACAGAAAAGCTTGCTTCGCACAAATATGACATTAAGAATGGAAGAAATATTTCTATTGTTTTAATTTTCATATGTACAATTATTGTACTTTAAACTTCTTTCGAATACAATGACCTTTAAAAATCTTCCTGACACATCTGTTGAAAATCACTGTATTAGAGCAATCTATTTCCACAGCAACAGAAAGATAACAGTTAACAAAGGCAGAAGGAAAATCAAGGAGGAGCTAGAAACAGTAAGTTTTTAAAAATGAATGTTTACCACATAATTAAGTTCTTCAGATTATTATATACTGATAATAGAATCTGAGTTATACATCAACTGTGTCACCCACAATTTCAACAGATGACAACTTATTAACTTTGGGAAAGAAGTGATGTTTTCTAAATGTCTAAAGTTCACAGTTAACAAATATCATCATCAGTTGTAATGCTTGTGGAGTTGCAGGCTTGCTGTGCAACTGAGCACCTCACCAGTTGCCTCCACATATCTCGGTTATCGTTCAAGTGTTGTTTGCCTTGATTAAATAGACTTGGTGGAGTCTATCTCTGTACAGGTGAAACTACAGCTGATGTTATCCAAGACGAAGGCTCACGTTTGACACCGACACATGTCTGTTGATTCTATCGGTGGGAGGATTCTTTGCTCTGGGCATTGGCTTTTCTAAGAAGCTTTCCATTCAGCAATGATGTTATCACTGCACTGGCAGCATGTGTAGCAATGGAGCCCACTCTTCTCTGCTAGATGGCAGTTGCCAATACAAGATGGTTCATCCTAATATTGAGAAGGTCTTGTTTTTACTTCTGGATGGTGTCTAGCCATCCTCCTTACCAGAAAAGCCTGGTGGGGGTAAACAGGTTAGTTATTTATATCCTGATTATATGGCAGGTAGTGTTAGGTTGCATGTTACCAGCAGCATACATACAGTGATGTGATATAAGAGAAATACTGTATTTAGATTTAATATCCTCATTATGAGATCGTCCTGGGTATGATGATAAACTACATCCACATCCTGGGTAAGACGATAAACTACATCCAACAGCAAGGCCTCTGATCAGGTGGTTTCAAGGAGCATGGAACCACCTCTTAATTGCTGATGTTCCCAGGTCTACACTGATCCAGGGTGATAGAACCTGTTAGGGTCCCAGCTATGGGCAAATAGTTAACCCTGAAATGAGGTAAAAGGCATTATAAAAGTGTTAAAAAGTGTAAAAATAGGTTTTAATACCAGAAATACTTTGTAAAAAATTATTACCAGAAATAAATTTTTGAAGAAAAAAAAAACTATTACCAGCAATACGTTTTTGAAGAAAAAAAAAATATATATATATATTACCAGAAATAGATTTTTGACAAAATAAAATATTACCAGGAGAAAAAGTTGTCAGCATTAAATAACCCATTGAGGTTGATATGCCGTAAAACACAACAAACTAAACCAAACCAAACCTCACTATGAGAAATGAACTAAGAGAGCTATTAACGTCACACTCCACCTAAAAGAATTTCTACAAATAGACAAAAATATGTTATAGTATCAGCATTGGACACACACATACATATTCTTCCAATGATTTTAGTGATTGATTTTTCTGTTTTTAATATTGTTTATTGCCACTAATAATATTGTTTAAAGCTTCTGTTTATATATTATTTTATGAATACTTTTGTTGAGATTTGAATCAGTCAACAACAAAGAAATAGGCAAGAAAGTTTTTAAATCTAAAAATAAAGGGTGTTCCAATAACTTGAATCGATTTTACATGTGAATTAAGTTTAAGCATCTAATGATTTTTTTTCTTTTTCTTTCAGATTTAACAAGTCTTTGGCAATTTCAACTCTTTATCATCATTAGGTTAAGAATTCTTCTCAGATTTTCCTTCCAACTATCTCTGTCCGACATTGCTGTTGGCAGGTCCTCCAGATGGCATCTAGAGTCATCTACAAGTTGATCAATGTAGGTGTGATGAGGTCTTTCAATCTATTTTTTGCTGTGCAATGAGTTCCATAGGAGAGTGTCACTCACAAGTTCTAACTTACTTCTCGAGGAGTGAGCAGCTTGCCAAAGCCTTCTCTCTCTAAGCAAAACTATAGGAGGAAGGTGTCCACACAAGCATTTCTTTGTAGGGTGTTTCTTCCAGCTGATGTCCATTGCAAGTCATACAATGCTTGTGTATGTTCTTTCAAGTGATGCTTTTTTGTGTTTTGTCATGTTGTTGAGCTGTAGAGCAAGACAGATTCTGCTGTGGCCTTAAAGAAATCCCTCTTAAGATTGTCTCTGACAACATGACAAAACACAAAAAAGCATCACTTGACTGAACATACACAAGCATGGTATAACTTGCAATGGACATTAGCTGGAAGCAACACCCTACAAAGAAATGCTTGTGTAGATACCTTCCTTCTATCTCAGTTTCACTATGAAAGAGAAGGTTTCAACTAGTTGGTCATTCCTGGAGAAGTAAATCAGTGACATCCTCCTATGGAACCTATTGTGCGGCAAAAGATTGGTTGGAAGACCTCATCACACCTACATTGACCAACTTGTAGATGACTCTGGAGGACCTGTCAACAGCAATTTCTGACAGAGATAGCTGAAAGGAACGAGTCAGAAGAATCCGAGAAGAATTCTTGACCTGATGATGATGAGTATTCAAATTTTTCATCTGACATTTTATATTTTTATTCTCATTGTGTATGAGTGTTAAAGTTCCTTGTTTGTAGTTGTTTATTAAGATGAAAAGAAATGTGATTTCTTTGCTTGTATGTGTGAGAGAAAATAAGAGGCAGGTAGAAAGGGGGTAAGTGTAAGTGTCACGTAGCTTGCTGTGGAAGATGGGTGAATAAGTAACGGAATCTCTTTTTAGTCATGTTGCAAACAGTTACTGTTCCTTACTGGTTTTGTCTAACTAGAGACTTTGCTTAAATACTCTTCAAAGAGATCACAAAGCTGTTTGGTGTTTTAATTTTGCATTGGTGAATGTGTGTCTGTGTGTATTGATTCTCTTGCAGAAAATGCCAATGTAGATATTATGGTTTTTCTTTAGGGGTAATGGTTGCCTGGTATACTACCCTAGTGGACCTGCACTTGCCCTCTACTGGGCAGTTTTCCTTAATTCTGCAATTACAGGGGGTTTCTATGTTAGATTTAGTTTTTTTCCCCATTGAATTTACTTAAAATGTAATTGTTATGGGAATTAATAATTTGGTACATATTATCAGTGCAGGAGTAGCTAATTTTGATTGACTTCCTGTTGAATATCTTATTTAGAGGATTTTTTTGTTGAAGTGTTTAGTAATTAATTTTAGGAAGTACTTTCCAATGTTGATACTTGACAGTTTGCAGAAGGGAAGGTTGAACCAAGTGATTTTTCTTTCTCTATTTTTACATTCCACTTTTCATGTACCAGTATTACTAATGATGATTGTGCAAGGCAGCTTACCTTTGAAACCACCTTTTTGGAGGGCCTTTTCATATAGTTCTTTATTCTTATTAAAGATTTTTTCATTGGATGATAGTTTACTAATCCTGGTGCAGACAGTAGTGGGTATTTGTCTTGGGATTGCACTGGAGTGGTTAGAACTGATATTAATATAGTTTTCCTTTATGGTAAGGTTAAAAGGTTTCATCATTAAGGTTAAGGATGATATCTTGGTAGTCAACTATTTTAAGGTTAGAGAAAATCTCAATCTTAAACCCTAGAAATTTGAAGGTCCTGATAATTTTCTTTTGTCATTTTGCTGTTAGTGGACCATTACTATTATGGATGAAGATGAGTTCGTCATCCCAGTACAGTCCTATTAGTTCTGGTTTTATGATTCTACTAAGCACATCTAAAATGTAAAAACATATTATGTCTGTTACTTAGGCTGAGTCATATGCTCACATGGGAGTGTATGAATCATATATATATATATATATATATATATATATATATATATATATATACACACACACATTTTAAATTTGAAATTCTAGATTTGTATATAATATTACATGAATCTGCATCTATTCATGGAATAACTATACCCTTACAATTTACTTTTTTTTTTCAGATATTTCGAATGGATCACTGTTTTTCATATAACATGAAACCTGACATGGAAATATTCTCAGAAAAAAAAATTGTCCTGTAATATCTTGATATACATTCACTTTAAATATTTCACTTTTAAAATGACAAATATCCACACTAAATAGAAACTATATTTTTATACTATATCTGGATCTTGAACTGCCATAATGCAAGCACACATAAGAGAGAAACCATATTCTTGTGAAATATGTGGTTCTTCCTTTTCACTGAAGACAGGATTGAGAGTGCATATGCGAACACATGTCATTGACAAAGCACATTTTTGTGAAGTTTGTGGCTCTTCATTTTCTCGGAAAGCAAATATGGTAGAGCATATGCGAATACACACTGGAGAGAAACCCTTTTCTTGTGATGTGTGTCGCTCTTCATTTTCCTGGAAGTCAAGTTTGGTAGTTCATATGCGAATGCACACTGGAGAAAAACCATTTTCTTGTCAAATTTGTGGTTGTTCCTTTTCAGATAAATCAGCTTTACGCAGGCATATTCAAGCACATGATGGTGAGAAACCATATTCTTGTAAAGTATGTGGGTCTTCATTTTCAGAGCAAACAAAATTGAGGCAACATATGCAAACACATCCTGGTGAGAAACCATTTTCTTGTGAAGTGTGTGGTTCTTCCTTTTCAGCAAAGTCAACTTTGAGCAGGCATATGAGAACACACACAGGGGAGAAACCATACAGCTGTGAAATATGTGGCTCTTCCTTCTCACAGAAGTCAAATTTGGTAGTGCATATGCGAATACATACTGGAGAAAAACCATTTTCTTGTGAAGTGTGTGACTCTTCCTTTACCTGGCAGTCATGTTTGATAGACCACATGCAAATACACCCTGGAGGGAAGCCATATACTTGTGAAGCATGTAGTTCTTCCTTTTTCAGGAAATCATCTTTGAGAAAACATATAAAAACCCATGTGGGTGAGAAACCATATTACTGTGAAGTGTGTGGTTCTTCCTTTTCAGTAAAGTCAACTTTGAACAAACATATGAGAACACACACAGAGGAGAAACCATATTCATGTGAAGTATGTGGCTCATCTTTCTCACAGAATTCAAGTTTGGTAGTGCATATGCGAATACATACTGGAGAAAAACCATTTTCTTGTGAAGTGTGCGGTTATTCCTTTTCGGCGAAATCACCTTTGAGCAAACATATGAGAACCCATACTGGAGAGAAACCATATTTATGTGAAGTGTGTGATTCTTCCTTCTCACATAAGTCATATTTGGTAGCACATATGCGAATACATACTGGAGAAAAACCATTTTCTTGTGAAGTGTGTGGTTATTCCTTTTCAACAAAATCGCCTTTGAGCAAACACATGAGAACCCATACTGGGGAGAAACCATATTCATGTGAAGTGTGTGGTTCTTCTTTCTCACAGAAATCAAATTTGATATTGCATATGCGAATACATACTGGAGAGAAACCATATTCATGTAAAGTGTGTGGTTCTTCTTTCTCACAGAAATCAAATTTGATATTGCATATGCGAATACATACTGGAGAGAAACCATATTCTTGTGAAGTGTGTGGTTGTTCCTTTTCACAGAAGTCAAATTTGGTTATACATAATAGAAAACATATGAAATAGAAACCATCTATATTTACTAATCATTGTCTGAAAAAGCAAGACGTTCAGATCACCCAGCAAAAACAATACCAGACGTAGATTATGCAGATGACCTTGCCTTGTTGTCAGACATGATTGATAAGGCTATCAAACTTCTCCATTTCATCAAAGAAGTGATTAGCGAGATTGATCTCTACATGTTAATGGCAAAACAGAATTTATCTGCTACAACCAACAAGGAGAAATTAAGTTGAAAAACAGCAACAACACTAAATCTGTCCACAAATTTGTTTACCTCTGCAGCAACATCCAGTCAATGGAGAGAGACATCAAAATCCGCAAGGGTAATACAAAAAAAATATTTCTATTTTGGCAATGAAGTTTGATATGTCGTTAAAAAAATCAAACAACCAACATGAAAGAACTCTCTCATGAAATTAATCCATATAATATCCTTGAATTTCTCCAAGAAATTCAGTTGTATTCCAAAATATAACTTCAAAAAAACTAAAATATAAAACCCGCTTCCTAATAATTATGCCCACACAAACATGTATATATGCAAAAGCTGAGTATCGTCTACCATGTATTCAACTGTGAAAGCAGAATAACATATTGTATCTTTATTAATTCAAAGTTCCCTAGAAAATTAAATTTCGACATTAGATGACTCATAAGGAGTTGACATGCTATTAACAAGAAGAAATTTTAATTCTTCCTTTGAAGATGAATTAAGTTTGATACATTATAAACAATCACACACCTTTGTGTTTCACCTTTGTCAATGAAAATACAAATGGAGAAAACTGAAGAATAACCAAGAAATTGTGTAACTTTGAACTGGCATTGGATTACTTGTCTTTAATTTTGGAATTTTTAAATTTAAATTTGGGAAGATTAATTAAGCAAACATGTGTTTTTCAGAATCCATTTTATACAGCATTCTTCAGTCAGTCATTCCATAATCCAAAATATGGAAGCAAATAGACTGATTGCCTAAGATAATTCCAAGAATGATTCTTTGATTCTTAGCAAACATAAATGATTCCTTATTGCTATATTCAAACATGTTGTCCATTCTTTTTAGTCAATAAGGAAACAGAATTCTTCCCAAAATATGGTAAATGGCTCAGTTGTTAGGCCCATGTGCCACACATTCAGCTCCATTCTCAGCAACCTCTATAACTGGCAATTCCTCATTTTTTTATACTTGAGGATGTTCTCATATTCTTTACTCTACTAAACAAAGAAATCTATATTAACCTGACTTTGATTATTTGGACATCATTTCATTGACGATAATGCAAACATTTCTCTGTTAAGAAATTTCTCTAATAGGAATTGTTGATATTTTCAATGTTTCCTTAAATTTATTAGGAAAAACAACTTTTATAAACACTTGAAATAAAGCTTTATTTTATGACTGTGTTTATTTGTATACAATTCATCTACAAAAAGGCTTCTAAAAACATCAAATAACAAAAGACCACATATAAAGATTTAAAATTTTGGTGAATGAATATAATTAAAAATATCTGAATTCTCCGTTGGCCTTATCAGTGCTGATGAAAAAGTCACTGTATTTATGTTTTGCCTTATTTAAGGTATTGTTATCTCAAGCAATAAAGAATCTTTATCAAAAATCTGTGATAAAAACAATGTCAAACTGATCCCTGACTTTTTGGCATTCATGTAGTTTTCTTTCCTTATTAAGAAAAATGTAACATTTTTCCTTAACAAAAAAATTTTTTTTTAGGTTGAAGGCAAAAATTTATATGTAAGACAAGACAACAGCAATAAGGCAAAAATTATTCACAAAATAAGAATAGTGTTAATACAGAAAAGGGGATACAGACAAGTGATCACAGAATTCTGGCTTCATTTAATGGTGTTAATACACAAACGGGGATACAGACAAGTGATCACAGCATTCTGGCTTCATTTAATGGTGTTAATACACAAACAGGGATACAGACAAGTGATCAAAGCATTCTGGCTTCATTTATGTCCTAATTCTTTTAAAATTCTCTATTAATTTCACCCTTTTTAGATGATATTCTTATTAAATAAAACTACATTTACTAATCATGAATGAAAAATCTTAGTACAAATCATCAAACACCAATATTTTTAAAAGAATTTAAAATTTTTTTGTATGTGTATAGACGTGCCAATATTTGTAGATACGGATGATCATACATGACATTATCAGAAAATAAGAGCATATAGTGAATTTAAAGCCAGAAATTATCTAAAATTAAATAAAACATTAGATTACAGAGAATATTTTCTTACATTTTTAAGTTTACTGAGTACTTAATGTTATATATAAAAGGCACTCATTTTATAGTCAATAAAGTTTCAGAAAAGTATATTTTATTTTTGGAAGATTTTTTTAATAAAGAGAATTACCTGTCTATATTTCTGAGATGAGGTATAATGTACATTATTTACATTATTCGGACTATTACCCTCATCTTTGTCACCATATTTATTACAACGTTTTGGCCGTTGTATACTCTGGCCTTCTTCGTAAACTTAAGGAATCAGCACATATGCTAGGCCACAAAAATCTCCTGAGCTGACCAAGCATAGAAATGAATACAATATGGGAACCAGTAATAAGGAGTGCCAGAGAAAAGTGATAATAACAACAAAAATTGCAATATGAGCTCTGGTAAAAACATGTAATGATAACAGCAAAAAATTGCAATATGAGCACTGGTAAAAAATGATGGCTGAAGAAATTAGGTTTATAATACCTAGAAATTCATACACAGATGTTCTGAAGGATACATGGCACAGTGGATAAAGGTGCTGGTTAGATCCAGTGACAGGACCCAAAGTGTGTGAGGCAGTGGAGAACTTTCAGAGTAAAATTAACAAGAGATAACTGATAACTGACATCCATTAAACATGGCACGTGGAACTAGAATAGTGAGTGAGCAAATAAAAGGGTTCAGTTCAACATTCCAACCTGAAGAAGGCTGGAGCATACAATGGCCGAAATGTTGTAATAAATATGGCAACAATAGTCCAAATAATGTAAATAAAGATAATTACATTATACTGAAAGACTGTTTTTTGCAGTAAAAAAAAAACACATTGCTTTGGAAATTCTTGCAAAATTCAAATAATTATCAAATTTTAATGAAATTTTCAGAACTTATTCCCAAATAAATGAAATATATTTTTTATTTTGTTTAGAAAATGTTGGTAAAATTTTTTTTTTACATCTGTTACCCCCCCCCCCCCCGCCATGTAATCTTATGAAATTTTGAGAAATTAAAAAGATTCCACCCTCTTTGTATTTATATTAGTTAAAAGCATTACTCCTTCAGTAATTTAAATCATCAATTTGTTTTTGTCTACAGAAAAACAATTTACCAAAAATCTACACTGAATTGTAAAATAAAAAAAAGTGGAATAAAGCCATATTTAATTAGAAAAGCTTTTAATTTAAGATATATTTGTGGACATTATTGTCTTAAAAAATATTTTTTTGATGAATAATGAATTTTTACAAGAATTGTTTGCATTTAATGAAGGATAGAAATATGACAGATGAGGACAAGAAGTGGCCTATCTTATTGGCTAGGGAAAATTCCCAGCATGCATCTGTATGTTTTATTGATAGATTTGGGGAGAAGGATGTTTTTTGCATTAATTCCACATAGATTGGAACCACCAGATTGACCTCTATTCAAATACCAAAGTTTTGACCTTGTAGAAAAGCTAAAATTTCTCGTGTTGATTGTGGCAGGGATGGCATTATGTTGGATTCCTTGTTTTGTATGATTTTAAAAGCTTAAACTTGATAAATCTCAATTAGCTTATCAGTTCAAAGGCAGACAATTCCTTTTGTTGCTCCAACAGTCAATTGGACATATGTGTATTTCTAGTATGCTAGTAAAATCCAGATTAACTAGCTGGAATATCTTGGCCTTTTTTGAACAAGTTAATTCACACATGAACAAACCAGATATGAATAGATCTGCTTATCTCAATAGTCTATCTTAGTAACATATACAATCTATCTCTCCATCACTGCAGTTGGTCAATTACAATCAGCCACTTGGTGTATATTTATTTAATTGTAAAATCTATATGAGTAACACTTTTTTGCTGATATGAAGTGGAAAGCATATATTGAATCAACTGCTAAATCTACCACTAGGACAGTTGGTTCACTGTGTCGAGCAAGATAATTTTTCTCGACAGAATCTATTTTACATATCTATAAGACTACCATTTTTTTTTCTGGCTTTGAATATAGCTGCCATATTTGTTCTGGTGCTCCTGCTATATATTTAGAGTTTCTTGATGAAATCTAAAGAAGATTCTGCTATATTAATGGTCCTAGCCTGACCTCTTGGCTTCAGTCACTTTCCCATCACCATAATGTAGCTTTTCTATAAATACTTTCATGGTAATTGTTCTGATGAACTTTTCTTAATGGCATTTTGTTTAGTTTCTTGTATATAAAATTGTAATCATTTATTAAGGTTTCATTTTTAAAATGCTGTTATTTTTATCCCACACCAACAGACAAATTGTACATATGGGAATTAGCTAGGACTTCATAGAGACCTTGAGGTATTATGGTGGCTGTAGTAAGAATGTGTGTTGTTTTGATATAAGGAATAATGTAGTATGCATGGGTCAGTAATCTTGGATAGCGAATTTTAAGATAAAACAGACTGAAGTCCAGCTGTTCTCTATTCTCTTTTGGCGTTGTGCCACATTTTTGTATTTGCAAAATAAATATTAATTTCCTCTATGGTATTTAGTCTTCCTGAATTTAAACACAGTACTAGATTGGCAGTTAGGTCTCATCAATTTACAGTTGAAATGGTTAGATTTAACCATAAGTTCTATGCTAACAATTTCTTCTATCGCACTTCTGGAAGTCTCTTCCAGCTTTTTGCTTTCCAGCCAACTTTGATCTTCAATAATCTAAATGAAATATCAATTTTTTTTATCTCCTGTCTTCTTAATTCTTCTTTCTTTGTCCTCTCTCTTTAATAGTAGTTTTCCTTATATTCCTTAACATTCAGTAACCCCCTTGCATCCTAGTGGCTTTATTGCCTTTGATCTTCAAAATTTTAAATGCAATGTCAATCATTATCTCTGTCTTCTTAATTCTTATTCTTTTATTGTCCTCTCTCCTTAATAGTAGTTTTTCTCATATTCTCTAACACTCAGTAACCTCTTGCATCCTAGTGGCTTTATTGCCTTGCATGGTGTGATATGATTAAAGAAAAAACCCTGACCACTTGGTAGTGTTTGTAGATGTTTCTTTCTGCTAGTTTGCAAAAATAAATATTAATTTCCTCTATGGTACCTAGACATTATGAATTTAAGTGCAGTACTAGATTGGCAGCTAGGTCTCAACATTTTACAGTTGAAATGGCTAGATGTAACTATAAGTTTTATGCTAACAATTTCTTCTATCACACTTCTGGAACTCTCTTCCTGCTGCTTGCCTTCCAACCAACTTTGATTTTCAAACATCTAAATGCAATGTCAATCATTATCTACTGTTTTCTTAATTCTTGTTCTTTTTTTGACCTCTGTCCCTTTCCTATCACAGTAATGTAGTTTTCTTGTGTTTTTCTATAAATAAATTTTATGGTAATTGTTCTGATGAGCTTTCCTCTCTGGTATTTTGTTTAGTTTCTTGTATATAAAATTGTAAACATTGTAAATAGTCAATCGTTATATACCGTATTCTTCATCTTTTATTTTCCTCTCTTCTTAATATATTTTTCAACAGGTCATCTTTTCACTCTTCTCTTAGGCAAGGACCATTTATCAAAGGGTCATTTTTTTCAGTATCTGTCTATATTTTTGAGATGAGGTATTATGCACACTATTTACATTATTCGGACTACTGTCCTCATCTTTGTTGCCATATTTATTAAAACGTTTTGGCCGTTGTACACTGCAGCCTTCTTCAGGTGGTTGGAATGTCAAACTGAACCCTTTATTTCGCTCACTGGGGTAGACTGTTCTAGTTCCACATGCCATGTTTAATGGATGTCAGTTATCAGTTGTCTCCTGTTAATTCCCCTCTCCATGTTCTCAACTGCCTTAACCAGGTATTAAGGACATGTGGCACAGTGGATAAAGGTGTTGGTTAGATCGAGTGACAGGACCCAAAGAGTGTGAGTTCAATATTTATCCTAGGCAAGGACCCTCTATCAACAAGTCATCTTTCTGCTCTTCTACTGGGCAAAGACACCCTATCAACAGAACATCTTTTCACTCTTCTCTTAGGAAAGGACCATTTATCAAAAGGTTATCTTTCTGCTCTTCTCCTAGACAAGGACCCTCTATCAATAGAACATGTTTCTGCTCGTCTACCAGGCGAGGACCACCCATCAACAGAACATGTTTCTGCTCGTCTACCAGGCGAGGACCACCCATCAACAGGACATGTTTTTGCTCGTCTACTAGGCGAGGACCACTCATCAGCAGGACATGTTTCTGCTCATCTACTATAAGAGGACCACCCATCAACAATACATGTTTCTGCTTGTCTACTAGACGAATACCACCCATCAACTGGACATGTTTCTTCTCGTCTACTAGGTGAGGACCACCAATCAAATGCACTGATTTCAGTTAATTCCCTTTAGTAAATCAACTCTGCATGTTTTGTTCACCTCTGCTGTGGCCAGGTATTGAACTCACAACTGTTTGGGTCAAGTCACTGGAGTACTTCAACCAACACTTTTATCCACTGGGCCATTTCTTGGTTAAATAACTGAAACTGTGATATCCAGAAAAAGCATGGTACATGAACTAAAACAATCTACCCCTGTAGAGTTAATAAAGGGTTCCATTCAAAATTCCAACATATGAAGAAAGCCAGAGCAACAACAGTCAAAATGTGAATATGCCAATAAAGATGAGGACAGCAGTCCAAACAATGTAAATAGTGTAAATAATTACTCAGAAATAGAGACAGATGTTGATGGCGAATATGGCAATAATGATTAGGACAATAGTCCGAACAATGTGAATAGCATAAATAGTTACAATACCTCATCTCAGAAATATAGACAGATGTTGAAAGTGAATATGACAAGAAAGATGAGGACAAAATCCCAAACAATGTAAATAGTGTAAATAGAATACCTTACCTCAGAAATATAGACAGATCATGAATAAGTACTAAGTACTTCCCTTAAATTGGATAATTCTTTGAATTTATAACATTTTTAAAAACTGGAGGCTATCCTTAATTAATCAATAGATTATGTATCAATTTAATTTAATTAATTTATGAATTCACTGAAATTATAAAGTTCCATACATATTTTAAGAAATACCTGTTGACTGAAACACTACCGTTAACTGAAAAGTACTTTTTTTTTACCTTTTCTAAAACACTCACCTGATTGCAATTAAAAAAATGTACTAGTATTTGGTGCTCAAAATGTCACAGAGAAATGGTGAAGCACTGAAGGGGATATTTTATTTAGTTAATAAATTTAAGTTATTTTTTTACTGCCATGGACTTGAGGGATGGGGACAAAAGGTTGATTAATGTTATGGTGGTGATTACCAAGTATAGTCTTGAGTTGTGAAACTGTGCCAGTTTTCTGTGTTTTTGCAAGCCCCTGCCACTTTCAAGGAGTTGATTAACAATATCATCCTGAGGGTTGTTACTTCAGGTCTCTGCTTGTAAGGATGTAAGCGGTTCGTGACAATTAAATAGGTGGAGAAAAAGGGTCTCATTAGAAGGAGTGAACAAACCAGGTGACTATTCTCCAATTGGAAAGAAAACAGGAGTTAAAATTCTTGTGTAGCATGTTAACAATGCAAGATGGCTGGTCTTGGTAATGAAGAGTAGATCACCTCATTCCAGTATCCATGTAAGTCAAGAAAGAAAGGATGTTGAAAACCATTTATAGTGGGAAATACCAAAGGATAAATAAGGCAGGTCAAGGGTAACAAAGGTAGACAAGCATGTTCTGATTGGGCAATTACCATAAAGAACTATAGCAAATCTCAGAGTAAATTTCGTATTACCTGAACCTTAACCTCTGTGTAGATAATGCACCCCCTTCCTCCTCGTCCAGGAGGAGGAGGTTTCTGAATGTTGCCCAGCTGAAGGAAGAAGGCAAGTTTTTATATACAATGAAAGGTGA
Source organism: Acanthosepion pharaonis (assembly GCA_903632075.3). Taxonomy (NCBI): domain Eukaryota; kingdom Metazoa; phylum Mollusca; class Cephalopoda; order Sepiida; family Sepiidae; genus Acanthosepion; species Acanthosepion pharaonis. The sequence goes on from CAHIKZ030005549.1 coordinate 388,481, forward strand.
ACCTGCGCACATCTCCTTCTGGCAAAAAATGGCATAAATTCCAGTCATGCGCAGATCCCGCCTTTGATGCTTTTGCCCACCGTCACTCCAAAGTCCAAACTTACCCCCACCGCAACGTCGTCCACGTGAGTAGACGGCCCACCCTCAAATAATTTTTGTTTCCACAAACCACCATTATAGACGAAAAATGTTCACAACAAATTTTAAAATGTCTTGAAAATAAAATCCAATATTTGTCCTAGAGGTGCATTTCGAAATCATTTAAAATTAAAATATTTAAGGATTAATTAATTGGATTAACTCGATTTTTCGTGATACTTTAATTTAAATTTGTTATGAATCCAGCACGTAGGTGTGAATGAGCGGTTTTTTGTACAGTAGACCGTAGACTAGAGTAAAACAAAATGTCTGCATTTTGGATAAAAGAGTTTCTTGTGTCTCGTCCACTTGAAGACAGTTTTTCTCCTCAAAACACTGGCGATAGTCTACGTTTTAGAAACCAAATAAAGGAACAACATCGCTATTTGATGAGGGAGGTTTCTTCTTTTCCTAATGGCGCTCTTCAGGCTGTGAGGAAGGAAAGTTGAGTTCTTCAAAATGAAGCGTGCGACAGACAATTATTACGACGTCGTCAAGCATTAGTAAGTCTTTTTTTTTCAATATTGAAATCATCAAAGTTTACGTATTTGAACCTCTTGTAAGTGCCTCGAACTTTAAACAAATAATAAATAGATTCATTATTAATATTGATGGCCGCTTCAGATTCCATTGTACTAAAAAAATATAGTTTCACTTAGTAACCGTCTTTCCTAACAAGAGTTTGTTTGAAACTGAACTTTAAAAGATTTTAAAATATTATTAATTATTCTAATTAAAACTGTAAAAATTCATTTTTCATCGAATTTTTTTAAGACAATATTAACTTAAAAGTCAACTAAAAATTAAAATAAAAAATTAATTTTTTTTTTTTTTTGATTCAGAACAGATTTTCTGGTATCCTATGAATGATTTAAATTCTCCAAAGAATTCTGCTTTTATGGTCACTAAAAAAATAAAAATTGATTGATTTCTTGAGTTTTCATAAAAAATTAAGTGGGGTGAAACACATGTAAATACCAAATATTTTTAGCAAAATTTTCTAAAAGAAACATTTGTAAAATAACTTCATTCATTTGTGAATAAGTCCTGAAAATTTCATTAAAATCCGACAATTATTTGATTTTTTGCCAGAATTTCGAAATTAATGTGTCTGTCACCGCAAAAAAAGAGGCGGAAATTTGCTAAAAGTTAAACAACCCCTGACGCAAGAAAAACAAGTTTTTTTTAATCACAATTTCTAATGTTCTGAAAAGAAGGCAAAAATTTAATTAAATATTCAAACGATACTTTGATCTTTCCTCTTAATAATAACATAAAAAATTTGACGATAAAACTTTGTTTTCATTACGTTTGGTTTGTGTATGTTTTCATCCGGGTATGTTTGAATTTTTTCTCCATTTTGTGGACGTACAAACATTTTATTTTTATTCTTTATCTTAAAGTTAAGAATCTTAATTCATATTTTAAAATTTATACATTTATAATGATAAACGAAATCTATCAATGTTGTATTGTGTAATAATCCTATTTGAATAACTGAATAAACTATTTTGACAATATACAGGGTGCGATAGGTAAATTGTCGCCATTTTATCTTCTTAATTTCGTGCATACGTGTTGTTTTGTTTTTGATTTTGTCGACTGCACGGTTTAGTAGGGTCAGTTGGGCACCATCTGTGAGAAAAACAGTAATTCACTCCTACAGAAATTTGGAAACTGTATGCTGTACTGCTTGGAATTTGTGCTGGAAGCTCCCATACGAACATTTCAGAATGTTTGGGTGTCAATCGGAAGACAGTGCAGAGAAATCGGAAAGAATTGGATGATATATCAAGTCAACATCCTGGTGTTAGAAGTGATCATTAGTGATGGTGACATTATGCCTCCATTCATCTTCCCACAAGATCTGACACTCTATACAGAAGCCTACATCTAGTGCCTTGAGGAGGTATGCTGCCCTGGGTCAAGAAGGTAGCTACTGGAAGACCCTATGTCTGGCAAAAGGACTCTGCACCGTGCCAAACAAGCAACAGAACCCAGTCATGGCTGTCAGACACTTTCTGCAACCACATCACCCCTTATATCTGGCTACCTAACTCCCCAGACTGCAACCCGATTGATTATTATGTGTGAGGCGCAGTTGAGTGAGAGACCAACAAAACTCCTTGTAACACCAAAGATGAACTGAAGGCAAGGATTATGGCAGCATCCATCAATTTAAACAAGGAGATTGTCCAGAAGTGTTGCAGGAGATTCTGAAGTTGTCTGGAGGCCATTGTTAAATCCGATGACAATTTTATTAAATAAATTTACTTTTTAGTATTTCAAGATATTTTTTTTTTTTTTGTAATTTTGGTAAATATATCTGTTAAAATGAAATGTCAGTGTTATTTTCGTTTTTAGATGACAATTTATCCAATTTTAAACCAATTTAAATTTCAAGCTAAATTAAATTTCGGGTTAATAAAAATCTCGTTTTTCTTGCATGTGTGGGGTGAGGAACATAAGATTAATGTGTGAAATTTTAGTGCTTTTTTTGTTTTGTTTTGTTTTTCTGAAAAACACATTTGGAAATTCTTGCAAAAATCAAATAATTATTGAATTTTAATGAGACTTATTCACAAATGAATAAACTTATTTTAGAAATGATCCTTTTTTTTTTTAAATCTTTATAAAAACATTTTTTATTACATTTGTTACCTCCCCTAATTTAATTTTATAAAACTTTGAAAAATACAATTTTGAAGCACTTAATATTTATACATGAGGACAAGTTGTAGGAAAATTTAAATAAACAAATTTTTTAGTCAACCCGCTTCTTTTTATTTTTTACTGCTTAATGTTTAATTATATGCAGAACTCCTTGTTTTGTAAAATGGGGCCCCCAGTTACTGAAAGTCTTCTGAATCATAAAATAAAAAATGTATATAAAACTAAGACATTATTTAATAAGAAAATCTTTTAATTGCTTTTATGAATAAAATTTCTCATGGCTACTGTTGTCTTATGAAAAAAGAAATATTTGATCAATAATTAATTTTTACAAGAATTGTTTTCATTTTTAAAAATTTTAATTAGAATAATTTATAAAGTTTTGAATTTCAAAATTCTGTATCAATTTGCATTGGCTAAGTGATATTGTTACTAAATAAAAAACAATGATTTGGAAATTCCTGCTAAAACCAAATAATTGTTAGATTTTAATGAAATTTTCAAGACTTATTCACAAATGAATTAAATTAATTTTGAAGCTTTTGTTAAGAAAATATTTTTTTGCATCTGTTACTTTCATATTTAGTTAAAAAAAAAAAAAAAAGCAGGACTCATTGGTGCATTTAAATCATGAATTTGTTTTTGTCAAACACAAACATCATTTTCCAAAATCTGTGGAATGTAAAATAAAAAAAATCAATAAAACTAATATATTATTTAATTAGAGAAGCTTTTAATTACTTTTATGAATAAGATATATTACAGCCACTACTTTCTTAAGAGAATAAAATCTTCGACGAATAATGAATTTAATTTGTGTAAATAAATCAAATCTAAATACTTTTACTGACTGTGGCATGAAATATAGAGTTTAGAATGCCCATTTTTTTTAAGTAAAAAAGACGTTATTTTCAAGAAATTGTTTTAATAGTTTTAATGCACTGAAACAATTTAATAGTTTTTATTTGCAAACACAAAAAAGCCTGTGAAAAATTTATTTTTGCAAATTTCATAATGGATTTGTGCTTCTTTTAATTTAATTCAGTCTATTTTGTTCTTAATTATTATTTTGATTTCACAATGATTGATGTCTTTTAGTAGAAAAATATTCTTTTTATCTCTAATGTAAGGGAAATATGTTTAAATTTAAAACCATTTTCCCATATGGATGACTAAAAATGATAAAATACACTTTTTTGAGCAAATGACTTGTTAGAACCAAGCCAATGTATACTGCAAAAAATCAAACTACAAAATGGATAGCCTCTATAAGACTTTTCGCAGTTATACTAAATTTAAATTTACAGCCTTCCTTATTCCTACAACCTTCCCATTTGCCCATATGGATGACTAAAAATGATAAAATACACTTACTTAGAGCAAATGACGTATGATAACTAGACTAATACTGAAAAAATGGATAGACATCATAACACTTTTCGCAGCCATACTAATTCATGAGATGTTTATTGGAAAAAAATAGACTATTAAAAATTTTAAGCAGAAGATTTATTTTCATGGATTTTTGTTTTTAATCTCAAGAAATAAATAAATTCACTTTCGTCATATATTTAGATTTTCTTCCATTTCTAATCATTGCTTTTTAGAACCATAAACATTGCCAAGCAGAGAAGTTAATTTGAAAAGTAATGCCATTAAGGGCATGTAAGTCCATGTTTGCCAGTAAAATTTCTTATTCTCAGCAGAGTTGAAAATAAATTACAAATTTATGTCATTAGGAATTTATCTCTTCAAATTGCAATCCTGATTGAGTGTTCATGAAACTGAAGAGTGAATATTTAGTTAAAAGTATTCACAGTATATTTTGTTTTGCAAATTAAACATTTAATAAAGAAATTCCATTTCAATTAAAGAGTAAGTCTGTGTGTATATATATATATATATATATATATATATATATATAAAAAGAAAGAACGGTAAGATATATAATCCGGTGTTCTTATAGATATTTTTATTTTTACAAAATAGTGCTCAATGTAAATTTACAGAGCATTAATATTATAAATTAACTGATATAAAATGTTTTTTTCACTACACAGTTCTAGCCATGATTCAAAAATGGAAGCTAAAAGCTTAGAATTTAATTTTGTAATTAAATTAAAGCCATTAGTTCCATTTCACCCTCAAGCGAATTTTGGAGTAACTTATTTTTAAATTTACTGGGTTTTAAAGGCACAGCAAAAATCATAATTTACACTTTCCAAGGATACAGAGGAATCCATTCATCCAGACAAGGGGTGGTTGCGTGTTCATTTTATTAACTTTTGTTGTATCAGTTATTAGTTACGTTTGAAAAAGGGTTACGTTTCGGTAGGGGGTAGGGTTGTATTTTTCAATGAATTCTGACATCCATTAAATGCATATGTTCTGGATTTTTTTTTGTTTTTAAATTTATTGTTAATGGCAAAGATTCTTACAGCATTTTTTCTATTTCTATACTTAAAGATTTTTTGGGGATGTTCAGGTTACAATATGTTTTATTTAAAATATTTTCACTTTTAATTTTTAAATATTTTGAAATATTTTCACTTTTAATTTTTAATAGACTATATTTCTTTTAAAACAAGTAATTGTATTGGAATTACCTACAGTATGTAAAATTATTTTTTCATATCAAGTATAAGTATATATATTACCAGGTCACATTTTTTTTTTTAATTTTATATTTCAATATTAGTAAAATTTATGATAATGATGGCAAAAAATAGCTAATTCATTTCCCTGATTTAGTACACTTTTATTTTTTATAAACTTAGCAATTAGTTTCTATGTATGTACAAAGGACATGGGTCATTTAATGGCCTACATATTCTAGCTTTTCATATTAATTTCATTTTACTGTATGCGTCTTGCTGGATTCTTTTAAGTGCTTGTAGTACTTTAAGAGAGGTGTTTAGGTTAGAATACGTTTTATTTAACTACAATTTTAAAAGATGCTTAGGTTAGAATTCATTTATTTAACTACAATTTTTAAAAAGATTTTAAAATATTTTCACTGTTAAGTTTAATAGACTATATATATATTTTTATATGAAGAAAAATTTGGAAAAAACGAACAAAAATCCTTAAATGCAATTATGTTGTTTAAAATGAATGAAATGTCGACGTCTGACGTTTCGGTTTAATAAACCTTTTTCAAGACAATATTCATTAAAATACAATTCAGTTCAATTTGACAAAGACGATGGACATAAACAACAAGTCTTATCCAAAACAGATAACTGAAAATTTTTAAAATGATCAGCTTTCCATTTAGCATGGTCACGTTGTCGTCACATGGTCTTTGTCAAATTGAACTGAATTGTATTTTAATGAATATTGTCTTGAAAAAAGGTTTATTAAACCGAAACATCAGACGTCGACATTTCATTCATTTTAAACAACATAATTGCATTTAAAGATTTTTGTTTGTTTTTTTCCAAATTTTTCTTCACTCTGTCGGATCTATATCCATTTACATTTGCTTACATATTTTTATATACATATATATATATATATATATATATATATATATATATATATATAACAAGTAAATGTAATAGAATTTCTTACAGCATATAAAATTATTTTTTCACATCAAATATAAGTATGTAAATTACCAGATCGCACTTTTTAATTTTATTTTTAAATATTATTTAAGGAAAATTTTTGACAATGATGGCACAAAATAGCTATTTCATTTCTCTGATTCAGTAAATTTTTATTTTTTATAAATTTAGTAATATATAGTTTCTCATGTATGCACAAAGAACATGGGTCATTTAATGACATATTCTACCTTTTCTAATTAACATCCATTTTACTGTAGGTATTTTATTGGATTCTTTTAGGTGCCAGAAGTACTTTGAGAGAGATGTTTGATTTTTATATTTATTTATCCTAAATGAACTTTGATGTTGGTTGAACCTTTTTTTGAACTCATGGCTTGTGCAACCTATATATATTTTTATGTTTTCAGGATTTTCAATCAAAGAACTATATATACAGGGTGTTCATCAAGTTCGTGTGCACTTTAAAAAATTATAAACTTTATTTGTATTTGTGATAGAAATAATCTGTAAAAAATGTTATAAAGTTTAATGTACCTAGTTTTAAGTATAGCTAAAATAACTAATGTGATTTCAGGCATTACTGTAAATCAGTTGGCAAAAGTTTTCCATGAACTGCAAAATCATATTACCCTTTGTATTGCTAATGATGGAGGACATGTGGAAACTTAAATAAAATTTCAATAAAACTTTAAAAAATATAGATTTACTTCTTTCTAATCCTTTTTACAAATTATTTCTATCGCAAATACAAATAAAATTATTAATTTTTTAAAGTGCACTTTATGGACACCTGTATATATATATATATATATATATATATATATATATATATATATATATATATATTTTTTTAAAGGAGAAACCACAAACGTTTTTTGGTTATAATATGGATTTTTAAAAGATATATTATGCTTTCTTTTCTATATTTTTGCTACACCAGTTTCCAGTCTTGTGACCTTCATTAGGCAAAGAGTGGTTATTTCAACATATTATTAAAAGGAATTAATTTTCCTTATGTTTTCAATGTTTAACCATTATCTTTTGTGTGTGGTAGTAACTCAAATGTTATTTAGTGACTGGTGGCAAAAGTATATTTCTGCTTGAGGGGTAATAAAACAGGATTAGTCAGAGGAAGGTGAAGGAAGGTCTTCATTCTTATCATTTTATGACCCCTGTATCTTCTTAGACCTATCTCCATATTTGTGTATTGTGTGTGCATATGTGTTTTTGCTAGTATATGTATGCATATTCATACATGTACATGTGTGTGTGTGTGTATATATATATATATATATAATATATATATATATACTCTGTCTTATTATAAGGAATTAGTATATATTCAATTGAAATCAAATTTATCTTTCACTCACCAGTATTTTAACTTTACCTGAAGAGACACATTTATGGTGTTGAAACATAATTGTAATTGTGTAGTGATTTTTTTATAACCTAAAATAAATAATATATACTATTTAAATTTGAATTACAGATTTATATATAATATTACATGCATCTGCATCTATTGAAATGTGAGTTTATAAAACTGATTTAATTTCTGGAATGACTATATCCTTACAGTTTACATTTTCCTTTTTTTTCAGATATTTTGAATGGATCATCATTTTTTTTTCTTAATGTGAAACAGGATATATGGAAATATTCTCAGAAAAGAATATTGTTCTGAAATATCTTGATATAAATTCACTTTTATATTTCACATTTAAAATGACAAATATCCACAATAAATAGAAACTATATTCTTATAGTATATCTGGAACTTGAACTGCCATAATGCAAGCACACACAAGAGAGAAACCATATTCTTGTGAAGTGTGTGGCTCTTCTTTTTCACGGAGTTCATATTTGGTCGTACATATGCGAATACATACTGGCGAGAAACCATTTTCTTGTGAAGTGTGTGGTTCTTCCTTTTCAGCAAAGTTAACTTTGAGTAAACATATGAGAACACACACAGGGGAGAAACCATATACCTGTGACATATGTGGTTCTTCCTTCTCACAGAGGTCAAATTTGGTAGTGCATATGCGAATACATACTGGAGAAAAACCATTTTCTTGTAAAGTGTGTGACTCTTCCTTTTCCTGGCAGTCATGTTTGACAGATCACATAGGAATTCACACTGGCGAGAAACCATATTCTTGTGAAGCATGTGGTTGTTCCTTTTTCAGGAAATCATCTTTGAGAAAACATATGAGAACACACACAGGTGAGAAACCATATTCCTGTGAAGTGTGTGGCTCTTCTTTTTCACAGAATTCTTATTTGGTTGTACATAGGCGAATACATACTGGCAAGAAACCATTTTCTTGTGAAGTGTGTGGTTCTTCCTTTTCAGCAAAGTCAACTTTGAGCAAACATATAAGAACACACACAGGGGAGAAACCATATTCCTGTGAAGTATGCGGCTCTTCCTTCTCACAGAAATCAGATTTGGTAGTTCATATGCGAATACATACTGGAGAAAAACCATTTTCTTGTGAAGTATGTGGTTATTCCTTTTCAGCTAAATCACCTTTGATCAAACATATGAGAACACATACTGGAGAAAAACCATATTCATGTGAAGTGTGTGGTTCTTCTTTCTCACAGAAATCAAATTTGGTATTGCATATGCGAACACATACTGGAGAAAAACCATTTTCTTGTGAAGTGTGCAGTTGTTCTTTTTCTCAAAAGTCACATTTGGTTATACATAACAGAAAACACATGAAATAGAAACCATATTCTTGTGTAGTTTATGGCTCCTCATCTTCAAGAAACTATATATTTAAACAAATGTTAATAGAAAAACTATAGTCTTGTGAAGTTTGTAATTCAGGTCCTGGGTATAAATTACATCCTGCACCACTTAATTGCTGTTATTTCCATGTCCACCCTGATCTGTTAGGGACCCATCTATGGTCAGATAGTTAACCCCCTAACTGGGTCAAAAGACTATGAAAATATAAAATGCATTTTTATAGTTGCTGTGGCTTGTTAGGGCCAGAAATAAAGACACAAAGAGAGGAATTGAGTTGAACAAATATATTAACAGAAACAGTAATACAAGCATATACAAATGAGAGTGTTACAGCAAGAATGTTCAGTCCAATTGTCAGAGCTGACTGCTGGAAACTTCCCTCTCCAAAAGGCAGTACCTGCTCTTATTTATAGCTGGGAGAGTCCATGTGTGCATGGGTAAATTACCATAACAATAGTTAAAATACCAGCAATACATTTTTATGTAAAAAAAAATTCATTTACATTTCCGCAATGGTGGTTGATATGTCACTAAAGAATATTAACCAATGAAACAACCAACAAGAAAGAACTCTTTCATGAAATTAATCCATATAATATCCTTGAATTTCTCAAAGAAATTCAGTTGTATTCCAAAATATAACTTCAAAAAAACTAAAATATAAAACCCGCTTCCTAATAATTATGCCCACACAAACATGTATATATGCAAAATCTGAGTATCATCTACCATGTATTCAACTGTGAAAGCAGAATAACATATTGTATCTTTATTAATTCAAAGCTCCCTAGAAAATTAAATTTCGACATTAGATGACTCATAAGGAGTTGACATGCTATTAACAAGAAGAAATTTTAATTCTTCCTTTGAAGATGAATTAAGTTTGATACATTATAAACAATCACACACCTTTGTGTTTCACCTTTGTCAATGAAAATACAAATGGAGGAAACTGAAGAATAACCAAGAAATTGTGTAACTTTGAACTGGCATTGGATTACTTGTCTTTCATTTTGGAATTTTTAAATTTAAATTTGGGAAGATTAATTAACAAACATGTGTTTTCAGAATCCATTTTATACAGCATTCTTCAGTCAGTCATTCCATAATCCAAAATATGGAAGCAAATAGACTGATTGCCTAAGATAATTCCAAGAATGATTCTTTTGATTCTTAGCAAACATAAATGATTCCTTATTGCTATATTCAAACATGTTGTCCATTCTTTTTAGTCAATAAGGAAACAGAATTCTTCCCAAAATATGGTAAATGGCTCAGTTGTTAGGCCCATGTGCCACACATTCAGCTCCATTCTCAGCAACCTCTATAACTGGCAATTCCTCATTTTTTTATACTTGAGGATGTTCTCATATTCTTTACTCTACTAAACAAAGAAATCTATATTAACCTGACTTTGATTATTTGGACATCATTCCATTGACAATAATGTAAACATTTCTCATTTGAGAAATTTCTCTAATAGGAATTGTTGATATTTTCAATGTTTCCTTAAATTTATTAGGAAATGCAAGTTTTGTAAACACTTGAAATAAAGCTTTATTTTATGACTGTGTTTATTTGTATACAATTCATATGCAAAAAGGCTTCTAAAAACATTAAATAACAAACATAAAAGACCACATATAAAGATTTAAAATTTTGGTGAATGAATATAATTAAAAATATCTGAATTCTCCATTGGTGATATCAATGCTGATGAAAAAGTCACTGTATTTATGTTTTGCCTTATTTAAGATATTGTTATCTCAAGCAATAAAGAATCCTCGTCAAAAATCTGTTACACTTTCTAGTGTTTCATTAATGGATCCACTTTAAAAATATAGAAGGAAATATACAGAATTCATTCCAATAATCATTTTGCTAGTCTCAGTAAACATAAATGATTCCTTAGTTTTATATTCAAGAATGCTGTTCCTGTTTTTTAGTCTGAGGAAACAGATTTCTTCTTACAAAAATACAACAAATGGCTCAGTTTTTCCTAAGCCCATGTGCTACACATTCAGCTCTATTTACAGCAACCTGTTAATAAGCAATTCCATATTTCAATTCTTTGCTCTGAATTAACCTGACTTTTATTATTTGGACATCATCCCATTGGCGGTAATGCAACCATTTTTCCTTTGAGAAATTTCTCTAATAGGAATTGTTGATATTTTGAAAGTTTACTTAAATTTATCAGAAAAAACAATCTTTGTAAACATTTCCTTGAAACCAGCCATTATTTCATGTTTATTTGTAAACAATTCAACTGTGAACAATGTTTCCAAACAAACATTGAATAAAAAACATAAAACACCACAGATAAAGATTTAAAATTTGATGAATAAATAGAATTAAAAATATCTCCTTTGTCTATTGACCATATCAATGCCAATAAAAAACATAATTGCATCTTTCCTAACCTAATTTAAGATATTGTTATCTAAAATAATAAAGAATATTCATAAAAACTCTAGGACAGACTTTGAAGGTCTTCATCAAATGAATTTAATGGCAGCATACTTTGTCTTTGGTGCAAATAAGAAAATTGCAGTCCAGGCAAAATTAAAAAAACACTTTACTAAATTTTGGCACAGATTCTTCCTAGAATCATAAACATTCCTATACTCTAATACAATGTTTGTCAACCTTTTAAAGCAAAATATCATGGCATACTTAGAATTTTTTTTAAAGGCTATACATTTCTCAGCAACCTGTATAACAGGCAATTCCATATCTATTATACTTGAGGATATTTGCCAGTTCTTTGCCCGGCATTAACCTGACTTTTATTATTTAGACATCATCCCATATTGGCGGTAATGTATTCATTTCTCCTTTGAGAAATTTCTCAAATAGGAATTGTTGATATTTTGAATGTTTACTTAAATTTATCAGGGAAAACAATCTTTGTAAACATTTGCTTGAAATTAAGCATTGTCTTGTTTATTTGTAAGCAATTCAACTGTAAATAATGTTTCAAAATATACATTGAATAAAATACTGCAATATTGTTAAAAGAATTTTGAATTTTTTGTATGTGTATAAACATGCCAATTTTTGTACATATAGAACATAATCCATTGGTTGAAAAATGTTAAATATATATTTTTAAAGGATTAATTAAAAGGATGTGTAGATCCCCCCCCCAACTCAGAAACCGTTTTGCTGTTCATCTGTCTTCGCTTCACATATTTATTTATTATAACCAGTAGCATAGCTAGAGTGGGGTGGAATGCTTCATGTGGCATTTTTATGGAGGCAGCACTGTTTTGTCCGCTGTAGGCTATAAGCCTATATAGGCGATATTGAAATAATAATTTAATGTTGAGATAGTACTCACAGTTAAAGAACCTTTTTGAGTAACGTATTATGTCATATATATTGGCGTATCTATTGTAGACTATTAATCACTCAGCAAGATTTAAACGGATCTCTCTCTCACCAAGCAGAAAACAAAAACTATCTACTTCCACAATTTCTTTTGTTACTTTAAACAACACAAGCTGCAAATCTCTTCCAATGAGTAAATGAACATTTACTAATATTTTGTGTTGGGACATTTTATCCTTGTTTGAACACGGGACTGAGTGACCCAAGAAATAAAGATTTCAACAGCTTCCTTTATGAACTTGCTGAGAAACATGTCTTCCTTACCTGTTGAATCTTTTTGGATGATAAATATGAGTGTCAAATCCCAATCACGATGATATTGATAAGAGCTACCTGCATTAAATCAAGTAGACAACTTCTTTTATATAAGATGGGCTCGCCATAGACTCAGTTATAATTTGAAATTTCCCCTTTTCTTCTTTGTATTAATTTGTTGTCGATACATCAAATAATTAACTACCCTCATGTTGTTCATCCTTACTTTCTGTAAAGCAAATTCTCCCACTATCGTTTACACTTATTGAAATTAACATTCCAAAGTTTGTTTGCATAATTGAATTCCTCCTACTTTGTGTTCTTGATGTGGTTACATTAAGGTTTCTGTTGTAACCTAGAGAGGGTTACTGAATGAGGAATAACCAAAACAGAGGTTGGAAATGAAATGGTAATCTTTATAACATCAACAAAATTCAATACTCGCCAGCAGCATGAAGTAGGTAAACCACTGCTAATGGTGGACTACTTAGTATATTAATGCTACTTACAATAGTATCCAACATATTTATGAGGATTGGGACATACCCATTCGTGTTCATAGGTATGGTATATAACAAAATATATATATAAATGGTAGTACTCACTTGGAAATACCTTGGATTGCTCAACTTGCAGTAGAACAAATCGGTACCCAAGGAAAAATTGGTATATAACAGTTTCAAAATTTCTTTTGTTCAGCATTTTTGTCAAGGACAGAAGAAAGATCCTTATTTCTTAAAAGAAAATGCCGACAGAAAAATAATGGTTGTGTGTTGCTATATATAATAAAAAAGCTCAAACACTAATATTCCATGGTGATAATTTATTACATTGGAATCATACGATTCCATTTTAATAAATGATAACCATGGAATATTAGTGTTTGAGCTTTTTTGTTATATTATAACTCTGTCCTGAACATTGAGTTCTACATGGATTCTATCCTGGGAATTTGGGATTTTTTATTATATATATATATATATATATATATATATATTGAAGAATATTATATATATATATATATATATATATATATTGAAGAATATTATCAAAAATATATATATATATATATATATAAATGGTAGTACTCGCTTAGAAAAACCTTGGATAGCTCAACTTACAGTAGAACAAATCGGTACCCAAGGAAAAATTAGAAATGAAAAAAAAATGGATCAAGAACATGAAAACAAGGCAAAAACAATTGTCAGGTGTTTAAGCTCCAAGTCCAAAGAAAAAAACCCCAAAACAAGTTAAATGACAACACTGTAAAGTCATACACTAAGTAGAGCAATAAACTAAAATATATATATATATCTATATATATTATAATAAAAAGAACAGTACAATATATAATCCGTACTTATTGATATTTTTATTTTTACAAAACAGTGCTCAATGTAAATTTACAGAGCATAAATATTATAAATTAACTGATTTAAAAATAGTTTCTTCGCTACACAGGAATTACCATGTTTCAAAAGCCAAAGCTAAAAACTTCAAATTTAATTATATAATTAAATTAAAAGCATTAGTTGTTTCATCTCAAGCGAATTTTGGAATAACTTATTTTTAAATTTACTGTGTTTTAAATGCCTAAAACTCCAAAATTCTCTTGGAGATGGAACAGAACTAATCCTTTTAGTCTAATTATATAATTTGATGTTTTTAGCTTCGGTTTTTGAAACATGGTAATTCCTGTGTAGCGAAGAAACCATATTTTAAATCAGTTAAATTATAATATATATATATATATATATATAAATTACATACAAGAAAAATTAAAAAATATCCCATATGTATAGCTATTTCTTCCCGCAAATATTACCTTGCAAAGATTGTCAATACCAAGGGGTTTGGAGATAAACTAAAAAGGTAACTTAAAAATTTTTAAATTTTAAAGAATCAAGAAAGAGGAAGGGAAAGATGATAAAGGAAGAGAAAAAGTTTAAAAGAGGCAAAAAAAAGAAAAAGAGAGAAATAATGGAAAGAGAGAAAAGATAAAATAACTGAAGATGCAGAAAATTGTCTAGACAAAGCTTAAACACCTTTTCATGGTGGTAAGAAGTGTTGGGATTCAGACTCCAGTTAAAGATTTTAAAATATAAAAAAATAAAAAATTAATAAATAAAAATAAAAAATAATTGAAGGAAATAAGCCAATACATATAGTATGGACAAAAATCAAAAAGAAGTAATAATGATAATAGCAATAATAATAATAACAACAGTGAAATTAATAATAATAATAACAACAACAAACCTATGTAGGAGGAAGGTTATTTGAAAAGAATGACAAAGAGTAGAAATAACAGTATATGTGTTAAGTAATAACAGATTAAGCAAGATTGAAAATATTCTAGATCAGTTTGAATCTACTTCAGTGATGGCATTTAGAAACTAACTCATTACTTTGATTTAGTATTATACTTCAATTATTGAATTTAAAAATTCCAATCTACTTTTATTCAATGTTTTTTTAATTTATATCTAATAATTAATTTATATTTTACTTATATTTCACTTATGTATTGTTGTTAATTTATTTATTATCTTATTTTTATTACCTATTAATTTACATATGATTTTAAAAAATTTACTTAATAACTTGGCTTTAATAATTATTTCATTAATTATTATTTTAATTATATTATATATATTATCTTAAATGCTACCTTTTAATTACCCTTTCTCAAAATTGTTTTTAAAAATAATTATAAAAACCTTCTCTAATTTTTAAAGTTTGAATTTCTTTATGTAATTTTTCCTTATTGAAACTAGATATTAATATTTTAAAATATAGGTCAAGGTTATTTTAACTGGAGTCTGAATCCCAACACTTCTTCCACCATGAAACGGTGTTTTTGTCTAGACGATTTGCTGCGTCTTAAGTTATTTTCACATAATTAGAAATTTAAAAGTTTATTTAATATGTTTTAAAAGAAAACATTCTTATTTTATGCTCTGAAAAATGTACTTTAAAACAAGAGACAGCAGGTCTGAACAGCAGTGACACGTGCTAGCTGTACCACTAGTTTACACTAATTATTGTAAGAATTATTTAGCAGAGCAAAATTAGTTCACATCATTTTCTCAGGGGCTGGAGAAATTATTTTCGTATAAGAAAACAGGCATTTATTTGGCGACTGATGTGTCTTTCTCTGCAACAGAAACACGAGAGTAAAAGAAGTTATGCTCCCTACACTGTTTTGGAACATTTTTACAGAAGGGACTGACTGTTGCCCAACACCGTTTGGCGTATATATTTCGTACAGCGTTCTTAGAAGACGCAAGATCTTTAGACATTTTCTTTTATTTAATTTAATGGTAAGTAAGAAATTACAACTGATAATTCCTATTTATAAAAATTAACGAATAATTTGTTTTTAAATGCAATTATAATTCCACCCCAAATACACACAATAATTCCGTCGAAAACAAGAAAAAAATAATGAAAAGTCCCCCCCACCCCGATATCCTTTATGTTCTTTGAGATTTAACGAATTTCTTCAATTTATACAAATTTAGTGTTTTTTTAAAAGTGACTTTTTCGTTTTTGCTTCGTTAATTTTCCTGTTTGAAAACGTAAAATAAAGGATACATTTCCATCAACGCTAGCGTACATAATTTTAAAGTACGGATGCTTAAAAGTAGTCACCACCCAAAGATTCCCGAAAAAAAAAGTGAGCATACATGATGAAAAAAAAATGTCCAAAACGTAATAAAAACAAATTTTTATCTTCAAAATCTTTGACTTCATTAAATTTTTACTCCTTTTGACTATTAAAACATTTTTTTAAATATTTTTCATAACCTTCAAAATTTTGGTTAAAAAAGTTTCTTTTTCTTGCGCCAACGGGTGACCATAAATTTAAATTAGTAGAGGAAATTTTAATGTCATTTTTTCTGTTAAAAATACATTGATTTGGAAATTCTTGCAAAAATCAAATAATTGTTGGATTTTAATGAAACTTTCAGAAATTATCCACAAATCAATGAAATTATTTTTGAAACTTTTGTTTTTCAAAACATTTGTTACCCCACACATTTCATTTTTAATTTTTTATGGAATTTCGAGAAATTCATTTTCACATTATGTTTATATTCATTATAAGGAAAAGTACTTGGAGAATTAAAAAATCATTGAATTGTTTTGGTCAAACAGGAGCCCCAGTTACATAAAATCTGCTCAGAATCATAAAATAAAAACTGCAATAAAACTAAAATATTAATTAGAAAAACTTTTAATCGGGTTTTGGAGGTATCACCACGAAATCGCTAAAAATGAGCATACAGTGATGAAAAAATGCTCCAAACGTAATCAAAACATAGTTTTATCATCAAAATCTTTAAGTTATTATTAAGAGGAAGCATCAAAGTATTTTTAAAAATATTTTTGACTCCTTTTTTAGAATTTTGATTGAAAAAAAAATTGTTTTTCTTGCGTAAGCAGTTGTATTAACTTTTAGCAAAATTTTGCCTATTTTTGTGGTGACTGACACATGAATTTGGAAATTCTTGTAAAATTCAAATAATTGTCGAATTTTAGTTAAGTTTTCAGGATATATTCAAAAATGAATGAAATTATTTTTGAATTTTTTTATTAGAAAATCTTAGTAACAATTTTTTTTTTACATGCTCAATTATATGAAATCTTGAGAAATTTATAATTTTTAGTGACTATATTAGTTAAAAGTCATTGAATCTTTTTTTTTGCAAAATTGGACCCTGTCTTCCTGAAAATCTATTCTGAATCGAAAAACAAAAAACGCAATAATCTAACATTGTGTAATCACCTGAGGGTGAATCGATTGGTCACAGGCAACAAACATAACGCTACATGACAGTGACATCCCATCTTCACTCACTGGTGTATCAGTGATTGAATCTTGCAGTTATCTGTGAAGTTGGTCACTTCAAACCAGGCCTCTCCTTGTCCCGTGTTGTGATTGTTTTGATCACATGGCTGACAAGGTTCAAATCGTCGTCAGATATCACAGAATTGGTGTTCAAGTGGGACGATGTTATAAGACAAAAAGAGAAGGTTGTGTAAATCAACAAGGTTTACATATAACTGAGGTTTATACAGGAACACTTTTTTGTATAAGATCTACAAACATGCAGGCCAATGTCCTTTCCCTTGTAGTCTAATTTCCTTCATCTTAATCTCTCCTGCCATACCTCATAATGGACTGTTCTATTTTGATCATGTGGAAAGACATTTGAGAGATGCTATTTGGTTTCAGTGACAAAGAAGTGTTTAATGTCTCCTGCCAATACCTCATAAATAATGGATTATTCAGTTTTGTGTGTAAAAACAAAACACATATCAGAGAGGTTACTTGGGTTCAGTGAGAAAATGAAGGGAAGATAAAATTCTTTAGATTTTATCAAGAATTTATAAATATATAACAGGAGCACAAGATGTGGCAGCAATATTCAAAGCAAGGAGAGATGGTAGTCTTATAAATATGTAAAATAGATTCTGACAAGAAAAACTGTCTAGCTTGACACAGTGAATGAACTTTCCTAGCTGCAGATTAGCAATTGATTCAATATACACTTTCCACTTTATGCCAGCAGAAGGTGCAATGAGTCACTCTCCTGGAGGTTAGCATCAGCCATACTGATAGAAGATAAAAAGGATTCTCTCAGACGATTAAAAAGAGCATTTTGGAGGGGGTGTTAAAATTAACAAGCCATTCCTTGCCTCCATTTAACAAGAGATTGTAGGTTATTTTTGAGTTCAGCTGAAAATTTAATCATATCAAACGACAAAGTATTACTATTCTATAAAATAAAAACTCATGACGTGCAATAAGAAGCAAAATCACTAAGAAGGCTTTCATTTCATCAAGAAAGAAAAAGTTGTGTAAATCAACAAGGACAACTGAGGTTTATACAGGAACACTTTTTTGTATAAGATCTACAAACATGGAGGCTAATGACCTTTCCCTTGTAGTATAATTTCATGATACTTTATCCTTTTTTTCAATTTATCTATTTATTTTATTTAAATCAATTTATCTAATAGTCTGAAACAAGGTATGAGTTGAGAGTTCTCCATAGCAACAAGTCACATGGCAATCATCTCCTCCCAATGTAATGGAAGCCTGTGCTGCATCAATTGCTATTCACAATTCCCCTCTTATCTGACGCTTTTATGGACCCTTGCTTAACATTGGGGTTGGGTTAAGCATGATCTGGGGTCCCAGGATATTCCAAATATTCAATCATAACTTACTGCTGATGGCAACTTGGGAAGCAATTTGCCAGTCCAAATTTAGGGAACCCCTCCTCCTGTTTTAAAATTGTTTTAACTTTCTTTGTATTGTGCATATAGATTTTAATTTTTTTACACTAATAAAAGAATTAATGTAATATTTTGATGTTATGCATTATATTTTGTATGCATATTTTGATGTTGAAAACAAAAAAATTGAAATGAAAAACAAATACGTTAAAAAATACATAAATAATTCAACGTATTTTAACTTTTATTAATCCTTGTGGAATTCTGTGGGTGCAATAAGAACCAAAATTGTTAAGAAGGCTTTCATTTTGTCAAAAAAGTCATGCGTTTCCTTGTGTTTACATATTAGAAGACACTAACATTTGTTTGCTCTCTCTTTCACCTGACTCATAATTTCTAGCTGACATGTTCTCATTGATGAATAAAGTTATTATCTCATCGTTTATAAATAGACAAAATAATTCACCTTCAGAAAGGCTATCAGGTATATCGATGGTCGCTAGTAGCTTCCATAAAATTAGTCAAGCATGGATAATAGTAACTGCTAGTGGTCATCATTGCTTTCCTCCATGTCACTAGTGTGGTTATCATCTTTAACCACTTCACCGTCAATATCCACTTGAGTAAAAAACCTTCAAAATCATCATCAGGGTCTTAATCAAAGAAAAACTCCCGAACAAAGGCTTTGTTGGATATTTCTGCCGCCATTTTTGTTTACACAAAATTGCGAAAAAATTAACATGGGCTTTAATATTGGTGTTACACCTTGTGTAGAGTCTAGAAGAATTCAAAATTATGTTGACAAATGGGAGTTTATCCTTGTTCCAAAGAAGTAGGTGATTTCCAGCTTAAAATACTGGAAATAACAGTTGAAAAGTGTTTATTTATAGCAACCAATAGAATGCGCCTAGAGTAGCAAAGGGAGAGAATTTTATGGCGACAATTTTCACCTGCAGTTTGATAAACGTTAAAAAATCAGATGAAAATATAGTGTCTTCTCAAATGGACATCTATTAGAAAAGTGAAAACAGTCAGATAAAATACAATGTGGTCTCAAATGAAAGTTAAACTAATGATGGACTTTTGGGAATGTGAAATGTGCAGTACTTTTTCTATTGGAAATTGACTCAAATCTCAAGGTTTTGATGCAAAGAAAGTCAATGTTTGTTGACAATAAAATGACATTTACTGAACCACTCTTGGAACATCCTGGGCCAATCAGTATATTTGCTGTCATATTTTGGAAAGAGACACATCACTTTTGTTATAGAAAGGATGTTACAGAAAGGATTTGCTGTTGTATGATAGACAAAAAAAGGAAACAATTTTATGAAAAATAAAAGGTCATAGAACTTTGAATAAAAGAAATAATTCTTCTTTTCCATTACACTACAATCGACAGGGTTAAGCAAGAAGATGTTTTTCTACCAGTACAAATAGTGTTTACTTTTGATAGCTTTTACTAATTTTGTTTTCATGATTTTTTTTTTTTTTACAAGTGAGAGATTTTTACATCACAAAGTACACATTCTTATGAGAGCAGAACCAAAACAATGCATTCTTAAATAGAAAAAATATTGTTCATTCTTCAGCCTATTTTTTCTATTTTCTGCAGGTGATGAAATCAGATGTTGTGCATCTCTGCATTTATGAGTGATTAAAGATTACAATTGATATTGTTTTTAAGATGGGGGAGCATTTATTGTGCAGATTAAAGATTACAATTGATATTATTTTTAAGATGGGGAGCATTTATTGTACAGGTTAAAGATTACAATTGATTGGGGAGCAGGGGTAGGATAATCTGTTTCAGCAAGTAGGAGCCTTTCTTCATTAGGTCTCACCCAAATCTAATGTCCACAATTTTTAAAGAATAGAACCTACATAAGAGCAGGAAACAAAAGTAAATTGCATTTCTCTTTTTCATTGACTACAAACTGAGTTCATTGTGTTGGATTCAAATTCTAACATCAATTTGATCTTGGAGATTCAAAACCTTTTAACTTTTCTCTCAAAGTGTCTTTTATTTCTTATTAGTTGAATTTCATATCAACTTCACCTGAAAAATATGATCATAATTTTGAAATAATTTCTCCTCCATCATCATAGAATCACTGCTAATGGTTTGTGCTCAGTGTTGAAGGCAACATGCTTACAGAACTCAAAAGGGATAGTTAGACTCAAATGTTTAATATACCCAATACTATGCCCTGCTTCCTTACAAATGGAAGATACTACTCATCTTCAGTTCTTTCTTAGACGAGCACCAAGAAGTGTAGGCTTTTGGGGTTAAAGCTATTCATCTTTTCTCTATATTTCTGAGGTGAGGTATTGTAACTATTTACACTATTTACATTGTTCAGATTATTGTTCTCGTTTTTGGTGAATATGGAAACAAAGTCTAAACAATGTAAATAGTGTAAAGTACTCAACTTCTTTATAAGAATTGATCCCTTCCAGGAGTTTAATAAATGATTTGAATTTATAACTTTCCCTGCAAATGTGAAAAAGTATACAAGCAGGAAATCACCCATCCTTGTAGACTTGTGGAACATAATGCTACAGCCACATGGAAGCAGAGAAATCTGGCCTGGTAGATCATATATGAAGACAGAATAATATAAGGAACATAAAGCTATAACCATATAGGAGGTCGTGAAATCTGGCCTGGTAGATCATATATAAAGAGAGAATAATATATGCTGATGAATTTTTTAGTGATATTGTAAACATTTATCTTGTGTGATAAAAAAAAACTGGAGACACCTGCAAGAGAAGCATATAACAAATGATTTAAATTTATAGTATGCAAATCATAGGAATTTTCTTTTTCATATAACAAAGTAAACATTTGTTTTTTTTTGTTTTGTCCTTTTTATGTGTGTTAAGATAATGCATTTCTAGAGAGGTGATTAATTTTTAAAAATTGTAAGTTTTGAAATGATTTTAGCAGCATTGGTTTCCAGCCTAATTTTTTTTTTTTTTTTCTGCAGGTTTTTGGTTAAAATTCGGCAAAGAACTTTGAACTCTCATTAAAATACCTGTGACAAGAACCAAGTGTTACACATAATTGCATTTATGCATGATCTCTCTTTGTGTGTCCTTATGCCAGACCAAGATAAAATAATCTTCTCATTATGAAACATGGCATTATTGTATCAACAATAAGTATGCAAATACTTTAAAATGTCATATATACAAGTTTATTGCAGTACTTCACATCATTCCTCACATAGAAAAAATCTTATTTTTTTTTAAGAATATCTGACATGAAAATCTATATTTACTTTAATTTAAATAATTTGTCAAAATTGTGCTTTTTATGGGATAATTATTTTATGTTGAGATAACAGTGGAAAAGATAGCAGATTTTGATGAAAAAAAAAGTTATTCATTTAAAATCTGTGAGTACAGTTTCTCCCGAATTTCAGCATTAAAAAGCCACATGGAAAGACACCCTGGAGATGAACCTTGTTCATGTGATATGTGTGGATCTAAGTTTCCAAATAATATACTTTTGAAAAGTCACAGGCAGATACACACTGGACAGAAACCACATCCTTGTCAACTATGTGGTTCTGCCTTTTCACGGAAGTCAGAGTTGATAAATCACATTCGGATACACACTGGTGAGAAACCGTATTCTTGTGAAAAGTGTGGATCTTCTTTTGCACAGAAGTCACATTTGTTGAATCATAACGTTACACACACTGGGGAGAAACCATTTTCTTGTGAGGTGTGTGGATTTTGCTTTTCACGCAAATCAAGTCTTGGAAACCACATGAAAACACATACTGGAGAGAAACCGTATACTTGTGAAGTGTGTGAAGCTTCCTTTTCACGCAAGCCACATTTGGAAATACATGTTCGAACACACACCGGAGAAAAACCTTATTCTTGTCATCTATGTGGAGCATCTTTTTTACAAAGTTCCAATTTGGCACGACACATTCGAACACACTCTGGAGAGAGAGCTCATTCTTGCAAAATATGTGGATCTTCTTTTACAGAAAGTTCAAATTTAAAGAGACATATGAGGACACACACTGGAGATAAACCACATTCTTGTGATGTGTGTGGCTCTTCTTACACACAGAAGTCTGATTTGGTATTGCATATCCGAACACATACTGGAGAGAAACCATTTTCATGTGAAGTGTGTAATTCTTCCTTTTCATGTAAGTCAAGTTTAGTAATACATATAAGAAGACATACTGGTGAGAAGCCTTTTTCATGTGAAGTGTGTGGCTCTTCCTTTTCAAGAAAGTCAAATTTGGTACAACATATTCGAAGACACACTGGAAAAAAAACTTCATCCTTGCGATATGTGTGACTCTACCTTTTCAAATAGATCAAAATTAATAAACCATATGCAAACACATAATGGAAAGCTGGAACTATATTTTTAAAAATGTTAGCTCAAAAAGATACCTATCTTGACATATTGAATAAAAATTATTTTCTCAAAGTTTGTGGATTTCCTTTTTTCTGAATATCAACTATGGATGTATAGATACTGACTTTGTGAGAAACCTTATTTTGTGAACATTATGGATCTATATTCAGACATTGGTAAATGTTTACATTACGCTCTTAAATAATTTACATTTTGAGATCCACAAGACTTAAATTCACCAGGATTCAGAATTCATGTGTATTTTTAAGTTGAAATATATATTTTGTGGAATTTTAACGCATTTAGAAAAATGTTATTTTGTTATATGTTCAGAACTAAATTTACAGATTTTTTTTTATAGAAATGCATATAAACGGACATCTAAAAATGATTTTCTGAAATATGTGGATATATATTTTAACAAACAGGCTTGAAATACTCAATAATGTGGTATCTTTTAAATGTTAAACTTACAAATACAATTTGCATCTTTGTCTTTCAACCCTAGCTAGAAACTTTATTTTTATATTGTTATGAAATATGTCAGAATTTCACGCATGAAAATGCACAACTTATGCTGTATTTTAATATGTAAAATATTTATTCAGTAAAATCTTGTGTTTACATTGTTAAATATGTTTTATATTTATTTCATACAAAATGTTGAAGTATTTTATCTTTTGCTTTTTTAAGAGTTTTAAATCCTGATTAAAACAGTGTGGAAGACTAGACGATTACACATTAATGTGACAGGGAGAGAGTCTAGGAAACATACGCACGTATAATTTTTTAGTGAAATTGGAGTAGATTTGAATAGCGAAAGACCATATTTTTTACTAATGGGGAAATATGATCTACGGCAAAAGTTGTACCCATTGAATCTGGGTCATCAGGAGACCATGGAAATGGTCAAAATAATTTTTATCGATTAAAAATTGAAATAGAGCTGAGTAAGCTAGAAGGAACTTTGGAATTCACATGATTTTGGTTGAAGCAGCCAGAACCCCGTGATAATTGCATACAAAGTAGTTACTTATATAAACACAGTTATGCAAAAAAAGACACGGGAGAAAATTCTTGAAGAGAGAATTGGCCTGAGTGAGCGTTGGGAGGAGGAATGCCACTATAACTTTAAGCCCCCCACAGAAATCTTTACCCCTCCATTGCAAAAGTCATATATCGTTCCGAGACGATTTAACAAGATAATCACCTACACTCTCTCTCTGTCTAGAATCCAGTGTATAAGTTTTTTCTTTTCTTTTCTGTAACCTGTTTCTCTTCTCTACTATTCTTTTCTGCTATATAAAAGACATTACCAATTCAACCATTGAATCGATGTTTGTCCGGATTTCTGCAGATATTAATTTTTTTTTGCTGCATTCTAAATTTCTTAGCACAGACTCCCCAGTCATGTCTACATCTTCAGTCGACCGTGAATGGACGGACATCACTTCTGCTTTCTGGATCAAACAAACCACAACGTGGGCAGGAAGCAGGATTAAACCAGCGGACCGGTCGAATAATCTACAGATGCTCAGGGGACCTATGGCCACTCCCTTAAGTTCGGTTAGGAATGAGTAGACACCTCAACCCTGAGAGTAAGATGCCAGAGATTGAGGGGCCGGGGTGAAAATGTTAGATTAAGAAGATTCAGTCACTTATGTGCCATGTGTTATACACGCTTAGGCGATCATTTATCTTTTGATACATGACTGACGAGGCAGATTTTTTTTCCCGCAGTAGGTTGCCATTTCTTTCTGTGGTAGATTAGTTGCCATCCAAGGTCTGTTCTGCTATGTTCCCATAGTTGGAGGGAGGAGAAGAGGATTCATACCTTTCACAAGGGTATTAGCACATAGGTGAATGTAATGGATTTGACTGGAATTAGAACTCGGCTCTCCAATTCCTTAATCTGAGCCACTATCCATTACTGTACTGTGCCTCCTAAGAAGATTACAACATTAAAATTTGTCTTTGCTTTGAATAATGCTGCCACATCTGGTCTGGTGCGCTTGCTATATATTTAGAGATTTTTGATAACATCCAAAGAATCTGCAATGTTATTGGTCCTGACCTGGCATCTTGGCTTCAGTCACTTGCCAGTGTAACATAACATTATATATACTGTAAATATTTTCATGCTAATTTTTGAAGAAATTTCCTCTTTGGTACGTAGACTTTATGAATTTAAGTGCACTATTAGATTGGGGGCAAGGTTCTATCATTTTACAGTTTAAATTGCTAGATGTATGTTCTATGCTAACAGTTTCTTCTGTCACACTTCTCACTTGTGGAACTCTCTTCTGGCTTCTTGCTTCCCACTCAACTTTGACATTTCATCTAAAATTTTGAAATGTCATCATTATCTTCTTACTCTTTTATTGTCCTCTCCCCTTAATAGTAGTTTTTGACATATTTTCTAACACTCAGTAACCCCTTACGTCCTAGTGGCTTTATTGCCTTTGATCTTCAAACATTTAAATGCAATGTCAATCATTATCTTAATTCTTCTTTTTTTATTGTCCTCTCTCCTTAATAGATGTTTTTCTCATATTCTCTAACATTCAAATATCCCTCACATCTTAGTGGATTTATTGCCTACCTTGGGGTGAAATGATTTAAAAAAAAAAAAAATACCAGTTCCATGTACCATTCTCATTTTTTTTTTTATCTTAGAGTTTGCTTGTAAATGTCTCTGAATTCTTCTTCCATTTTTGAATACCACTGCTAATAATCTTTGACCTGTGCGACAATTTAATGCTTACATAATTCAGACGTAAATAAACATATTGTAGCAGAAACAAGATGCAGAATGAGCTGCCTACCTCCACTGATAACAACCTGTCTGCCCCACCGCAATCAAAAAGGTGTTTAGTGTGCTGTCTCTGCAGTAAGAAAGCAAAGACCTGCCCTTGGGTCATCTGGTTATGAAGAAAGGAAACATCTACCAGCTTCCTCTCAAAATAGACAGGACAGTGAGCTGAACAGTGTTAGCAATGCAAATGACTCCTTTTGCTTCCTAAGCACTAATGTTTTAGGCTCCATAAAAGCAGACACATTTTCTGGGAAGAGAGACGGCAGACAGAGTGCTGAACATATAATGTGGTTGACATGCATTACTGAAGATTTCTGTTACCCAACATTGCAAAAAATTCATTCATCCTTGTGTCCCTTACGTGTGGTGTCCCTGTGTGGAATTCTTGTTTGTCCCCTGCCTGTTTTGATGTTCGGCTCCTTCAGTGTTTCAGTTCAGTGCTGATGATTTTTTGTCCCTCTTGATTTGTGATACGCCTCTTCATTGGCAAGATATCCAACCAATAAGAAGAAAATCCATCAAAACTACCTAACCATAACCCCAGCCTTTGGCTGTTTCTATGACAGGAAACAAGGGGAGACAACCCACTATAACAATTATGTAGCAGCAACAAACATATGTATATTTTTCCTCTAGTAAAATCATTCACTTCTTTTGTAGAGTTAGTACTTTATAGAACAGAAAAGATAGCATTTATGACATTCTGTGCAAATGTGAAAAATATATAAGGGGGAAATCATTTGTCCTCTTAAAGTGAAAGAAATAAAGTGTTGATGTCGGCACTTGGGTTTGAACACAGATCACCAGAGAGCAAGCAGAGTTGACCTTATCTTGAAAAAATTAGATCACATGACAGGTAAAGGAAAAATATATATGGGAATTAGCATGGTATCTGACCAAGTATTGTTCAAAAGCATTACTATTATTGTATCTGTGATTTACAAGGTCTCTCCCACAAACAGGGATTACAAAAAAAGCCATAACCAAAAGGGAGAGAGAGAATAGCAGGTCATATATAAAAAGAAGAGCAGGCATTATCTTCTCTGGGAGCTGCATTGGAAATTTAAAAATTTGAGAGAAGCTTCTTGACTGAATAGTTCAGTCTATATTCCTGAAATGAAGTATTGACTTTTTTTCTGAGTTAAAAAAATATTAAATTACTCTTTTTATTTTTCAGTATTCTCACATGAACATTTTTTTTATATATGAATAAAAAATATATTGTATGATACAAATGCAATCATGTCATTAAAATATATTGTAGAATATCAGAGGTATTTGGAAAGTAATTTTGCCTAAATAAAGACAGACACTAATTTTACATTAGTCGGACTATTGTCCTCATTTTAAATATTTGAAACGTTTCAGCTGTTGTGCGCTCGGCCTTCTTCAGGTGGTTGGAAAGGTTGAACCCTTTATTTCGATCAAAGACTGTTCTAGTTCCACGTGCCATGGATGTCAGTTATCAGTTATCTCCTGCTAATTTTTCCCTCTGAAAGTTCTCCACTGCCTTCACCCGGTATTGAAACACTCTTTGGGTCTGTCACTGGATCTAACCAACGCCTTTATCCACTGTGCCATGTGTCCTTGTACAACAATGTGTACAATGGCTGAAACATTGTAACAAATATGGCGACAAAGATGAGGACAATAGTCCGACTAACGTAAATACTGTACATAATACCTCATCTCAGAAATATAGACGGACACCATTTTATTTGTATAGATTATTGAAATGACCAAGGGAAGTAACCATGCATTCATTTACAGCCAAAAGTTGATTTATTTTACCATTATAATTTTATATAGGGGCAATGAATAAATTGTCTAAATTATGCAAAAAGTAAAATGGTCATTTTAACATATATATTTACCAAAATTGGGATGATAATGGTTAACAAGTTTGTCTCACTAGAACCACTGGGTGCCCCTACTTTCGGGGTAACACATCTAAACTCTGAAAATCACTATATTTAATAAAATTGTATAAAAAATATCAAATACTAAAGAGTAAATTTATTCAATAAAATCACCATTGGCTTTAACCATGGCCTTGAAACGACTTTGGAATCTCCAGCAACTCTTCTGAACGGTCTCCTTGTTTAAGTTGGTGAATGCTGCCATAATCCTTGCTTTCAGTTCATCTTTGCTGTTACAAGGAGTTTGTTGGTCTCCCACTCGACTGCGCTCCACACATAATCAAGGGATATTGCAGTATTGGAAGTTAGATGACCAGATGTAAGGGGTGATGAGGTTGCAGAAATTGTCTGACAGCCATTATTAGGTTCTCCTGCTTGCGTGGCATGGTGCAGAGACCATCAAGAAGAATTGTAGGAGATTTCAAAGCCGTTTGAAGGCCAATGGTAATTTTGAATAAAAATTATTTGAAAAGGGTTAATGTAATTTTATTAATATTTTAAAATGAGATGTCAGTGTTTATTTTTATTTTTGCCTAATTTAGACGACAATTTATCCATTACAGCCTGAATATCTTAGCCAATTCATTGCAGGATCATTTTTGGGAAAAAAAAATTGTCATGTTCCAGGATGCTGGAAAGGATTGATCTGCTGTCATATTTTGGGAAGAGGCACATCAATTTCTTATAGATTTTAAACCTGAAGAATACTGCAGAAAGGTTTTGTCAAAATCCTGTCTGCTTTGGCCGCATCAGAAATTTCTTGTCTTCAGACAAATTTATGGTTATAATTAGACTAGACCTGACAAGCAATTACAAATGTTTAAGACGGAAACACAAAATCCAAGTTATTTATTTCATCTTACAGGAAAAGTCAATTTATAGAGAATAATCAATTTTGAAATTTTCCTCCAATCATTAAGATGATTCATCCACGTCCTGGGTAAGACAATAAACTCTGTCCAACAGCAAGGACTCTGACCAGGAGGTTTTAATGGAACTATTCTGTTCCCAGGTTGACTCAGGGTGGTATGCTATGGCAAATAGGTAACCCCCAAAAAAAGGGGAAAGTTTTAATAGCAGCAATACTTTGTTTGAAAAATATTACCAGCAATACATTTTTGGGAAAAAAATATTACCAGCAATAAAAATCTTGTTGGCGTTAAATAGCGCATTGAGGTGTTGATATACCATAAAATAAACCAAACCAAAACAATTGTGCTTGTTCCTCCCATCATTAGTTCACATGACCGTTACGCCTTGCCAATATGTCATAAATAATGGACTATTCTGTTTTGATTTTGGAAGGATGAAGGAAAGGCACACTTGGTTTGTGGAAAATGAAAGAAAGAAACAGTGTTTAACATTGCCAATACCTCATAAATAATGGACTATTTGGGACATTTTGCTAGTTTCAGTGACAAAGAAGTGTTTAATGTCTCCTGCCAATACCTCATAAATAATGGATTATTCGTTTTTGTGGAAAACAAAACACATATCAGAGAGGTTACTTGGGTTCAGTGAGAAAATGAAGTGAAGATAAAATTCTTTAGATTTTATCAAGAATTTATAAATATATAACAGGAGCACAAGATGTGGCAGCAATATTCAAAGCAAGGACAGATGGTAGTCTTATAAATATGTAAAATAGATTCTGACAAGAAAAACTGTCTAGCTTGACACAGTGAATGAACTTTCCGAGCTGCAGATTAGCAATTGATTCAATATACACTTTCCACTTTATGCCAGCAGAAGGTGCAATGAGTCACTCTCCTGGAGGTTAGCATCAGCCATACTGATAGAAGATAAAAAGGGTTCTCTCAGAGGATTAAAAAGAGCATTTGGGGGGGGGTAGAATTAACAAGCTATTCCTTGCCTCCATTTAAAAACAGATTGTAGGTTATTTTTGAGTTCAGCTGACAATTTAACCATATTAAACTAATCAAACTATTAAGTATTACTATTCTATGAACTAAAAACATAAGATTGGTGCAAAGTTAAAGAATCAGATGAAAATATAAGGTCTTCTCAAATGGACATCTATTAAAAACCTGAAGCCGAACAGAATCATATAAAATACAATGTTGTCTCAAATGAAAGTTAAACTAATGATAGCCTGTGAAAAAATGCAGTACTTTTTCAATCTAAAGGTTTTGATGCAAAGAAAGTCAAGTTAATGTTTCTTGACAATAAAACGGCATTTTACTGAACCATTCTTGGAACAACCTGGGCCAATCAGTATACTTGCTGTCAGATTTTGAAAAGAGTCACATTTCTTTCTTTACAAATACTTATAGAGGTTGTAAGATAGATTCTGGTGTGAAAAAATATCTAGAAACAGTGAACTAGCGTTCCTAGCAGTAGACTTACGCTGATCAGTATTTTCTCTGAAATAAAAGATGAACTAAAAATGTAACATTGGCACTGTTGTAGAGTAGTTTTCACAGTGGAGGCTTGTATTTCACTAAGTCGGTCCTAAATTAGATTCAACGTACAAAACGTTAGGAACTTGAAATAATAGTTAATGATGCAGCAATCTAGTTGTGGTGGTTGATACTTTACTGTCCAACATCAACTGACTCACCAACTCACTGATCCCCCTGGCAACTGCTACTACTACTTATTATATGTGGGAGAGTCTATTAACAATAGAATAGGTATGTTCCGGTATAACAGGCACAAAGTGAAAGAATCTGATAACATAAGTGCAATGTCTTCTCAAATAAGCATGTATTAGAATTTGACGATTGTCTGATTCATATAAAATATAGTGTAAATGTATCTACACAAATATGTCTGAGATGAAGGCAAATTAATGTTGAATGCTTGAGAACGTGGAGTATTTGTCAAAATACATGCAGTACATATTAATTAGAAAATTAACCAAAATCTCACTGTGTTAGTGTTGTGGATTCCGAGATCAAATTCGGTCTCCAATGAATGACAAACGCAGGAATTAAATATAAGAAATAAAATGTATTTACACAATAATACAAAGGGTAATATTGTTAGTAAATCCAGGAACGCCGTTAGTAGCAATAACATATAGATATATACATTCTCGAAGTAGGACTTCTTTAGAGTCTACGTGCTTGTAACTGACTTCTACAAGCAGTTACCTCACACTATTACTCTACCTCCAACTCAATCACAATCTCAGTCTTCTCTCCTATCTCTGACTGACTGTCTATCTCTGGGTATTTAACGGCAACAGTCCAAGTAACATTCTGGTCGAGTCCACTTATATGAAAATGGGGAGGACCCCATAACAGTTAGTATAAAGAAAGTTACATTAATATAAGCACCAGATCGGATAAAGCAACAACATATAGATGAATGATAGATTTATAAATGTCTAAGATAGATTCGAGTAAGAAAAATTGTCTTGAAAGATACAGTGAACTAATGTTCATGGCAGTAAACCTATGCTAAAAAGTAAAGTTTTTTCTCTGAAGTAAAAGATGAACTAGAAATGTAAGATTGGTGCAATGCAAAAAACTCTGATAAAATAAGTGCAGTGTCTTCTCAAACGAATATCTATTACAATTTGACAATTGTCTGATTCATATAAAATACACTGTAAATGTATCTCAATATATCTGCACAAATATATTTCAGATGAAGGCAAATTAACCTTTACCATGCTTTACAATTGTCGTCATAGAATTCTCTGTCACCTTGAGATGGTTGCTATAAATAAACACTTGTCAAATGTTATTTTTGGTATTTAAAGTTAATTTCCAATTGAAAATGTACTGCAAGGATCTTCTCAAATACTTCACGCTATCAAACATTTATCATTAACCTCTACCCTGCTAACTTCTTTCTAGAACTGTCCACCCCCTGACTACATTATTATTCTATGAAATAAAATCTCATGAGGTGCAATAAGAAGCAAAATCACTAAGAAGGCTTTCATTTCATCAAGAAAGAGAAAGTTGTGTAAATCAACAAGGACAACTGAGGTTTATACAGGAACACTTTTTTGTATAAGATCTACAAACATGGAGGCTAATGACCTTTCCCTTGTAGTATAATTTCATGATACTTTGTCCTTTGTTTCAATTTATCTATTTATTTTATTTAAATCAATTTATCTAATAGTCTGGAACAAGGTATGAGTTGAGAGTTCTCCATAGCAACAAGTCACATGGCAATCATCTCCTCCCAATGTAATGGAAGCCTGTGCTGCATCAATTGCTATTCACAATTCCCCTCTTATCTGACGCTTTTATGGACCCTTGCTTAACATTGGGGTTGGGTTAAGCATGATCTGGGGTCCCAGGATATTCCAAATATTCAATCATAACTTACTGCTGATGGCAACCTGGGAAGCAATTTGCCAGTCCAAATTTAGGGAACCCCTCCTCCTGTTTTAAAATTGTTTTAACTTTCTTTGTATTGTGCATATAGATTTTAATTTTTTTACACTAATAAAAGAATGAATGTAATATTTTGATGTTATGCATTATATTTTGTATGCATATTTTGATGTTGAAAACAAAAAAATTGAAATGATGCCATTCATGTTTCTTTTATTGATCCTTGTGGAATTCTGTGGGTGCAATAAGAAGCAAAATCATTAAGAAGGTTTTCATTTTGTCAAAAAAGTCATGCATTTTCTCGTGTTTACATCCGAGAAGTCACTAGCATTTGTTTGCTCTTTCTTTCACCTGACTCATAATTTCTTGCTGACATGTTTTCATTGATGAATAAAGTAATTTCGTTGCTTATAAATAGACAAAATAATTCACCTTCAGAAAGGCTATCAGGTATATGGATGGTCGCTAGTAGCTTCCATAAAATTAGTCAGGCATGGATAATAGTAAACTGTTGTATTGTGTTATTCTATGACATGTGATCAGTAGTCAACAAAACACATGCAGTTAGAGAGAAATTATTCAATTGTAATTGTACAAATGTCCTATGTTTATGAAATGTGTCAGCCATACCTTCAATCAACTTTAGCCGTTACCAAACTAATTCCTTTCTAGAATTGTTCCCCCTGCAAATGCATTTTTTGAGGGTGCAAAAGGACTTTCTTTGTATTGTGTATATAGATTTTAATTTTTGTACACTAATAAAAGAATGAGTAATATTTTGATATATGTGTTATGTCTTGCATGCATGTTTTGATGTTGAAACAAAAAAAATTAAAACGCAAAATAAAAATCAAATACATTAAAGATACATAAATAATTCAATGTACTTTAACTTTTATTACTCCTTGTAGAGTTTTGAGGTGCAATAAGAATCAAAATCACTAAGAAGGCTTTCATTTCATCAAAAGGTGATATGTTTCTGCATGTTTCTACATGGGAAGACACTAGCATTTGTTTGCTCTTTCACTTGACTCATATTTATTTCTCTTGTTGACATGTTCTCATTGACGAATAAAGTTATTATTTCATCGTTTATAAATAGACAAAGAAAGGCTATCAGTTACACTGATGGCCGCTAGTAGCTTCCATAAAATTAGTCAGGCATGATGATAGTAGCTGCTAATGGTCATCATCGCTTTCCTCCAAGTCACTAATGTGGTTATCATCTTTGACCACTTCACCGTCAATATCCACTTGAGTAAAAGGCC
The DNA here is from genome assembly GCA_903632075.3 of Acanthosepion pharaonis. NCBI lineage: Eukaryota > Metazoa > Mollusca > Cephalopoda > Sepiida > Sepiidae > Acanthosepion > Acanthosepion pharaonis. The sequence continues at coordinate 422,242 of CAHIKZ030005549.1, forward strand.
TTCAAAATCACCAATGTCCTAATCAAAGAAAGACTCTTAAATAAAGGCTTTGTTGGATATTGATGTGGCCATTGGTGTTTACAAATATCGTGAAAAAATTAACATGGGTTTAATTGGTATTACACCTCATGTAGAGTCTAGAAGAATTCAAAATGGCGTTGGAAAATGGAAATTTATCCTTGTTCCAAAGCAGCAGTAGGCAATTTCCAGCTTAAAATAAAGGAAATAACAGTTGAAAAGTGTTTATTTATAGCAAACACCTCAAGGCCGCACAAAACTGAAAACGAGTCGTATAAAATACAATGTGGTCTCAAATGAAAGTTAAACTAATGATGGGGGTGTGAAATGTGCAGTACTTTTTTCAATTGGAAATTGTCTCAAATCTCAAGGTTTTGATGCAAAGAAAGTTAAAGTTTGTTGACAATAAAATGACATTTACTGAACCATTCTTAGAACCTGGGCCAATCAGTATATTTGCTGTCATATTTTGTAAAGATGCACATCACTTTTGTTATAAAAAGAATGCTACAGAAAGGATTTGCAATAGTATGATAGATGAAAAAGGAAACAGTTTTATCAAAAATAAAAGGTCATAGAACTTCGAATAAAAGAAATATGTTCAATAATCTGCACAACACTTGCAAAGAATAATAACTTGAAATCCTACCATTGAAGATGACTCTGATCACTCAACAATAGTGTGTTTGAATTTCATAGTTGTGTTGTCATATCCTGCTATTGCAACACAAAATAACTTTGAGTGAAATTAACAATACAGATATCGCAATTGAGAGACCTTGAAAAATAATGCAGTGGAAATAATGCAAAGTGCTAAAGGTTAACTTAAAATTGCTGCAAAAATATATTTGATAAAACTCTTCAGAGTCTGTCACAGATTCTTTATTGTTTCAGATAACAATATTTTGATTTAGGCACCCTTGAATGCAATGATTTTTTTTGATCTGCACAGATATGGTTAATGAAGAAGGCAGCCATTTTAAATCTTTATTTGTGGTCTTTTATGGCTTTCAAATATTGTTTAAAGTTGAATTAATTACAAATTAAATAAAAACATGAAATTATGGTTAAATCACCATTTACAAAAAAAGTGGCTTTTTCCAATAAATTTAAATACTCTTAAAAAATTTTGAAAATATTTTACATCAATGATTCACATGGGGCACAGTAATATTGGGGGGGGCATGGATAGGATATGTACCAACAAGATTGGCGTAGGATATGTACTAACAGAAAGATTTTCTGATCTAAAACAAATTGATATTCCAACATGGGTGATGCAGCCAATGTTAGTGGATATTTCTGATGTTTCAATGCAGTACCAAGAACTCTTGGAGATGCAAAATGGTGAGTCTGTTAAAACTTTATTCAATATAAAAAGGAGTGATGGCATGGCTTTGTGATGAGACAGTAACTAAATACCCAAATTCAACCACCATTGCAAGAAATTTGTTGTTTACAATTTCCATCTTCATATTTAGCTGAATGTGGCTTTAGTGCTGTAAATGATTTGTTATTGAAGAAAAGAAATCAACTGGATATCACTAAATGAGGAAACTTCAGGTTTAAGCTGACTAAATTGGTGCCTAATATAAAATCTATCTGTAGCGGGCATGACACAAGGATTTCATTAACAGTCATTTTGTGATGAGCTCAAATTTCATTTTGCATTATTATTTCATGATTAAAATGATCAAAGTAAATTACAGAATAACATTTCATTCAAATATTTTATATTTCTGCCCTTCAGTTCTGTGTTTTGAAACTATATATATTTAACTGTTTTTTTTAAATTTTTCTCTTTCATGGTCTTTGGAGGCTTATTTAGAGACCAAGTTAATGACTTTTTAATCTTTTAAAATAATTGATGTTTGAATTGTAATAGGCTTTTTCATTATGATTAGTAATTATAGTTTTTCATAATAAAAATATTACCGAAAAGCACAGAGTAATACAGAAATTTAAAAGATTTAATTTTAAAAAAATGAAAACTATTCTTGTAAAGGTTTTAAAGACAATAGGGTCCTTAATATATTTTATTCATAAAAGTCATTAAAAGCTTTTCTAATTAAATAATGTCTTAGTTTTATTGCATTATTTGTGATTTTTATGTTTTTCACTGTTTACAGTTGAATTGATTATCTACAAATTAACACATGGCTGATTTCAAACAAGTATTTAAAATAGTTGCTTTTTTTCACTAAATTTAAGTAAACACCAACAATTACTACTAGAGAAATTTTGTAAAGGAGAAGTGTTTGTATTGTCCTCATAAGGATGACTTCCAAATTATAACAGGTTAATACAGATTTCTTTGCTTAGCAGAGCACAGAATGTGAGAACATCCTCAAGCATAATAAATATAATACAGGTTGCTGAGAAGAGCTGAATGTGTGGCCTGTGATCCTTGGGATAAACTGAGCCATTTGCCATATTTTGGGAAGGGACCAGTCTGTTTCCTTAGGGACTAAAGAAAATAACATTCTTGAATATGAAAATAAGGAATCATTAATGTGTGCTGAGAATGGAAACATGATTCTTGGAATGTTCCAGGCAATCAGTGTATTTGCTTCCATATTTTGGAAAGTGGATCCATTGTTTTCCTTTGTCGATTTTATTTATCGAATGTTGTATAGAATTGTTTCTGAACAACATAAACTGGTCATTTTTCATTATTGGTGATATGTAGTTAATGTCTATAGTGAGGAATTTCCTACAAGCTTGTCTTTTCATTGTGGAAGGTGAAAAAGGTTCCACAGAATGATAACATTTTTCCAGTGTGTGATTATATATATGATGTAACTCCTAGTTTCTTGAAGAGGAACCACAAACTACACTAGAATATGGTTTCTATTTCTTGTGTTTTCTGTTATGTCTAACCAAAATTGACTTCCGTGAAAAAGAACAACCACACACTTCACAAGAAAATGGTTTTTCTCCAGTATGTATTCGCATATGCAATACCAAATTTGACCTCTGTGAGAAGGAAGAGCCACATACTTCACAGGTATATGGTTTCTCCCCTGTGTGTGTTCTCATATGTTTGCTCAAAGTTGACTTTGCTGAAAAGGAATAACCACACACTTCACAAGAAAATGGTTTCTCACCAGTATGTATTCGCATATGTACAACTAAATTTGAATTCTGTGAAAAAGAAGAGCCACACACTTCACAGGAATATGGTTTCTCACCTGTGTGGGTTCTCATATGTTTTCTCAAAGATGATTTTTCCAAAAAGGAACAACCACATGCTTCACAAGAATATGGTTTCTCTCCAGTGTGTATTCGTATGTGGGCTATCAAGCATGAGTGCCAGGAAAAGGAAGAACCACACACTTCACAAGAATACGGCTTCTCTCCAGGATGAGTTTGCATATGTTGCCTCAATTTTGATTGCTCTGAAAATGAAGACCCACATACTTTACAAGAATATGGTTTCTCACCATCATGTGCTGGAATATGCCTGTGCAAAGCTGATTCATCTGAAAAGGAACAATCACAAATTTGACAAGAATATGGTTTATCTTCAGTGTGCATTCGCATATGAACTACCAAACTTGACTTCCAGGAAAATGAAGAGCTACACACATCACAAGAAAAGGGTTTCTCTCCAGTGTGTATTCGCATATGCTCTACAACATTTGCTTTCCGGGAAAATGAAGAGCCACAAACTTCACAAAAATGTGCTTTCTCTATGACATGTGTTCGCATATGCACTCCCAATCCTGATTTCAAAGAAAAGGAAGAGCCACATATTTCACAAGAATATGGTTTCTCTCTTGTGTGTGCTTGCATTATGGCAGTTCATGTGCCAGATATACTATAAGAATATGAATTCTATTCAGCGTGGATATTTGTTAATATTTTTTTCTGAGAATATTTCCATATATCCTGTTTCACATTATGAAAAAAAAAATGATGATCCATTCAAAATATCTGAAAAAAAAGGAAAATGTAAATTGTAAGGATATAGTCATTCCAGAAATTAAATCATTTTTATAAACTCACATTTCAATAGATGCAGATGAATATTATATAAAAATCTGTAATTCAAGTTTAAATAGTGTGTGCGTGTGCTTGTGTATATTCAAGTGAAATCAAATTAATCTTTCACATATTTTAGGATATTAAAACATGTTATAAAAAAAGTTGCTGCACAATTACAATTCTGTTTCAATGCCATAAATGTGTCTCTTCAGGTGATGCTATAGCACTGCTGAGTGAAAGGTTAATATGATTTCAAATGGAGCTGAATGTGTGGCACATGGGCCTAGCAATGAACTGAGCCATTTACCATATTTTCGGAAGAAGTCTGTTTCCATATTGACTAAAAAAAAAAAAATGGACAACATGTCTGAATATAACAATAAGGAATCATTGTTTGGTAAGAATCAAAGAATCATTCTTGGAATTACTTCAGGCAATCAGTTTATTTGCTTCCATATTTTGGATTATGGATTGATTGCCTGAAGAATGCTGTATAAAATGGATTCTGAAAAACATGTGGAAGCTTAATTAATCTTCCCAAAATTAAATTTCAACATTCCAAAATTAAAGATGAGTAACCCAATGATGGTTCGAAGTTACATAATTTCTAATTATAATTATTCTTCAAGTATTTGAGACTGACTTAAGTTTCCTCCATTTGTATTTTCATTCACAAAGGTGTGTGACTGTCTATAATGTATCAAACTTAATTCATGTTCAAAGGATGAATTACAAACTCTTCTTGTTCTTAATGGCATATCACCTCATTATGGGTCATCTAATGTCAAAATTTAATTTTCTAGGGATCTTTGAAGTAATAAAGATATATGTTATTCTGCTTTCACAGTTGAATACGTGGTAGATGATACTCAGCTTTTGTGCATATACATGTTCGTGTGGAAATAATTACTAGGAAGTGCTGATAGTATATGTCATGAAATATATTCATTTATGTTGGTTGTTTGGTTGGTGATTTTGTTTAGTGACATATCAATCTCCATTGGCAAAATGTAAATGATTTTTTTTTTTTTTTTTACATAAAAATGTATTGCTGGTGTTTCAGCTATAAAAATGTATTTTTATATTTTTAAAGTGTTTTGATTCCCAGTTTTGGGAGTTAATTATTTGACCATACATGGGTCCCTAACAGGTCTGGGAGACTCTGGAAGTAACAGCAATTAAATGGTGCTGGATGTAGTTTATTTTCATACCAGGACTCGATTTACAAACTTCACAAGACTATAGTTTTTCTATTAATATTTGTTTAAATATATAGTTTCTTGAAGATGAGGAGCCATAAACTACACAAGAATATGGTTTCTATTTCATGTGTTTTCTGTTATGTATAACCAAATGTGACTTTTGAGAAAAAGAACAACTGCACACTTCACAAGAAAATGGTTTTTCTCCAGTATGTACTCGCATATGCACTAACAAATTTGATTTCTGTGAGAAAGAAGAACCACACACTTCACATGAATATGGTTTTTCTCCAGTATGTGTTTTCATATGTTTCCTCAAAGGTGAGTTTGCTGAAAAGGAATAACCACATACTTCACAAGAAAATGGTTTTTCTCCAGTATGTATTCGCATATGCACTACCAAATCTGATGTCTGTGAGAATGATGAACCACATACTTCACAGGAATATGGTTTCTCCCCAGTGTGTGTTCTCATATGTTTAATCAAAGATGACTTTTCTGAAAAGGAAGAACCACACACTTCACAAGAAAATGGTTTCTTGCCAGTATGTATTCGCCTATGTACAACCAAAGAAGAATTCTGTGAAAAAGAAGAGCCACACACTTCACAGGAATATGGTTTCTCACCCGTGTGTGTTCTCATATGTTTTTTCAAATAGGATGTCTTGAAAAAGGAAAAACCACACACTTCGCAAGAATATGGTTTCTCCTTTGAGTGTGCTTGCATTATGGCAGTTCAAGCTCCAGATATACTATAAGAATATAGTTTATATTTAGTGTGGATATTTGGTATTTTAAATGGAAAATATTATAAAAGTGAATTTATATACAGATATTTCAGAACAATATTCTTTTCTGAGAATATTTCCATATATCCGGTTTCATCTTATAAGAAAAAAAAATGTGGTCCATTTAAAATATCTGAAAAAAAAAAAAAAAAAAAAAAAAAGGAAAATGTAAATTGTAATATAGTCATTACAGAAATTAAATCAGTTTTATAAACTCACATTTCAATAGATGCAGAAGCATGTAATATTATATATAAATCTGTAATTCAAGTTTAAATAGTGTGTGTATATATATATATATATATATATATATATATATAAGGTCATCCCATAAGTTCTGTCCGAATTTTAACTTTTTGTTAAAATGAACAAAATTTAAAAAGTATTTTATAATGTCTAATGGAGCTGAACATTATTTTTATGTTTAGATACATTTAAACTGATCAAATTTTATTTCAGAGAACAATAAAATTAAATTTTGTTTGATTAAAACCCTGCTAACATGGAAGTACCCAAGAATCATTTGAGGCACATAATGCTTTATGAGTTCAAGAAAGGAAACTCAGCAGCTGAAGCAGCTAAAAACATTCACTCAGTTTATGGAGAGGAATGTGTGAATGAATGAAAGAACTTGCAGAAGATGGTTTGCAAAATTCAGAGGTGGAGATTTCACTCTTGAAGATGAAGATCGAACTGGACGTCCAGTTGAGTTTGATGAAAAGCTTCTTGAAGCAGCCATTGAAGAAAATCCTGCTTTATCAGTTGAGAAATTGGCAGTAGTTCTCAGTTCAAACCATACAACTGTTCATCGTCATCTTCAACAACTTGGAAAAGTTCCTAAACTTGGTAAATGGGTGCCTCATAAATTTTCTGGAAACAACCTCAAATCCAGAGTTGACATCTGCTCTTCTCTCCATTCTTGCCAACTTGTTTCACCTTTTTTGGATAGACTTGTGACTGGCAACGAAAAATGGATCTTTTATCAAAATGTTAAGCATCGTAGACAGTGGCTTGGTAAAGGGGAAGGACTTAATCCACAGCCCAGAATGGCACTTCATGGGCAAAATGTTCTTCTTTCAATCTGGTGGGATCGCCAAGGAATAATCCACTTTGAATTCTTACCACCTAATGCAACAAATATACTGTCAGCAATTAGAGTGTTTGAACCAAGCTTTGAGGAAAAAAGACCTGCTCTAGTGAATTGAAAAGAGGTGATGTTTCAGCAGGACAATGCGCAACCACACACAGCAAGAATCATGTCACAAAAGATTGAAGAACTTGGTTGGGAGAAAATTCCTCATCCACCTTATTCTCCCGATCTTGCTCCTTCAGACTACCATTTGTTTCATAGCTTACAGAATCATTTGGAAGAAACAGCTTTTGTAACGCAGCAGGAGGTTAAAACTGACATTTGTGAGTTCTTCAAATCAAAGTGAAAAGAATTTTACAGTAATGGAATTAGTAAGTAAGGAAGTCATAGATAGTCAGGGAAAATACATTTTTTATTGAATCTGTAATTAAGTGTAACATTTGGTCACTTGTTTTCTTTATTCAAAATTGGACAGAACTTATGGGATAACCTGAGATATTTTATATATATATATATATATATATGATTTCAATTGAAATCAAATTAATCTTTCACTTGCCAGTAGTTTAACATCGCCTGAAAAGGCATATTTATAGCATTGAAATATACTTGTAATTGTGTAGCGATTTTTTATAACATTGTTTAATATCCTAAAATAAATAATATTTAGGTCTACTATGTACTGACCCCTTTTTTAAATTAAATGTTACATACAGTGGAATTAAACTCCATTTGTTCCCATTTTACCTGGATTTTTTTATATATATATATATATATATATATATATATATTTGAACAGATTCTTAATGCTACAGAATTTTATAACAGCAAGGAATAAGTTTTTGATAGCATTTTAACTAAATGACAAGTTTCGATCCAGATCTTATCAAGTTTATTTTCTGAGTATATCTTTAAGGACTAAAAGGATGAAATGAAGGAATGAGGAAAAATAAAAAACACTAGAGTCCAATCACCTTCAATCCCAACAAGCAATCTATCTGTTTGCAGAGAGAAGACTTACAAGACCTAATGTAAATGGACTCCAATGCTTTAAGATGAAATATTGAGTGTGACCTAGACAGAATGGTAAAACGGTCAACATTCAAACCATACACACATTCTCTACTGTTTATAGCATGCTATGCTATGGAAGACCCGGATGTATTCACCAGCTGACTACCACTAGCGGCCGGATTAAAAATTCTGGGGGGTAAATGTTGTTTAATTCTGAAATCCAAATGTTGAGATGTTCTACCTATGTAGTCATATCCACAACTACACTCAAATTTATACTCAATGGAATTAATATGGTGTGGAGTTGAATTCAGTTTCAATAATATCACGTATCAACAAATTGACAGGGTTCCGATGGGATCTCCTTTGGGTCCTTTGCTTGCTAACATTTTTGTTGGTTTTCATTATTTTCTCATATTAATCAGCCTCCAAGGTATCATCACTATGTGGATGATAATTTTGTCTCTTTAATGATGAGGGTGCTGCTGACTCTTTTCTCACCATACTAAATTCTGTTCATCCGTCCTTAAAGTTCACCGTTGAAAAGGAGTTGAATTGTTGTTTGTCCTTTTTGGATGTTTTGGTCCATAAGAACAGTGATGGCTTTTCAATTTCAGTTTTTAGGAAGGCAACCTTTTCAGGTTTATATACACGGGATTCCTTTGTTCCGTACCAACGTAAAATTAATTTAATTAGAACATTGACGTTTAGAGCTCTTAAAATCTGCTCTAATTCCTTCCTCAGCGTTGAAATGAATCTTATTAAGATGACACTTTCTAAAAATGGATATCTTTTGGACATTTTGTCATCCATGATGAGTAATGTCATTGATAATTTTCATAAGGTTAAGACACCTTTTATCTTAAAAAATGTCCAATTTATTTACATCTACCTTATATTGGAACGGAAGGTGAGACTTTAGCTAGGCAAATTTCACGTTCCATCAGTAAATGCTATTTTGCCTCTAATATGAGAGTAATATTTTTTACTTGGCCGATTTTGTCATCCATTCATAAAGATGTTTTACCTCCACACCATATTAATTCCATTGTGTATAAATTTGAGTGTAGTTGTGGATATGACTACATAGGTAGAACATCTCATTTGGATTTCAGAATTAAACAACATTTACCCCCCAGAATTTTTAATCCGGCCGCTGGTGGTAGTCAGCTGGTGAATACATCCGGGTCTTCCATAGCACAGCATGCTATAAACAGTAGAGAATGTGTGCATGGTTTGAGTGTCGACCATTTTACCATTCTGTTTAGGTCGCACTCAATATTTCATCTTAAAGCATTGGTGTCCATTTACATTAGATCTTGTAAGCCTTCTCGCTGCAAACAGGCAGATTGCTCATTGGGTTTGAATGTGATTGGAATCTGGCGTCTTTTTTTTTTCCTCATTCCCTCGTTTCATCCTTTTAGTCCTCAAAGATATACCCAGAAAATAAATTGATAAGATCTGGGCCGAAACAGGTTGTTTTAGTTTTTAGTTAAAATGCCATCAAAAACTTACTTATTCCTTGCTGAGAAATATATATATATATATATATATATATACACACACTTATTTATTACATTGAAAATATGCTACACAACTACAGTCGTGCTTTGATGTGCATACAATACATCCCTGCAGGCGATTTTAAATTAATGTGGATTGAATGATTTAATTAGATTTAAAAGCAAAATACAGTCTCTTTTTATGAAGAAAGAAAAAAAAGAAAAAAGAAAAGAGGTGGGGTGGTTATAAAGTTTGTGGGCTTTGCTTAGGTCAGTTTTGATTGGTTGAACTATGTTAAATTTAAACTAAGGGAAGAAGCAAAAATTAAGAAATTATTTTCCATAAATGGGTTATGACCCGTAGGTTTGAAATCAGCAATAGACATTAGTCATAGATCCTCATCTGGTAATAATATTGTGATGGGGGACACAACCAACACCAGGCTAAGATCCATGTATTCTGCACGATGATTCATTTATATCTTATATTCCCCAAATAACCTTCCGTTATGGGATCACTGAATAAATATTAGGGTGATTTCCCTTACATCATTAAATCATCAGCAGATAATATAAAAAGAAAAGAAAGTAAGCGAAGTCCAACTCAGTTATGGTCTAATTGAACTGGGCTTCCCCGGGCTTTTGGAATAACACATTCAGCCGACCGGTGACCATAAATGAATGAAACGACATTGGGAACAATATAATATTTAATTAACAAGGACATGTATATGGCAACGACAATAAAGATATTATATCATGTAAGCTATAACATATATTTAGTTGGAATACGACAAATATTAACGAATACAATGTTTCACACATATACAGGGGTATAGTCTCAATTTTATAGTATTACAATTATGGAAAGGTGTGTGCAAGAACATAATATTATTGGGTGTTTGCGAATCATAGTAATACTGGGGGTTTTGGGGGTATAAACTTATCTGAGATATGCATTTATCGACCAAAGGCGATAATAGTCTCTTTTCTTGTATTCTTGATTCAGCAACTGGAGCTTTAGGTTTTCAACTGGGATCATATTCTCTGCCTTATATTTCTATTTCAGGATTTCTTCTTAAGGCGGATGATCTCCGAGGGTTTCAGGCCAATTGTGTCTGGACTATCTTCACATTCTTGGCATTTGAGTGGTTGGTCTGCTTCTCTGCCTCTGGGAATGTGTCGTCTCAGCGTGCTTTCTGGAACATTGACGTTGGCATGACTTTCCGTCCGCTGGCCTCTCCGATAAAGCTGCTTTTCTTCTTCTCTTCAAGTGTGCATATCCTTTTTGGCACCTAATTTTCTCGACTGCTAATTGGCTGCTTTTGACCAATCGCGTAGTTTCTTTTATGTGCTACCTTACTGGGTCTGAATCTATTTTTAGACTTTGCCTACGCATATTTCTATGTGTGTCTACTTTGGGTTCTGTTGTGGGAGTGGGGAATAACGTATATGTGTGGGCTTGCATTCGTCACACATTAAACAGGAGCAGATGTGAATGGATACATATTGTACATTTAGATGAAAAATAAAGTGAAAATCTAACAAAATGCTAGACAAGTTATATGCTTTGTGAGTTTCCAACATAAAACCCATTTTTATAATTGATAAATAGCTTCTTTAAGAAACCAGTAAATAGTTTAATCTATAGATTTACTTGGTAAATTAATATGCAACTATTAACTAGAGATTCTTTCTATAAAGGTGTTAATAACAATGACCAATTAATGCAATATGTCAAAATACCAGCCAAATACCAATACATCCATACAAGATGTTACAAATGCTACAAGGTGGTAAATACCAAATTATATAAAATCTAAATTAATACCAACAGGAAGATAAGCCATATATGGAGCAACACAGTTTAATTAAAATCTATAAAAAACATTATCAAATTAAAAATCTAACTGAATTTTAAGGTAAAAGGTAGACTGTGTTTACAATTTACTTTTAACTCGGATCTTTGGTTAAATAAAGCATTCTTATCAAAGTACCTTTTGCAATTTTTCATGTAAACGCAGAAAACAGGGTTCATATAACGATCTATCAGGTCATCCCATAAGTTCTGTCCGAATTTTAACTTTTTGTTAAAATGAACAAAATTTAAAGAGTATTTTATAATGTCTAATGGAGCTGAACATTATTTTTATGTTTAGATACATTTAAACTGATCAAATTTTATTTCAGAGAACAATAAAATTAAATTTTGTTTGATTAAAACCCTGCTAACATGGAAGTACCCAAGAATCATTTGAGGCACATAATGCTTTATGAGTTCAAGAAAGGAAACTCAGCAGCTGAAGCGGCTCAAAACATTCACTCAGTTTATGGAGAGGAATGTGTGAATGAAAGAACTTGCAGAAGATGGTTTGCAAAATTCAGAGGTGGAGATTTCACCCTTGAAGATGAAGATCAACGGACGTCCAGTTGAGTTTGATGAAAAGCTTCTTGAAGCAGCCATTGAAGAAAATCCTGCTTTATCAGTTGAGGAATTGGCAGTGGTTCTCAGTTCAAACCATACAACTCTTCATTGTCATCTTCAACAACTTGGAAAAATTCCTAAACTTAGAAAATGGGTGCCTCATGAATTGTCTGAAAAAAACCTCAAATCCTGAGTTGACATCTCTTCTCTCCATTCTCGCCAACTTGTTTCACCTTTTTTGGATAGACTTGTGACTGGCAACAAAAAATGGATCTTTTATCAAAATGTTAAGCATTGTAGACAGTGGCTTGGTAAAGGGGAAGGACTCAATCCACAGCCCAGAATGGAACTTCATGAGCAAAAGGTTCTTCTTTCAATCTGGTGGAATCGCCAAGGAACAATCCACTTTGAATTCTTACCACCTAATGCAACAATTAATGCTCAAATATACTGTCAGCAATTAGAGTGTTTGAACCAAGCTTTGAGGAAAAAAAGATCTGCTCTAGTGAATCAAAAAGAGGTGATGTCTCATCAGGACAATGCATGACCCTACAAAGCAAGAATCACGCCACAAAAGATCGAAGGACTTGGGAGAAAATTCCTCATCCACCTTATTTACCCAATCTTGCTCCTTCAGACTACCATTTGTTTTGTAGCTTACAGAATCATTTGGAAGAAACAGCTTTTGTAACGCAGTAAGAGGTTAAAACTGACATTTGTGAGTTCTTCAAATCAAAGTGAAAAGAATTTTACAGTAATGGAATTAGTGAGCTTGTTAATAGATGGAAGGAAGTCATAGATAATCAGGGAAAATACATTGTTGATTGAATCTGTAATTAAATGTAACATTTGGTCACTTGTTTTCTTTATTCAAAATTTGGACTTAACTTATAGGATGACCTGATACATATCCTTGCTATTTTCAAAGTTTTCCATTTCAGCTTCAGAGTTTTCTTATCGTCTTTCAAACTCTAAAAATGTGTAGAAAGTGATGTATTACTTCTGTCAGTATTATTAGTAAAGGACAATATATGTTGATACTACTTAGTCTTGAAAGAATTCTTAGTACTACCAATATAGAACTTTTCAACTGTCAGATTTTCCATTGTAGAGATAGAACAGATAAACAAGAGATTTAGTTAAACATTTGTTTGGCAATGGGCATTGGTCAGGATTCCTACAATTACATTGACAGAGTATCCTTAAAAATATTTCCCTTGGAACTTGATTATGATTCAGACTATTAAATTGGTTTGAAGTTTTATTGTTGTGTAACTTTATGATCTTCTCAAGATTATTGGTGCAGCTATAACCTAGTTTTAATGTGTTTCTGTTAAATATTTTACTAAGAGAGTTACTTTTAGGAAAATGTTTATCAATCAAATGAAATGGGCTTTCAATCTCATTTTTCGTCTTAAGTCTTTAAAACAAATTTTTTTAAATATCCTGTTATCTTTGTGATGAGAATATTTTTCTAAAAAATTCCTATTTTTTCCATGCTCGACTATTAAATAAATGTAAACAGTGCGCAACCTTAGGGGAGTGAAATATATATATATATATACATACATACATACATACATACATTCAGGTAAGACGAGAACAAATATAGTACAATTCCAACATTCATAGCATTTAATTTAAAAGAGGGCTCAATACAAAATAGAGCAATATTCTTTATTTTAGGATATTACATCAAAAACATGTTAAAATTGGTATACAATTGCAGTCATGTTCCAATGCACATACATCTCATCAGGTGGTTGTAAATTACTGGCGAGTGAATAGTTTAATCAGATTTAAAAGCAAAATACAGCCTCTTTTTATGAAAAGTGGAGTGGTTATAAGATTTGTGGGCTTTGCTTAGATGAACCAATGAAAAATGATCTACGTTAAAAAGTTCTCATTAGTTATATATATATATACATATATACCTATATATATATATATATATATATATATATATATATATGCATACACACATTTCCTCTTTAACTGAAATGGAATTTTCTTATTAAATGATTAGCATTGGAATAAAATGTAAATATATGATAAAAGCGAATTTATTTATTTCTTGAGATCAAAAAAAATTCCATGAAAGTAAATCTTTTTCTGCTTAAAATTTTTTAAAGTTTATTTTTTTTCAATAAACATGTAAGATCATTTGCTCAAAATAAGTATATTTTATCATTTTCAGTCATCCATCGGGGAAAATATGGTATTAAGCAAGGTTTTAAATTTTAAAATATTTCCCTCACATTGGAGATAAAAAGAATATTTATCTAACAGACATGAATCATTGTGAAATCAAAATAATAATTAACAACAAAGCAGATTGAATTAAATTAAATGTAGCACAAATCCAATATGAAATTTGTAAAAATAAATTTTTCACAAGCATTTTTAGTGTTTGCAAATAAAAAATATTAAATTGCTTCAGTACATTAAAATTATTGAAACAATTTCTTGAAAATAACGTCTTGTTTACTTAAAAAAATGGGCATTCTAAACTCCATATTTCATGCCGCAGTCAGTAAAATTATTTAGATTTGATTTATTTACACAAATTAAATTCATTATTCGTCGAAGATTTTATTCTCTTAAGATAGTAATTGTCCATAATATATTGTATTCATAAAAGTAATTAAAAGCTTCTCTAATTAAATAATATATTAGTTTTATTGGTTTTTTTTTTATGTTACAATCCACAGAAGATTTTTGGTAAACGGTGTTTATGCTTAACAAAAACAAATTCATGATTTAAATGCACCAATGAGGCCTGCTTTTAACTAATATAAATACAAAGGTAACAGACGTAAAAAATAATTTAATTCTTTTGTGAATAAGTCCTGAAAATTTCATTAAAATTTAACAATTATTTGATTTTAGCAAAAATTTCCAAATCATTGTTTTTTATTTAGCCAATGCAAAATTCATACAGAATTTTGAGATTTAAAACTTTATAAATTATTCCAATGAAAAAAAAAAAAATTCTTGTAAAAATTAATTATTCATCAAATATTTCTTTTTTCTTAAGACAAAAAGTAGCCATGAGAAATTTTATTCATAAAAGCAATTAAAAGATTTTCTTATTAAATAATGTCTTAGTTTTATATACATTTTTTATTTTATGATTCAGAAGACTTTCAGTAACTGGGGGCCCCATTTTACAAAACAAGGAGTTCTGCATATAATTAATATAGACATTAAGCAGTAAAAAATAAAAAGAAGCAGGTTGACTAAAACAATTTGTTTATTTAAATTCTCCTACAACTTGTCCTCATGTATAAATATCAAATGCTACAAAAATAAATTTCTTAAAGTTTCATAGAATTAAATAAGGGGAGGTAACAAATGTAAAAAAAAGTATTTTTACAAAGATTTTCTAAAAAAGGATCATTTCTAAAATAATTTAATTCATTTGTGAATAAGTCTCATAATCCAATAATTATTTGATTTTTGCAAGAATTTACAAGTCAATGTGTTTTTCACTGCAAAAAAAGAAAACAGTAAAATTTTCTATAATAATTCTGGTCCCTCACCCCACACATGCAAGAAAAACGAGATTTTTAATGAAAATTTAAGTTGGTTCAAAATGGGATAAACTGTCATCTAAAAATGAAAATAACACTGGCATCTCATTTTAACTAAAATTACACAAAAATATCTTGAAATACTAAAGAGCAAATTGGTTTTAATGAGAGCCTCCAGAGAAATTCAGAATCTCCTGAAACTCTTCTGGACGATCTCCTTTTCTAAGTTGGAGAATACTGCCATAATCCATTGGTGTTACAAGAAGTTTTGTTGGTCTCTTGCTTAACTATGCACCACACATAATAATAATCAAGGAGGTTGCAGTCTGGGGACTTAGGTGGCCAGATGCAAGAGATGATGTAGTTGCATAAACTAACTGAAAGCCATGACTGGATTCTGCTGCTTGTGTGGCATGGTGCAGAATCCTGTTGTCAGACAATATGGTCTTCCATCAGCCACCTTCTTGACCCAGGGCAGCAGTACCTCCTCAAGGTACTTGATGTAGGCTTCTGTCTAGAGTGTCAGACCCTGTGGGAAGATGAATGGAGGCATGTCACAATCACTAATGATCACTTCTAACACCAGGATGTTGACTTGATATATCATCCAATTCTTTCCGATTTCTCTGCACTGTCCTCAGATTCATTCTGTTCCTATGGGAGCTTCCAGCACAAATTCCAAGCAGTGCAGCATATAGTTTCCAAATTTCTGTCGGAGTGAATTACTGTTTTTCTCACAGATGGTGCCCAACTGACCCTACTAAACCGTGCAGTCGACAAAATCAAAAACAAAACAACACGTATGCACAAAATCAAAAAGATAAAATAAAATGGCGACAATTTATCTATCGCACCCTGTATATTGTCAAAATAGTTTATTCAGTTATTCAAATAGGATTATTATACAATACAACATTGATAGATTTCGTTTATCATTATAAATGTATAAATTTAAAATAGGGGTTAAGATTCTTAACTTTAAGATAAAGAATAAAAAGTACAATGTTTGTACGTCCACAAAATGGAGAAAAAATTCAAACATACCCGGATGAAAACATACACAAACCAAACGTAATGAAAACAAAGTTTTATCGTCAAATTTTTTATGTTATTATTGAGAGGAAAGATCAAAGTATTTTTTGATCATTTAATTAAATTTTTGACTTCTTTTTAGAAATTTTGATTAAAAAACTTGTTTTTCGTGTCTCACCGGTTTTACTAACATTTTTAAATGCCACCCCTACTTTTTTTTTTTTTTTTTTTTTTTGCAGTGACAGACACGTTGATTTGGAAATTCTTGCACAAATCAAATAATTGTCGGATTTTAATGAAATTTTCAGGACTTATTCACAAATGAATGAAATTATTTTAGAAATGTTTCTTTTAGAAAATCTTGGTAAAAATATTTTTTACGTGTTCCACCGCATTTAATTTTAAGAAAACTCGAGAAATTCAACCAGATAATTTTTATTTTTCAGGGAGAATATTAGTTAAAAGCAGAATTTAAATCATTAATTGTTTTTTTTTTTGTAAAATCGGACACCAGAAAATCTGTTCTGAATCGGAAAAAAAAACATAAGGTTTTGTTTTAAATTAATTGCTTTTTAAAAAAAATAATATTCTCTTAAGAAAAAAAAAAACAAATTCGATAAAAAATGAATTTTTACAGTTTTAATTAGAATAATTAATATTTTAAAATCTTTTAAAGTTCAGTTTCAAACAAACTCTTGTTAGGAAAGACTGTCACTAAATGAAACTATATAATTTTTTTTTTTTTATTATCATGGAATCTGAAGCGGCCATCAATATTAATAATGAATCTATTATTATTTGTTTAGAGTAATAATAAAGTTCCAGGCACTTACAAGAGGTTCAAATACGTAAACTTTGATGATTTCAATATTGAAAAAAAGACTTACTAATGCTTGACGACGTCGTAATAATTGTCTGTCGCACGTTTCATTTTGATTTTTGAAGAACTCAACTTTCCTTCCTCACAGCCTGAAGAGCGCCATTACAGAACAGTCTTTTAGATATTTTTTTTTTTTTAACTCTAGTACAAAAAGAGGCGTTCGTTCAGACATACCTGCTGGATTTATTTTAACAAATTTAAATTTTAGTTACCACCAAAAATTGAGTTAAATCAAATTCATTAATCCTTCTTTTAAATGACTTCGAAATGTACCTCTCTGACAAATAGAGTGTAACCCGGATATAAGAGAGATTTTCTCTGGTCCCAAATTAGAGCCTGAAAAATGTATATAAAATAGACCAAACCCGGATATAAGAGACTTCTTCTCCGGTCCCGACAACTCTCTTATATCCGGGTTACACTGCATTGGATTTTGAAGAAATTTTTAAATTTGTTGTGTAAAAAGAAAATGATTATCTACAAAATAAAAAAAAATGCTAGAAACGAAATTAATACGCAAACTTGGTCATTAATTATTATTTCCTTTCTAACATTTTATTTTGTAAATATTCATGCTCTTTACAAAGTTTGCTCATTACAGTGTAACCCGGATATAAGAGAGATTTTCTCTGGTCCCAAATTGGAGCCTGTGTTAATGTATATAAAATAGACCAAACCCGGATATAAGAGACTTCTTCTCCGGTCCCGACAACTCTCTTATATCCGGGTTACACTGTAATTGTTTTTTTAAATAAAAGCTTTACAACAGTTGCTTTTCTACACAGAAAAAGGGGTTTACTATAAAATAAAAAAAAAAAAAACACTTGTCATCACTTTATGGCATAACTTTAATGTGCAGTAATTTTGGACGAGGAAGGTCAATTAAGAGCAGTAAAAAGGCTGTTAATTAAGTTTCCGCGTGCAAAATGTTCCGCACTGCATGTAGTTAAGCAAGGCCAGTAATGGC
This sequence comes from Acanthosepion pharaonis, assembly GCA_903632075.3. Taxonomy (NCBI): domain Eukaryota; kingdom Metazoa; phylum Mollusca; class Cephalopoda; order Sepiida; family Sepiidae; genus Acanthosepion; species Acanthosepion pharaonis. Next base: position 440,680 of record CAHIKZ030005549.1, read on the forward strand.
CAACGGCTGAATACAACTGAGTTCAAACTTTTATTGTCGATAACTCCAAAACGGTTGTTTTTCTCAAAATTTAATAGTTATTTCGAGTTCAGCATCTATATTCTATATTTACATGGAAATATGACGATTTGGGAAAATTTTAATAGATATTTAGCGCGGGGTTTAAAAAGCAAATTTACCAATTTTTTCAGGTTCGATGAGTAATGAGTGATGAACATGCTAATGTTTTTAAATTAATTTTTCTTTTACTACAAATTAGCATAAGTCTACTATCCTTCAAATAAATAAAACCAAAACTTAAATTACAAGAAAAAAATTTCTTTTTGAGTCCATGGCAGTAAAAAGAATAATTAACAATTTAATTTATTAACTTATTTTTCTAGCATTTAAAAGAAACATTCAAATAAAATATCCCCTTCAGTGTTGCACCATTTCTCTGTAACATTCTAAGCACCAAATACTGTTTTTTTTTTTTTAAATTCAATGAAGCGAATGTTTTAGAAAAAGTAATGCAGCAGAATTGACAGCCTGAACTAAGGGGATAAAAAATTATCTGAGCTCATAATATGAAATAATAAGGAGGAACACAAAACGTTTTCTTTTAACAAGAACAAACAATATTTATTTTTATGTATGTCAATAATTTACAAGCATAATTAATAAGAGTTACTTCCCTTTAACTGGAATTAAAGTCTTTACTAAGGAAATATTTCTATCTGAACTCATAGAAAATTTAATGAACTTGCTGCTCAAAATGTTCACTGAGAGAAAGTTGAAAATATATTGAGTAAACTTTTAGCTTTAGAAAAGTTGAAGGAGTGAATGTTCCGTAATGTTTGTAATTAAGTTTCATTGCTTGTCGTTGAATATTCATAATATGTTAGTTTGTAATGAAGTTTGAAAAGTTTCGACGTATGTGTATGTGTGACTATGTTTTCATGGCATCCAAACACAAGGGGTCGAGAGTGATTTCTTTACCGCTACATTTTTTGTAAGTGAAGGAAATCAAAAGAGAGAAAAAACTAACTTGTGTCTGGTATTTATAATCAACGTAATCACATGGTAGGCTCCTAGAAAAGAAGCACGAAATTTTAACTTGGTCACAGACTAGAAAAAGACTTGTGTGTGGATGGATTGTAACGCCCATTTGTGTGTTTATTGACCAATTAAATGTTGAGATTTTCTGAAAATATGTATGAATCTGAATAAGTTCTGTGATCCGCTTTTTGCACAGATTTGCACAAGTTATTTTTAGCTATTGACATGATATAGAATTAAAATTCTACAGTAAAAAATGTATTTTTCAGTTAACAGTAATGTTTCACACTGTAGCAGCCAACGGAAAGGCTGCCACATAAATAAAATATAAGGAAAATACAGGAAGATATTACCACCAAAAACTGATTTACAATAAAGGTAGATTTCTTAATAAAAAGGCCAAAGTTTTATTATTGGCAAAACAACGAACAACTTAAGGTTAATTTTCAGTGTTTTGGAGTTATAGACAGTGAAAGTTTGGATTCATTTGCATCGCGGACAGCCATTACTATTAGTTTGTATATATTCGCTACAGAATAGCTATCAGTATATAGATATCATTGTGCAAACTGAGCGTGTGTACATAAATAGTTCTTGTGTGCAATAATTGAGACAAATTTAGACAAAAAATATCAGTTCTAAGCTTAGGTTTCTGTAGTCTTCTACGTTTAGCTTTCCTCAACGAATGTATGCAAACAACGCAAGTAATGGCTGCCACCAACAACATGAACGAATCCGAACTTTCACTGTCGATAACTCTAAAAAGATTTGAATGGAGCATGTACAATTACACATAAATGTAAGTATTCTGGAAATTTTTAATGTGAACTGAATTCAGGTGTTACACTGCAAATTAACCCAACTTAATTACATTTATGTACATATGTTGATTTGTTAGAACTGAAAGGAGTTACCACCTGGTAAGGGGAGAAATAATTAAAAAAAAAACACATTAAAAATAGTCATAGTGTGAATGTGTAGATATGCAAATGTGGTTAATTTAATAGTCCTGAAAAGGTGCAAGATAACCACATGCACGTGGTCTTTGGAAATGTTCATGTTTGATATAGTCTTGGATGAAAAGAAAAGTTTGTGTTTGAAACTCATCAACGTCTCAGTTAATAAGTTCAAGTAAAATCACTTAAATGAAGTGATTTGGGATTGGTAAGTAAAATCCAAAAATGGTGGTGTGCAAAATGAAGAAGATGCCATATGTGGCATGCCATTATGTAAATTCAGAAAAGTGGTGGGAAACCAAATCACGATGTCATGTCACTACATAGAATTCAATATGGTGATGTGTCAAATGAAAAAGAAAACCAAAAATGATAATCACATGCAAGTGGTCTTTCACAGTTTGGATTATGGATTAACTGCCTGAAGGACACTGTGTAGAATGGATTATGAAAAACTTAATCTTCCCAAAATTAAGGGCGAATAACCCAATGACAGTTCAAATTTACATATTTATTGATTATTCCTCAGTATTTGAGACTAACATAAATTTGCTCCATTTTGTATATTCACTGACAAAGGTGAGACACAAAGAATTCATGTTCCAAAGATGAATTACAAACTCTTCTTGTAGTTAAGGGCATATCACCTCTTCATGGGTCATCTAATGTCAAAACTTAATTTTCTAGAAAGCATTGAAGTAATATGATATGTTATTCTGCTTTTACAACTGAAGACATGATAGATGATACTCAGCTATTGTATTTGTGTGGACATAATTACTAGGAAGCAATATGTGCATTTTAGATTTTAGATTTGTTGAAGTTTTATTTTGGGATAAAATTGGATTTCTTTAGAAATTTGTAGGACATTATATGAATTAATTTCATTTAATTTCAAAATTTAATTTTCTAAGGAGTATACAGAGTCAAGCCTTTTGGCAGAGATTGACCTTGAAATGTCTCATGCAGGCACACTAAGCTATGATATTATCACTCATTTCCTTTGTAGCTGTGCTTGGAAGGAAAGTGTGTATAATATGGTTATCTAACATCACAACAGTAGTTGCATCAGTGACCATGTCTTGTGCAGCAGATTTGGGCCAAGACAACATTCCCCAGGTCCAAAAACCACCATATTCCACAGATCACACACCTGGCAATTTTTTCTCTTTCCAAAAATCAAATTCCACTTGAAAGGAATAAGATTTCAAGATATTGATGAAATCCAAGAGAATAAAATGAGTCAGCTGCTTGCTATCCCAAGAAATGACTTCAGAAGGGGACTACTTTGAAGGAGATTAAATGCTGAACTGATATGTGTTGTAGTTTTCTTTTTATAGCATCAGTCCTACTACTTTTGGATCTAACCTCATATGTAGCTTGTCTTTTTTCAGAGATGCTAGCTAAGTTCTGAGGAGTTGTTTAAAATTTGCTCACTATTAAGAAATGATATTCATTTGTAAATGAAAATCTTTTTTTTAAGTTTATAAAAAATGTGATCACTCATTTCAACATTATCTTTTTTACATTATTTGGACTAATGTCCATCTTTGTCGCCATATTTATTTCAATGTTTCAGCCATTGTATGCTCCAGCCTTCTTCAGGTGGTTGGAATGTCGACCAGAACCCTTTATTTTACTCACTGGGGTAGACTTTTCTAGCTCCACGTGCCATGTTTAATGGATATCAGTTATCTCCTGTTAATACTGAAGACGGCTGGAGCATACAACAGCCGAAACATTGTGATAAATATGGTGACAAAGATGAGGAGAATAGTCCGAATAATGTAAATAGTGTACATAATACCTCATCTCAGAAATATAGACAGATACTGAAAAAAATGACCTTTTGATAAATGGTCCTTGCCTAAGAGAAGAGTTAAAAGATGACCTGTTGAAAAATATATTAAGAAGAGAGGAAAATAAAAGATTAAGAATACAGTAGATAACGATTGACTATTTACAATGTTAACAATTTTATATACAAGAAACTAAACAAAATACCAGAGAGGAAAGCTCATCAGAACAATTACCATAAAATTTATTTATAGAAAAAACACAAGAAAACTACATTACTGTGATAGGAATGGGACAGAGGTCAAAAAAAGAACAAAAATTAAGAAAACAGTAGATAATGATTGACATTGCATTTAGATGTTTGAAAATCAAAGTTGGTTGGAAGGCAAGCAGCTAGAAGAGAGTTCCAGAAGTGTGATAGAAGAAATTGTTAGCATAAAACTTATAGTTACGTCTAGCCATTTCAACTGTAAAATGATGAGACCTAGCTGCCAATCTAGTACTGCACTTAAATTCATAAAGTCTAGGTACCATAGAGGAAATTAATATTTATTTTTGCAAACTAACAGAAAGAAACATCTACAAACACTACCAAGTGGTCAGGGTTTTTTCTTTAATCATATCAAGGCAATAAAGCCACTAGGATGCAAGAGGTTACTGAGTGTTAGAGAATATGAGAAAAACTACTATTAAGGAGAGAGGACAATAAAAGAATAAGAATTAAGAAGACAGAGATAATGATTGACGTTGCATTTAAAATTTGGAAGATCAAAGGCAATAAAGCCACTAGGATGCAAGGGGGTTACTGAATGTTAAGGAATATAAGGAAAACTACTATTAAAGAGAGAGGACAAAGAAAGAAGAATTAAGAAGACAGGAGATTAAGAAATATGGACAGATACGGAAGTGATTTAGCTTGTAATGACAAAGTGTGTGTTTACATTCCAAACACTTGATTTCCAACTGACTGTTAGAGCAACAAAAGGAATTGTCTGGCTTTGAACTTATCAGTTAATTCACTTTTATCAAGTTTAAGGTTTGATAATCATGTAAAACAAGGAATCTAATACCATGCCACCCCCCCCCACAATTGACACCAGAAATTTTAGCTTCTCTCCAAGGTCAAAACTTTGGTATTTGAACAAATGAAGTCAATCTAGTAGTTCCAATATATGTGGAATGAATACAAAAACATCCCCCCTCCCAAAATCCATCAATAAAACATACAGATGCATGCTGGGAATTTTTCTAGCCAATAATTATAGGCCACTTCTTGGTCTCATCTGCCATATTTCTGTTCTTCATTAAATGAAAACAATTCTTGTAAAAATTCATTACTCATCAAAAAACATTTTAAGACCATAAAAGCAATTAAAAGCTTTTCTAATTTAAATAATATTATAGTTTTATTGCATTTTTATTTTACAATTCAGAGTAGATTTTTGGTAAATGGTGTTTTTGTAGACAAAAACAAATTGATAATTGAAATTCCCGAAGGTGTAATGCTTTTAACTAATATAAATAAAAAGAGGGTGGAATTTTAATTTCTCAAAATTTCATAAAATTACATGGGGGTAACAGATGTAAAAAAATTTTTACCAAGATTTAGTGTGTAATGACATATCTTTAAAGTGTGTATTTACATACCAAAATATATCTCCCCATTTAAAAATTTGAAGTACCCTATTTTATACCATATAAAAATATTCTATGTATTCTATTTAAAAAAAAAAAATATATACTATATTTTTAAAATTTTCTATGTACCCTATTTAAAAAAATAAATTATGTACCCTATTTTATGTACCATACTTTTAAAAATTTTTATGTACCCTATTTAAAAAATAAATTATGTACATTACATTACATACCATATTTTAAAAATTTGACAAATTGGAGACAAGCGAATTTCTCTGTAAAGGGAGAACACCTATTACAACACACAATCTTTTCATAATAATGTCACATAGAGACTACCATATATGGAAAAAGGGAACACTTAAAATAAAAAAAAATATATATATAAAAAATATTGGTGTAAAACGACTTATATTAAGCTTTTCTTTTGATTCATAAATAAAGTTTCCACTTAATTATAATATCACCTAAAAGAAATGTGGCAATACTGAATGTTGAACTATTTTCATATTATTATAATTAAAATTTAAAAATAAAAGGAAAAAATTCTTGTAAAAATTCATTATTCATTGAAAACATTTTTTTTCTTAAGACAATAGTGTTCTTAATATAACTTACAAAAACAATTAAAAGCTTTTCTAATTAAATAATGTCATAGTTTTATTACATGTTTGAACTTAACTTTTGGAGATTTTCAGAAAACAAGCAAAAATTGGAAAAAATAAATTTGATGATTTACATTCTCCAAAGTGTCCTACTTTCAACTAATAAAAAAACGTTTAGACATGATTTAATTTCTCGAAATTTCATGAAAATAATTAAGTGGGGTATAACATATGTAAAAAAAATATTTTTTACCAAGATTTTCTAAAACAAAATATTTCAAAAATAGATTCATTCTTTTGTAAATCTGAATGTTTCATTAAAATCCGACAATTATTTGATTTTTGCAAGAATTTCCAAATCAATGTTTTTCCCCCGGAAAAAAGCACAAAAACTCTTCATTGTAAAAATTACTTACATCACTGATGTTAAAAAAAAAAAAAAAAAAAAAACAAGATTTTTATTTGTTAGAAAGGTTGAAAATTTTTTTAAATAATTAAAAAATACTTTGGTCTTTCCTCTTAATAAAAGCAAGCATTTTGACGATAAAATTTTGTTTTTATTAAGTTTGGGCCTTTTTTTATCATGCTATGCTTTTTTTTTTTTTCACTGAGCATGTGGACATGCCTACATAAGGCTATTAAGAACAGACATATTTCAGTATGGACATAAAAAAAGGGAAAAATGTCAGCTGACCCTGTTCAAATGTTGAATTGCATGAAATTGCTGGAGGTACTATTAATTGGATAATAATTATTAAAATTCTACAAAAAGTAGATTGAATGGGTGTGAAAAAAAAATGGAAAAAGAAACTAGTTAATACTCATGTTTTAAAACAATAAAATTATTTTCAGAATGTTTCCAAAGAAAATTGATCACAGAAATAACTAGACAAGATTCAGTAAAATTGAACAAAACTGAAGTTTTAAAAATGCCTAAAAAATTTATTTATATACAGAAATTAATTTTTCTTTTAATTCAGACTAGCTTTGGGCCATTATCTTTAAAATAGAACAGAAATTTAAGTTTAAAGGCAGCATTCAAATTATTTAAAATGTGCTCATGGTGGTACCAAGAAAGAAAATTAGGCAAATTTTAAAGACAACAAATTATTATACTCATTGGAAATATTAAATTTAATTAAATTTAAAGTAAAATAAAGGTATCTGCCTATATTTCTGAGATGAGGTATTACATACACTATTTACATTATTTGGACTATTGTCCTCATCTTTGTCGCCATATTTATTACAATGTTTCGGCCATTGTATGCTCTGTCCTTCTTCAGGTGGTTGGAATGTCAAACTGAAACCGATATTTCGCTCACTGGTGTAGACTGTTCTAGTTCCACGTGCCATGTTTAATGGATGTCAGTTATCTCCTATTAATTCCCCTCTCCAAGTTCTCCACTGCCTTAACCGGGTATTGAACTCACACTCTTTGGGTCTTGGCTGAAATATTGTAATAAATATGGCAACAAAGATGAGGACAAGAGTCCGAATATTGTAAATAGTGTAAAATAAGGGTTCAGGAAAGGTTTTTCACTTTTAAAAGTTCATTTTAAATTTGCAAATCTGTGATGGTACCTAATTTTAGTTTTGAAAGACTTTTTAATAAAGTGAATTATATTGTGTTATCAATATAAACGATTTGAGCAATCAATTTTTATTTCAGTTCAAAGCATTTTGCTTATTGGAAATATTCTTGGAATTCTTACCAGTTATTTTAGGTACCTATTTTGAGAAAATCCTGTTAATTAATCCTTAAATTTACTAACAGACTTTGAAACTCATCTGGCAAATAAATATTGGATTTTAAAGAGATTTTTTTAAATTTGTTTACATTTTTTAAATGACCATTCGATGAGTGAAGAGGGAACCAGCCAAGGTTTTAAAAATGCCTAAAAAAGCATGGACCCTGCACAAGGACGACATGCAAATTTGTGAATTGTTCCATATTTCTTAAATCAAACTGTATTCCAAAATATAACTTCAACAAAACTACACCATAAAACGCACATAACACCACCTCTAGTAATTATGTCCACAGAAATATGTATATGTACAAAAGCTGAGTATCATTTACCATGTATTCAGCTGCGAAAGCAGAATAACGTATTATCATATTTTTATTACTTCAAAGCTCCCCAGAAAATTAAATTTCAGTATTAAATGACCCATAAGGAGTTGATACGCTGTTAAACAAACAGATCAATTAATCAATCAAAATTGTTCATTTAAATTTCAATGTTGAAATATTTGTAATAAAACTTAGAAATATTTCAAGATTGAAATTTAAATGGACAATTTTGATTGATTAATTGATCTGTTAGGGTCGCTTATCATCTGGTTCACAGGCCTTCCCAGTTTTTGAATAGGAGTAGAGAGTTTTATGTAGAGAAAAAGTGTGCGAAAAGCAAAGAAATAATCTTCAAACTCAGTTCTACAAATTTAAATAATTTTATTCTTGGGTATGAAAGTAATCTTTGTTTTCTTTGAAGTTGAAAGAAACAAGTTACAATGTTCCCTGCAAATAAAGTTGAACAAAAAATATTTTGCTTTCTTTTTATACAAAATAACAGAAATGAATTGCGTTAATATGAGAGATAATCACACATTAAGGTGTTTTATGTATGCGTCTTAATGTTTGTGTGATTGCAGCATAAAGCATAGCTTCCAGTTGACCTTTTTTGTCCTACTAAGATTTGCTTTGTTTATATATTCTTGCTCATATGTTTTTCATGTTTTATAATGTAAAAGTCAGAAGACACTTAAACTCAAAAAATTATATGACAAGCTGAGTCGTCAGTATGGCTACAGTCCTGGTCAGTGGTTTACTGAAAACTGTTTTAGTGAATTTACATTACATTATTTATATGAAAAAAAATGAACCACAGGAAGTTAAAAGTTAGTTTTAATGAACTCAGATGTTTATTGGTTAATAAATATATTTCCCAATTTTTTTTAATATCTCTTTTTAAGAGGGAAATATTGTTAATCATTTTCTGGAGTGATCTTTCAAATTATCGTAACAGGGATGCCGTCTACTTTTTGAAAACTGGAATGGCATTTGGGATAATTATATGCTTGTAAAAGAATTTTCCATAATTAAAAAAAAGTAAATTCTGAGACTACTGATGTATCCATTCAGACAGCAAATGCAGATCTAAGACGACTAAAAATTTGTTTTCTGATCAAAAGGTTTTCAAAGCTGAACTGAATTTCATTGTATAGCCACAAACATTGAGGCTGATTAAGATGCAGGTTTTGGAGATTTAATCAAAATAAATTACAAACTTGAATGTTTTGTTATTTTTACTGGAAAATATAGAAACATTTTGAATCATCCATAGTCATCAAAGCAAATTGTTTTGACCCTAGTTAGGGGGTTAACTATTTAACCCTAGATGGGTCCCTAACATGTCAGGGTGGACATGGAAATAACAGCAATTAAATGGTGCTGGATGTAGTTTATTGTCATACCCAGGACACAAATTACAAACTTCACAAGACTATAGCTTTTTCTTTTAATATGTTTAAATATATAGTTCCTTGAAGAGGAGGAGGTACAAACTCCACAAGAATATGGTTTCTATTTCATATGTTTTCTGTTATGTATAACCAAATTTGACTTCTGTGAAAAGGAACAACCACACACTTCACAAGAATATGGTTTCTCTCCAGTATGTATTCGCATATGCACTACCAAATTTGATTTCTGTGTGAAAGAAGAACTACACACTTCACATGAATATGGTTTCTCCCCAGTATGGGTTCTCATGTGTTTGCTCAAAGGCGATTTTGTTGAAAAGGAATAACCACACACTTTACAAGAAAATGGTTTTTCTCCAGTATGTATTCGCATATGTACTAACAAATCTGATGTCTGTGAAAAGGACGAGCCACATACTTCACAGGAATATGGTTTCTCACCTGTGTGGGTTCTCATATGTTTTTTCAAAGACGATTTCATGAGAAAGGAACAACCACATGCTTCACAAGAATATGGTTTTTCGCCTGTGTGCATTCCTATGTGGGCTATCAAACATGACTGCCAGGAAAAAGAAGAGTCACACACATCACAAGTAAATGGTTTTTCTCCAGTATGTATTCGCATATGCACCACCAAATTTGACCTCTGTGAGAAGGAAGAACCACATACTTCACAGGTATATGGTTTCTCCCCTGTGTGTGTTCTCATGTGTTCACTTAAAGTTGCCTTCCCGGAAAAGGAAGAACCACACACTTCACAAGAAAATGGTTTCTCGCCAGTATGTATTCGCCTATGTATGACCAAATATGAACTCCGTGAAAAAGAAGAGCCACACACTTCACAGGTATATGGTTTCTCCCCTGTGTGTGTTCTTATATGTTTGCTCAGAGTTGACTTTTCTGAAAAGGAACAACCACACACTTCACAAGAATATGGTTTCTTGCCAGTATGTATTCGCCGATGTACGGCCAAATATGAAGTCTGTGAAAAAGAAGAGCCACACACTTCACAGGAATATGGTTTCTCACCCGTGTGTGTTCTCATATGTTTTTTCAAATATGATTTCTTCAAAAAGGAAAAACCACACACTTCGCAAGAATATGGTTTCTCCTTTGAGTGTGCTTGCATTATGGCAGTTCAAGTTCCAGATATACTATAAGAATATAGTTTATATTTAGTGTGGATATTTGGTATTTTAAATGTGAAATATTACAGAAGTGAATTTATATCCAGATATTTCAGGACAATTTTTTTTCTGGGAATATTTTCATATATCCTGTTTCACGTTATAAAAAAAATGATGATCCATTCAAAATATCTGAAAAAAAAAAAAAAAAGGAAAATGTAAATTGTAAGGATATAGTCATTCCAGAAATTAAATCAGTTTTATAAACACACATTTCAATAGATGCAGATGAATATTATATACAAATCTGTAATTCAAGTTTAAATATATATATATATATATATATATATATATATATATATATATATATATATATTTTGAAATGTTTTTATAAAAAAAAATTTAGCTCTACTATGTAGAAACATATTAATAGTTGTGTAATACATTTTTTTGCAACATGTTTTATATATATATATAAAATAAATATTATTTAGCTCTACTATGAACTGAATTTATTTAGCCCTCTTTTAAAAAAAAATACTACATAAAGTAGAATCCTATCCCATTTGTTTTCTCATTTTATCCTGGAATACTTTTATATATGTTTGAATAAAAACAAACTGCTTTAAAGTGAAAACATAAGGAAAAAATAATTTATATGGGAATGGAATCTTTGCCTGATGAAGTTTCAAGACTGGAATCTTCAAAACATATTATAATAATATTTTTAAAAATCCACATTGAGCTAAAAAAACGGATATCATCCTATATATATATATATATATATATATATGTTACCTAGTTTTGCATAATGTGTATACATATATATATATATATATATATATGTACATATATATATATATGCACACACTTCAAATTTATATTGGAATGGAATTTCTTTATTTATTAAATCTTTTTCATTTGCAAAACAAAAAAATACTTCAGGTATATAAAACTTTTTAACTAAATATGGATATCTTCAGTTTAGAAATGTGTGAAATTGTATTTTGGATTAAAAAACCCTTCAAAGGGAGAAGAATATTTTTTTGCCATATTCCAGTCACTGAATAACATTTGGGTTACTACTTAATTTAAATTTTGACTTAAAAATACAATAGTTAAACAGTTGAAAACATAAGGAAAATTAATTTCCTTTAATAATATGTGGTACAAAAAACCACTCTTTGCCTGATCAAGGTCAACTAGAAAAAGGACTGGAACCTGGTGTTGTAAAAAAATATGGAAAATAAAGCATAATATATATTTTTGAAAGTGAGTTTAAAAAATCCACATTATACTTTAAAAAAAATTTTTGAAATATATTTCTTTCTTAATGATAAAATTTTAAAATGGAATATATATATATATATAAAAAACAATCACTTAGTTTATATTTAATTTGAAATGGAATTTCTTTAATAAAAGTTTAGAAAAATTTGCTAAAACAAAATGGATACTCTCTTTCAAATACGTTTTAGTTTTTATCCACTCTTTAGCTTTATGAACACTCAATTATTAAATTCTTCATAGAAATTTAGAATTTAGATAAATTCCTACAGACATATCTAAGAAAATGAAAGAATAAATTTATTAAGGTTGGTAAACATGGACTTCACCACTTACCCACTATAGCTCACAATGAGATCTAGTGCTAAAAGGAAATGGTTTTATCTATGACACTACTTCCTCACTTTGTTTTTAACTATCTCCTCAGTTGAATTTCTTTTTTCATTTTTCATTTCAAAAAACAATGATTAGAACTGAAAGGGGTTGTGGTGAAATACTTATTACATGGAACCTTAAAGTGGTCTGTTTTATTCAAAAACACATGATGAAAGTGAATTTATACATTTTTTTCTTGAAGCCAAATCATAAAAATAAAACTTTTTCTCTTTAATTGAAATGGCTTTTAAATCGTCTATTTTTTTTAATAAACATGTCAACATCAATTAGAAGTGAAAAAGATAAATTCCTACAGACATTTAAGAAATAAGAATAAATTTTATAAACATGAACATTTGAGATCCTAAACCAGATTATTTTTTCTTCTGGATCAAATCGAGTGGTCATTCATAAAGTGGAATTAGCCAAATCATGAAATAAATCTTTTTGTGAAAAAGCTTTGTTATGATGTCTATCCATTTTTCAGTATATATTAGTCTGGTTATCATACGTCATTTACTCAAAGTAAGTGTATTTTATCATTTTTAGTCATCCATATGGGCAAATGGGAAGGTTGTAGGAATAAGGAAGGCTGTAAATTTAAATTTAGCATAACTGCAAAAAGTCTTATGCTATTTTGTAGTTTAATTTTTTGCAGTATATATTGGCTTGGTTCTTACAAGTCATTTGCTCAAAAAAGTGTATTTTATCATTTTTAGTCATCCATATGGGAAAATGGTTTCAAATTTAAACATATTTCCCTTACATTACAGATAAAAAGAATATTTATCTACTAAAAGACATGAATGATTGTGAAATCTAAATAATAATTAACAACAAAGCAGAGTGAATTAAATTAAAAGTAGTACAAATCCAATATGAAATTTGTAAAAATAAATTTTTCACAGGCTTTTTTAGTGTTTGCAAATGAAAAATATTAAATTGCTTCAGTACATTAAAACTATTGAAACAATTTCTTGAAAATAACGTCTTTTTTACTTAAAAAGAAAAAACGGGCATTCTTAACTCCATATTTCATGCCACAGTCAGTAAAAGTATTTAGATTTGATTTATTTACACAAATTAAATTCATTATTCATTGAAAATTTTATTCTCTAAAGAGAGTAGTGGCCGTAATATATCTTATTCATAAAAGTAATTAAAAGCTTCTCTAATTAAATAATATATTAGTTTTATTGATTTTTTTTATGTTACAATCCACAAAATTTTTGGTAAGCGGTGTTTATGCTTGACAAAAACAAATTCATGATTTAAATGCACCAATGAGGCCTGCTTTTAACTAATATAAATACAAAGGTAACAGACATAAAAAAAATACTTTCTTAAAAAAAGCTTCAAAATCAATTTAATTCATTTGTGAATAAGTCCTGAAAATTTCATTAAAATTTAACAATTATTTGATTTTACCAAAAATTTCCAAATCATTGTTTTTTATTTAGTAACAATATCACTTAGCCAACGTAAATTCATACAGAATTGAGATTTAAAACTTTATAAATTATTCCAATTAAAAAAACAAAAACAATTCTTGTAAAAATTAATTATTCATCAAATATTTCTTTTTTCTTAAGACAAAAGTAGCCATGAGAAATTTTATTCATAAAAGCAATTAAAAGATTTTCTTATTAAATAATGTCTTAGTTTTATATACATTTTTTATTTTATGATTCAGAAAATTTTCAGAAACTGGGGGCCACATTTTACAAAACAAGGAGTTCTGCATATAATTAATATAAACATTAAACAATAAAAAAATAAAAAGAAGTGGGTTGACTAAAACAATTTATTTAAATTTTCCTCCGACTTGTCCTCATGTATAAATATTAAGTGCTTCAAAATTGAATTTTTCAAAGTTTTATAAAATTAAATTAGGGGAGGTAACAAATGTAATAAAAAATATTTTTATAAAGATTTTTAAAAAAAAAGGAACATTTCTAAAATAATTTAATTCATTTGTGAATAAGTCTCATTAAAATCCAATAATTATTTGATTTTTTGCAAGAATTTACAAATCAATGTTTTTCACTACAAAGAAAAACATTAAAATTTCCTCTACTAATCTTTGAACCCCATAGATGCAAGAAAAACAAGATTTTTAACCAAAATTTAAATTTGTTTATAATTCACACTATTTACATTATTCAGACTATTGTCCTCATCTTTGTTGCCATATTTATTGCTTTTCAGCCACTTACACTTCGGCCTTCTTCAACGTGGTTGGAATGTCGAACTGAACCCTTTGGGGTAGACTGTTCTAGTTCCATATTTAATGGATGTCAGTTATCTCCTGTTAATTCCCTTCACCAAGTTCTCCACCACCTTAACCAGTTATTGAACTCACACTCTTTGGGTCCTGTCACTGGATCTAACACCTTTATCCACTGTGCCATGTGTCATTGGGGCATCTGAGTATGAATTTTTGGGTATTTCTGGTTAAGGCAGTTGAGAACTTCAAATTTAAACTGATAACTGACATCCATAAACATGGCACATGGAACTAGAACAGTCTACACTAGTGAGCGAAATAAAGGCTTCAGTTCAACATTCCAACCACCTGAACAAGGCCAGAACTTACAACAGCTGAAACATTGTAATAAATATGTCGACAAAGATGAGGACAACAGTCCAAATAATGTAAATAGTGTACATAATACCTCATCTCAGAAATATAGACATATACAGGTTTATAATTGGATAAATTATTGTCTAAAAATGAAAATAACACTGACATCTCATTTTAACAGATATATTTACCAAAATTACACAAAAATATCTTGAAATACTAAAAGAGTAAATTTATTTAATAAAATTGTCATTAACTTTAACAACAGCTTCCAGAGAATTTCAGAATCTCCTGCATCTCTTCTAGATGGACTCCTTGTTTAAGTGAATGCTGCCATAATCTTTGGTCTCTTGCTCAACTGTGTTCCATACATAATAATCAAGAGGATTACAGTCTGGGAAGTTAGGTGGCCAGTTGTAAGTTGTGATGTGGTCACAGAAATTGTCTCACAGCTATAACTGGGTTCTCCTACTTATGTTGCATGGTGCAGAGTCCTGTTGCCAGACAATATGGTCTTCCATCAGTCACCTTCTTGACCCAGGGTAGCAGTACCTCCTCAAAGCACTTAATGTAGGCATCTGTATTAAGTCTGAGACCCTGTGGGAAGATGAATCAAGACATAATGTCATGATCACTAATGATCACTTCTAACACCAGGATGTTGACTTGATATATCATCCAACTTTTTCCGATTCCTCTGCACTGTCTTCAGATTGACACCCAAACATTCTGAAATGTTCGTATGGGAGCTTCCAGCACAAATTCCAAGCAGTACTGCATGCAGTTTCTAAATTTCTGGCAGAGTGAATTGCTTTTTTTCTCACAGACAATGCCCAACTGACCCTATTATAATGTGCAATTGACAAAATCAAAAACAAAAAAAAAACGCGCATGCGTGAAATTAAAAATATAAACTGGCGACAATTTATCTATCGCACCCTGTATATTGTCAAAATAGTTTATTCAGTTATTCAAATAGGATTATTATACAATACAACATTGATAGATTTTGTTTATCATTATAATTGTATAAATTTTAAAATATGAGTTAAGATTCTTAAGTTTAAGATAAAGAAAAATGTCTGTACGTCCACAAAATGGAGAAAAAATTCAAACATACCCGGATGAAAACATGCTCCAACCAAACGTAATGAATGAAAAGTTGAAAACAAAGTTTTATCGTCAAAATTTTTATGTTATTATTAAGAGGAAAGATCAAAGTATCGTTTGAATATTTAATTAAATTTTTGCCTTCTTTTCAGAACATTAGAAATTGTCATTAAAAAAAAAAAACTTGTTTTTCTTGCGTCAGGAGTTGTTTAACTTTTAGCAAATTTCCGCCTCTTTTTGCGGTGACAGACACATTAATTTGGAAATTCTGGCAAAAAAAAACAAATAATTGTCGGATTTTAATGAAATTTTCAGGACTTATTCACAAATGAATGAAATTATTTTAGAAATGTTTCCTTTAGAAAATCTTGCTAAAAATATTATTTTACATGTGTTTCACCCCACTTATTTTTATGAAAACTCGAGAAATTCAGTGAGATAATTTTTATTTTTTAATGACAATATTAGTTAAAGGCGGGATTTTTTTGAGAATTTTTTTAAATCATTAATTTTTATTTATTTATTTATTTATTTTTTTGTAAAATCGGACACCAGAAAAAAATCTGTTCTGAATCGCAAAAAAAAAAAAAAACAATTATTTTTTATTTTAATTTTTAATTGCTTTTAAAAGTATAATATTGTCTTAAAAAAAAAAATTTCGGGTAATTTGCTTTTTTTTAAGCCCCGCACTGAATAAGTAATAAAAATTTCACAAATAGTTAGGAGGTGTAAATAAATTTACAATACATGCTTAATTCGAAAATAACAAAGAAATTTTGATAACGTTTTATCGACAAAATGGATAATTTGCTTTTCAAGGTCCAAAATTTCGATGAAAAATGAATTTTTACAATTTTAAAAATAATTAATAATATTTTAGAATCTTTTAAAGTTCGGTCAAACAAACTTTTACTTAGTCTTAGGAAAGACTGTTGAAAAATATAGTTTCAACTTGAAACTATATTTTTTTAGTACAATGGAATCTGAAGCGGTCATCAATATTAATAATGAATCTATTATTATTTGTTTAGAGTAATAATAAAGTTCGAGGCACTTACAAGAGGTTCAAATACGTAAACTTTGATGATTTCAATAATGAAAAAAAGACTTACTAATGCTTGACGACGTCGTAATAATTGTCTGTCGCACGTTTCATTTAGAAGAACTCAACTTTCCTTCCTCACAACCTGAAGAGCGCCATTAGGAAAAGAAGAAACCTCACTCATCAAATAGCGATGTTGTTCCTTTATTTGGTTTCTAAAACGTAGACTATCGCCAGTATTTTGAGGAGAAAAACTGTCTTCAAGTGGACGAGACACAAGAAACTCTTTTATCCAAAATGCAGACATTTTGTTTTACTCTAGTCTACGGTCGGCTGTACAAAAAGCCGTTCATTCACACCTACGTGCTGGATTCGTTGTCACTAACAAATTTAAATTAAATTAGAGGTACCACCAAAAATTGAGTTAATCCAATTAATTAATCCTTAAATATTTTAAATGATTTCGAAATGTACCTCTAGGACAAATATTGGATTTTCAAGACATTTTAAAATTTGTTGTGAACATTTTTTATCTATAAGGGTGGTTTGTGGAAACAAAAATTATTTGAGAGGGGGGGCGCGACGGTTGTGGTAAGTTTGGAGTGACGGTGGTCAAAAGCATCAAAGGTGAGTCCTGCGCATAACCGGAATTTATGACATTTTTTGCCAGAAGGAGATGTGTGCAGGTCCACCTTCCATTGTATATAAAAACTTGCCTTCTTCCTTCAGCTGGGCAACATCCAGAAACCAGGGGTTAAAGTTCACGTAATACGAAATTTACTCTGAGGATTATTGCTCTAGTTCTTTGTGGTAATTGCCCAATCAGAACATGCTTGTCTACCTTTTGTTACCCTTGACCTGCCTTATTTATCCTTTGGTATTTCCCACTATAAATGGTTTTCAACATCCTTTCTTTCTTGACTTACATGGATACTGGAATGAGGTGATATACTCTTCATTACCGAGACCAGCCATCTTGCATCGTTAACATGCTACACAAGAATTTTAACTCCTGTTTTCTTTCCAATTGGAGAATAGTCACTTGGTTGGTTCACTCCTTCTAACGTGACCTTATTTCTCCACCAATTTAATTGCCAAGAACCTCTTGCATCCTTACAAGCAGGGACCTGAGTAATAACCATCAGGATGATATTGTTAATCAACTCCTTGGAAGAGCCAGGGGGTTCATGAAAACCAGTCATGTTTTAAAACTCGGTACTACACTCAGTAACCACCATCACTAATCTTAATCAACCCTTTGGATTTCCCCCCATTCAATCAGGGTTGAAGGTATTTTTTGACACGTTCAATGAGTGAACATGCAAATGCTTTGAAAATTTCAAAAAAATTCTTAAGTACATATGGAAATTAATTTTTCTTTTCACACCTATTTATATCAAATAAACTCCAAAAGTTAAATTACAAAAAAGAAATTTAAATTATTTAAAAGATGTTTTAGGTCTTTTTGAGTTCATTGCAGTAAAAAATAACTAACAATTTAATTTATTAACTTATTTTTCTAGCATTTAAAATGAACATTCAAATAAAATATCCCCTTCAGTGTTTCACCATTTCTCTGGAACATTCTAAGCACCAAAATTTAATTGCAATGAAGCAAATGTTTTAGAAAAAGTAAAAAATGTACTTTTCAGTAGTGTTTCACACTGTAGCAGATGGCAGAGAGGCTGCCACATAAAGAAAATACAGGAAGATACTAACACGAAAAACTGGGTTACAACAAAGGCAGATTTCTAAATAAAAAAGCCAAAGTTTTATTATTGGCAAAACAACGAACAACTTAAGGTTAATTTTCAGTGTTTTGGAGTTATAGACAGTGAAAGTTCGGATTCATTTGCATCACGGACAGCCATTACTATCAGTTTGTATACATTAGCTAAAGAATAGCTATCAGTATATAGATATCATTGTGCAAACTGAGCGTGTGTACATAAATAGTTCTTGTGTGCAGTAATTGTGACAAATTTAGACAAAAAATATCAGTTCTGAGCTTAGGTTTCTGTAGTCTTCTACGTTTAGCTTTCCGCAGCGAATGTATGCAAACAACGCAAGTAATGGCTGCCACCAACAACATGAACAAATCCAAACTTTCACTGTCGATAACTCTAAAATGGTAGATTTTATCAAATTCATCAAGCCAGATTTGAATGGAGCATGTACAATTACACATAAATGTAAGTATTCTGGAAATTTTTAATGCGAACTGAGTTCAGGTGTTACACTGCAAATTAACCCAACTTAATTACATTTATGTACATATGTTGATTTGTTAGAACTGAAAGGAGTTACCACCTGGTAAGGGGAGAAATAATTAAAAAAAACACATTAAAAATAGTCATAGTGTGAATGTGTAGATATGCAAATGTGGTTAATTTAATAGTCCTGAAAAGGTTCAAGATAACCACATGCAGGTGGTCTTTGGAAATGTTCATGTTTGATATAGTCCTTGATAAAAGGAAAAGTTTATGTTTGGAACTTGTCAACATTGACATAATATGTCAGTGAATGACAAGTCTCAGTTAATAAGCTCAAGTAAAATCACTTAAATGAAGTGATTTGGGACTGGTAAGTAAAATCCAAAAAATGGTGGTGTGCAAAATGAAGAAGATGCCATATGTGGCATGTACGTAAATCCAGAAAATTGGTGGGAAACCAAATCATGATGCCATGTCACTAAGTTTTCATGGCATCCAAACACAAGGGGTTGAGAATGATTTCTTTACTGTTACATTTTTCGTAAGTGAATGAAATCAAGAGAGAGAAAGAACTAACTTGTGTCTGGTATTTATAATCAACATAATCACATGGTAGTCTCCTAGAGAAAAGCCGGAAATTTTGACTTGGTCACACGCTGGAAAAAGACGTGTGTGGGTGGATTGTAACGCCCACTTGTGTGTTTATTGACCAATTAAATGTTGAGGTTTTCTGAAAATATGTATGAATCCGAATAATTTCTGTGATTTGCACAAGTTATTTTTAGCTATTGACATGATATAGAATTAAAATTCTATAGTAAAAAATGTACTTTTCAGTTAACAGTAATGTTTCACACTGTAGCAGCCAACAGAGAGGCTGCCACATAAATAAAATATAAGGAAAATACAGGAAGATATTAACACCAAAAACTGAGTTACAACAAAGGCAGATTTCTTAATAAAAAGGCCAAAGTTTTATTGGCAAAACAATGAACAACTTAATTACATTTATGTACATATGTTGATTTGTTATTACTGAAAGAAGTTACCACCTGGTAAGAGGTGAAATAATAATAATAAAAAAACATGTAAAAAATTGTCCTAAAGTCTGAATGTGTAGATACATTTGTATTGCCTTCACTGGGATGACGTGCGAATAATAAAAGTCAGCTTAATATAGATTTCTTTCCTTAGCAAAGAATAAAAGACCATCCTCAAGTATAATAAATAGGGAATTTCCTGTTATAGAGGTTACTGAGAATGGAGATGAGAATGTGGCATATAGTCCTAGGAATGAACTGTATGTTGATAAGAAAAAATGTTTGTATTATCATCAATATGATCATGTCCAAATAATCAAAGTCAGGTTAATATAGATTTCTTTCTTTAGTAGAGCAAAGAATATGAGAACATCCTCAAGTATAAAAAATAGGGAATTGCCAGTTATACAGGTTGCTGAGAATGGAACTGAATGTGTGGCACTTATGCTTAGGAATGAACTGAGCCATTTACCATATTTTGGGAAGAGACCAAACTGTTTTATTGTAAACTAAAAAAAAAAATGGATAGCAGTCTTGAATATAAAAATAAGGAATCATTTATGTTTGCTGAGAATGGAACACAATTCTTGGAATTACCTCAGTCAATATATTTGCTTCCATATTTTGGATTATGGATTGACTGCTTGAAGAATGCAGTACAGAATGAATACTAAGCAACATATGGAAGCTTAATTATATTTAAAATTAAAGATGAGTAATCCAATGACTGTTCAAAGTTACAGGTACCTGATTATTCTTCAGTATTTGAGACTGATGTAAATTTGTGCCATTTGTATTTTCATTGATAAAGGTGAAACATAAAGGTGTGTGATTGTCTAAAAGGATGAATTGTATCTTATTAATTCCATATCAATTCCTTATGGGTCATCTAATGTTGAAATTTAATTTTCTAGGGAGCTTTTAAGTAATAAAAATATGATGTTATTCTGCTTTCACAATTGAATACATGGTAGATGATACTCAGCTTTTGCACATATACATGTTTGTGTGGACATAATTACTAGGAAATGGTGATATGTGTGTTTTACATTGTAGTTTTGTTGAAGTTATATTTTGGAATACAATTGGATTTAAGAAATTGTAGGATATTATACAGATTAATTTCATGAAAGAGTTCTTTCATGTTGTTTGGTTGATTTTGTTCAATGACATATCAACCTTCAATGCCGAAATGTAAAAATTTTTTTTTTTTTTTTTTGCATAAAAATGTATTGTTGGTATTTATTGTTTCAATGCCATAAATGTGTCTCTTCAGGTGATGCTATAGCACTGCTGAGTGAAAGGTTAATATGATTTCAAATGGAGCTGAATGTGTGGCACATGGGCCTAGCAATGAACTGAGCCATTTACCATATTTTCGGAAGATGTCTGTTTCCATATTGACTAAAAAAAAAAAAATGGACAACATGTCTGAATATAACAATAAGGAATCATTGTTTGGTAAGAATCAAAGAATCATTCTTGGAATTATCTCAGGCAATCAGTCTATTTGCTTCCATATTTTGAATTATGGATTGACTGCCTGAAGAATGCTGTATAAAATGGATTCTGAAAAACATGTAGAAGCTTAATTAATCTTCCCAAAATTAAAGACGAGTAACCCAATGACAGTTCAAATAATTTCTTGATTATTCTTCAAGTATTTGAGACTGACATAAGTTTACTTCATTTGTATTTTTCAATGACAAAGGTGAAACACAAAGGTGTGTGACTGTCTATAATGTATCAAACTTAATTCATGTTCAAAGGATGAATTACAAATTCTTCTTGTTCTTATGGGTCATTTAATGTTGAAATTTAATTTTCTAGGGAACTTTTAAGTAATAAAAATATGATGTTATTCTGCTTTCACAATTGAATATATGGTAGATGATACTCATCTTTTGCGCGTATACATGTTTATGCAGGCATAATTACTAGGAAGTGGTGATATGTGTTTCATATTGTAGTTTTGTTGAAGTTATATTTTGGAAAACAATGGATTTCTTTAAGAAATTGTAGGATATCATACGGATTAATGTCATGAAAGAGTTCTTTCATGTTTGTTGTTTGGTTGGTTTTGTTTAGCAACATATCAACCCCCAATGCCGAAATGTAAATGTTTTTTTGTTTTTTTTATATGAAGATATATTGCTGGTATTTTTATATTTTCATAACATTTTGACCCCAGTTAGGAGGCTATTTACCCATAACTGGGACCTGGAGCAACAGTAATTCAGTGGTGCTAGATGTAGTTTATTGTCATACCCAGGACCCAAATTACAAAATTCACAAGAGTATAGCTTTCCCTTTAATATGTGTTTACATATATAGTTTCTTAGTTTCAAGCTCCACAAGAATATGGTTTCTATTTCATATGTTTTCTGTTATGTATAACCAAATGTGACTTCCGCGAAAAGGAACAACCACACACTTCACAAGAAAATGGTTTTTCTCCAGTATGTATTCGTGTATGCAGTACCAAATTTGATTTCTGTGAGAAAGAAGAACCACACACTTCACATGAATATGGTTTCTCTCCAGTATGGGTTCTCATATGTTTGCTTAAAGGTGATTTCTCTGAAAAGGAATAACCACACACTTCACAAGAAAATGGCTTTTCTCCAGTATGTATTCTCATATGCACTACCAAACTTGACTTCTGTGAAAAGGAAGAGCCACACACTTCACAGAAATATGGTTTCTCACCTGTATGGGTTCTCATATGTTTTCTCAAAGCTGATTTTTCTAAACAGGAACAACCACACACTTCACAAGAAAATGGTTTCTCACCAGTATGTGTTTGCAGATGATGCCTCAATTTTGGTTGCTCTGTAAAGGAAGAGCTACATATTTTGCAAGAATATTGTTTCTCTCCAGTGTGTGTTTGAATATGTCTGCACAAAGTTGACTTGTCTGAAAAAGAACAGCCACAAATTTGACAAGAATATGGTTTCTCTCCAGTGTGTATTCGCATATGAACTACCAAATTTGACTTCCAGGAAAAAGAAGAGCCACACAGTTCACAAGAATATGGTTTCTCTCCAGTGTGTATTCGCATATGCACTATCAAATTTGCTTTCCGAGAAAAAGATGATCTACACAGATCACAAAAGTGTGCTTTCTCCCCTGTATGTGTTCGTATATGTCTGTGCAAATTTGACTTATCTGAGAAGGAAGAGCCACAAACTTGACAAGAATATGGTTTCTCTCCAGTGTGTATTCGCATATGCACTGCTAAATTTTTCTTTTGTGAAAAGCAAGAGCCACACACTTCACAAGAATATGGTTTCTCTCTTGTATGTGTTTGCATTATGGTAGTTGAACCTCAACATATGACACTAGAATAGGGTTTCTCTTTAGTATAAAACATTTTTTAAAACAATTTACATCCATATATTTCAGGAAAATATTTTTTTCTGAGTACATTTCCATATTTCCTGTTTCATGTCATCATAAAGTAAAATTATAATCCATTCAAAATATCTGCAAAAAGTAAAAAAGAAATATGTAAATTTTAATGATTTAGTAATTTCAGAATATTAAGTCAGTCATAACCAGATAGAGATGTTGAGATACACAAATAACACACTTTCGAATGGGATCAGACATATAGACAGAATAAAGGTTTAGCAATGGGCTTGCCATTATTACCAGCAATGGCAAACATACATGGAATACTTTTTAGAATTGGCATAGAATCCACATTACTAAAGCTAACCCTATGGCTGAGATACATAGATGACACCTTCATAGTCTGACCACACCAAGAAGAGGTCCTGCTACTACTAGACCATGTGAACTCAATAATATCATCAATACACTTCACAACAGAGAGAGAAAACAATTCACATTCCTGGATGTACAAGTAACATGAAAAAAGTATGGGTTCAAGACATCTGTTGACACAAGCCAACATTCATCAGACAATACCTCAACTTGAACTCCCACCACCCACACAGTGTAAAGAAAGTGATCATCTGCTGCTTACAACAAGCAAAGTCATAAGTGGTGACCCAGTCACATATGAACAAGAAATGGTCAGTATAAGCAATACCATACAAGGTAACATATACCTGGATACATGACAACAGGTCCAACAAACTGGGATAGAAGGGTAAAAGAGGATAAGAACACTCAGAAAACAGCTTTGGTCTGCCTACCCTATGTGAAGGAATTATCGAAGAAAATACACAAGATCTGTGGTTCATATAACATCAGAATGACCTTCCAAAATGGTTTGCCACTTTGCAGACACCTCTTCTGAGTAAGACATCCCATAGAGGATGACTAAGGACTGTGTGTATGCCATCCCATGCAGCTGTGGTAAGAAATACAAAAAAGAAACAGGCTGCCCACTTAAGGTAAGAAAGCAAGAACATTGGAAAGCCACAACATTAGGGGAAATAGAAAAATCAGGCATAGCTGACCACATATGGAGGGAAACGGGAGATCATCACCCTCTGTGGGATGAGATTGAAATAATAGACACAGAATATAACTGGAAAATATGAAAACTTAAGGAATCAGCACATATGCTGTGCTACAAAAATCTCCTAAGCCAGCCAAACATAGAAATGAATACAATATGGGAACCCGTAATACAGAGTACTATAGAAATACAATAGTAACAACAAAAATTGCAATAAAAATCTGGTAAAACAAAAATGGTTACTAAGGTATTAAGTTTAAAAGTCCCCAAAATTCATACACGGATGACCTCAATGTCACATGGCCCAGTGGATAAAAGCGTTGATTGGATCCAGTGTCTTGACCCAAAGAGCTGTGAGTTCAATACCTGGTTACAGCAGTGGTGAACAAAAACTTGGAGAGTTGTCTTTAAGGGGAATAACTAGGACACCTGAAAGAGGCATGGCACGTGAAACTAGAACAAACCTTTTATTTCGACCACTGGGGTAGGTGGATGAAATAGACGATTCAGTTCAAAATTCCAATCACCTGAGGAAGGCCAGAGCATACAATGACCAAAACGTTGTGAATATGACAATAAAGATGAGGGCAACAGTCCAAACAATGTAAATAATCCCTGAAGATGTTCCAGTAAAACATTTATGCAATATCAAACCTTTCCAGAAATAATATTAATGAAAAATAAATTTTTGTTCTGAATTTTAATAATTAAAAAAATTTTTATTAAGAAAAATCCCAGAAGATGTTTCAGTAAAACATGCAATTCAGTGTGAACATTATGAAAATTCATCCTGAACCTTACCAAAAATAATTTTTTCTGAAACTTGGTGCTTCCATAGTTTAATAAAATATCATTTTCTTTCACATTGGACAAAAATAATTATACACTTAACATATTTAAACCTATAAATAGCAATTTCTTTAATATTGCACTGTTAGTTTTCCATATTTTTTTTTTAATTTCCTGCATGCTTTTTAAGTCAGGAGGACAAATATTTGATTTCTTAAAGAGATTTTTTTAAATTTGTTGTTTACATTTTTCAACTATTATGGCAGTTCAATGGATGAAGCATGAACGTGCCAATGTTTTAAAAATGCCTAAAAACTTTATATATAGAAATTCATTTTTCTTTTAATCCAGACTAGCAGGAGAGCCCGGCGTTGCCCGGGGATGTAACAGTAAGAGATAGATCAAGTATCAACCATCATAAAGACTGAAAAATAAAATTGACAAAGATTATTGTTTAAGGTTGATGGACACGCATGTCTTAATTAGTTTTTGTTTTTTTGTTTTTTTTTATGAATTGGTCAAACCCAAACTTAAACAAAAACATTGTTTTCAATCATTATGAGTCTACCGATTGAATAGAATTTTATTATAAACAATTGTCTTGTAAATGGAATTTTTAAAGCATTCTGAATGTAAAAATAAAGAAAAAAGTGTGCAAGACAATAAGAAACACTACCTGCCAAAAAAAAAGTGAAGTTTTGTTGAAATCAGTTGAAAAGTGTAGGAAATCCGATCCCATATATAAATGAACACACACACACACACACACAAACAACCTGGGTTTTATAATAGGTATAACTCAATATGAGTTGTCCCCCTTTCATTCTGGCGACAGAATCGTGTTTTCAAATTGATTTCATGCAAAAACAATTGTGTTTTTCCAATTTTTGGCTCTGTCAGAACCACCGCAAGGTAATTTTACGCAGTCCTGTGAAGTTTTGTTGAAATCAGCTGAAAAATGTAGGAAATCCGATCCAATATATAAACGAACACACACACACACACACACACAATCTGCGTTTTATAATAAGTAAGATTAGCATTAAACCATAATCTTTCAATTAATACTGAAATTTTAAGAAAACATTTCATTTTAAATTATTTAAAATGTGTTTAGTTCATGGTGAGTCTTCATCTGCTATATTTTACTTACTCTTGTATTTTTAATGAGTTGTTTTTTCACTTAAATGGAAAATAAATAAATGATTAAAGATCAAATTATTAACATATATCACCCCAGAGATGCTATTCAGTTATTCAACATGGATTTAATGATAGTAGCTGAATCAGAGTTATGTTTTTTAAACTTTAAAATAGGTATCTGTTTAGCATCCTGCTACCACCTTTTTTATCAATATCAATTTTCATACAAAAAGTGGATCACAGAGCTTATTCAGCTTAATATTTTCAAAAAATCTTCTGATTGGTCATTTAATATTTAATAACATCGACCTAGTTCTTGACCTGACCAAAAAGATAACTCCTCCAAAATCTATCAAGCTCCTGTGAGCCTATCACGTGACCAAAGTTAGCAATAAAATATGAAACGTCTTTCATCTTCGACAGTGAGCTGATCGGAATCCTTTGACCTCGTCACACAGTTCCCGGTTTTACGTTAAAGTTCCTTAACATGATTCCAGCCTGAGAGAACACTCATTCACACAGCAATATTTTATGACAAACAATCAACTCAAGTTTTCTACCTTCAACTTAATACACAAATCTTTTTCATACGCTTTCAAGCTCAACGTTAATTATTGCAATTAAGATAAACACAGTTTGTTAAGAACTACTTACCCCAACTAGAATATTTTCTTCGAACCAGTGAAAACAAATCAAAGAGCGACAATTCTGTAAACCTTAAAGTAAGTCGTAAACAATATTTCTCTATTTCAAATATAAACTTGAACTGTTTGTTTTTCTTAAATTTCAATAATACCCAAACACACTTTCTCATTATTGTACAGACCATTCAACAAATTATAATCTATGAAACCAGAACTTTGATAACTTTTCATCTAAACATAAAAGGACGTTTGAACTTTTTAAAACCACTTCTTTAACTTCAGTTGTTTGTACCTCTTTGTTATATAAATATTTTATTCATTGTTGTGCAAAAACTGTTGTTTCTCATGCTGTCCTTATTCTATGTTTGTTGAATACTAAAATTTAATGTGAGTGGAAATTGTTAATTTCATCATGCAGCCTAATTTACTCAACAATTTTTGATCAATATAATTCAATTCATTAACACAACCTCCACATCTGCACTAATTCACTAAAAATGAGCATACCCTGATGAAACAAGCTCCAAATTTGATGAAAAAAATTTTTATTATCTAAATGTTTATGTTATTATCAAGAGGAAAGTCCAAAGTATTTTTAGATTATTTGTTTATATTTTTTTAATTCTTCCTAGCACATCGAAAATTTTAGTTAAATTTTTTTTTGGAGTCAGCTAAATTGCTATAAAAATCGATGATTGCCATTTTTGAGAAATTTGTAAACAAAAGTTAAATTCTCCATTTAAAAATCTTGTAAAATTCAATTATACCTTTTCAAAAGTTATTTGAGGAGAATTAGAAAATTTAAAGTTTACTTAACGTAATTAGAAACAAACATTACTTACTTTTTTAGCAGAAAAAATTTAGTTGAAAATAATAGAAGCATGTTGTCTTAAACCGTGGGACTTGTTTTGAGGGTGTGAATTGGTGGTTACATCAATTATTGACAGGTAACGTCAGTAGAATTTATTAGACGGAAGGACAGAAGTGACAATTTTTTTTTTTTAATTTTAAGTGAACTAAGTTATTTAACTACACAGTAATTTAAAAAAATTAAATACTTTCAAAATATTTTATTGATTTTTTGGGTTTTTTTAGTTTTCGTTTTTAAACTTTACATTTGAAGAGGATTTCTGGAAAAAAAAATCATGTTTCTCTTTGCAAAAATGTCATTAGTAAATAACACTGCAAATTTTAGCTTCTTTTTTTTTTTTTTTTTTTTGCCGTGACAGACGTTAATTTAGAAAATCTTGCAAAAAAATAAAAAAAACTGTCTGATTTTAATGAAACTCTCAGGATTTATTCAAAAATGATGGAAACTATTTTATGTTTATTATTTAAAAAGTCATGATTGTTACCACCTCCTTAACTTTTATGTCCAATTCGCCAAAAACACAAAAACTAAAAAAAAAAAAAATGAAAAAAAGGCCCCAAACTTATTAAAAAGACAAAGTTTTATCGTGAAAAAGTTTGTTATTAATAAGAAGAAAGACGAATGTATTTTTAATTATTTAAAAAAAAAAATTTCATCCTTTCTAACACGTCTGAAATATTGGTTAAAAAATCTTTTTGTTTTGACATCAGCGGTCGCGTAATAAAGTACAATCAAATATGAAACTGTCATCGAAAAAGAGTTCAATTTAATAAATTAGACTAGAGTGAAATAAAGCTTACTTATATACAATATAAGATACTTACTTATAAGATGATGTAATTCATACATTTTTTTTACCGTTTCTATATTTAAATAACATAGGTAGCGCTTGACGATATATTGTTTGTTTCACATGGCATTTTAGGGAAATGAACTTTCGTGCCTCTCTTCGTGAAGAGCTCCGTTAAAAAAGAATTGCAAAAAGAAAATGATTATCATTCAGTCATTATTTTTAGGTAATTGATAATTAATGCTTTTTTTCTGAAATGTAAGCAACCCTCCACAAAAAAGAAAGGTACACAGTTTTAAAAAAATTGTAGAAAATAAAATGAAACGAAAATTTCAGTACTTTAAATCAAATGGATACTTAGGCTGGTACAGGTGGTGTCACAGCTATGAATTACTTACGAGCTCTTATCAGATTAGACCAGCGGCCCTAGCGGAAACACTAGAGTCCCCACGTTAAAAACCGACCTTGTGTCACAACCTAACTCAGTGGATGGGGATGGGGTGTAGTGGTCAAGTAAATCTGACACAGCTTGGACAATGACTAAGACAAGCTCTGACCAGCTTAGACTAGCGGTCTGAGTGGAAACACTCAGTTCCCCACATTAAAAACCGACTTTGTGTCACAACTTGACTCAGTGTCAAGTAAATTGTCTTACCTGGCACAAGTGGTGCCATGGTTATGACTAGCTTAGATGAGCTCTGACCAGTTTAGACAAGCTATGACCAGTTATGACTAGCTTAGACGAGTTCTGGCCAGCTTGGACCAGCTAAGACCAGTGGAAACACTGGGGTCCCCACGTTAAAACTGTGGCGGACTTCCACCACATTTATTTAATTTTGATTAGGAAACCAAACTGATGTGAAGAAAGGACAAGGCAAAAGTATCATAATATATAAAAATTATATTCAACAATGCATACAATAAAGAATGTATAAGAAAAAGCATGCAATGAGTAAGACGAGAGTTGTCTCCCTTTGACTATCATTGTCTATCAAAGTTCTCTGAAAAGAAAGAGTTAATAGTTTGTAATAAATGTTTTTTAACAGTTTTGCTGAAGAGGAAAAATATGTAAGTGTAAAGGAATATGCAGTTTGTGAGTTGAGTGAGAAGATTGGCACATAGCTTCAACTATCGTTGATTTCTGTGGCAGCTGAAGTCTCACTGGTGTGTCTACACTTTTTTCTTGCTTTTATAGGTGATCATTGGATCAGAAGTGCTGCGCAGGAAGAATCACTCTTCATGTGCAGACAATCCAATTGGTCGGCACTGACCAATCAGTGAATGAGCTTTGTGGAGATTTCTGGGAGCCAATTCTCCCAAAAGTGCATAAAATCTACTATACAAAAATATAGCGATTTCAAAATTGTCGCATAAGACAGTAGCGTTGGTTTCTATCCAGTGAATGATTGTTATTGAAATTTGAATTTGTATAGGTATGTGTGTGGGTGATGATGATCGCTAAAAAACCGTGTGTCACAACCTGACCTGGTCAAGTAAATTGCGTTACCTGGCACAGATGGTATCACGGCTATGATTAGCTTAGACAAGCTATGACCAGCTTAGACCAACAGACCAAGTTGAAACATTCGGGCCCCCATGTTAAAAATTGACCGTGTGTCACAACCGAACTCAGTGGGGGCTCAAGTAAATCTCCTTACCTGGCACAGGTGGTATCACACTTAGACGAGCTCTGAAAAGCTGTAACCAGCTAAGACCAGCAGCCTGAGTAGGTCACCATGTTAAAAACTGACCTTGACTCAGTGGGAGGAGGGGTCAAGTTAATCTGTACTTTATTCAAATGATTGAATTGCATAATGAATATATTATTTCATGAGAAAACTTTGTGGAAACAGTAATTTATTAGTGTCTGTTTCACAACCACTTTTAATATATCGTCAGTATTTTTTAATTTATTTTTTTTAGGCATATTTTATATAACTAGAAAAAGAAAATAAAAATGAGAAATTCATATCAAATTTTCCCAGAGTGAGGCTCTTCCATTGCACTCCAGTTGGGTTGACATTTGCCATTACCCCAAATGTGGGAGACTCAAATGTGCTATTTCTAAGTGTGGGGTCTGCATTTGTGATCACCATGATAAACAATCATAAGAAAAGAGATGTTATTGTTTGGAAAAAGGAAGGAAAGACATGATCATCGCTTTATAAAAATAATAATATAGATCGTTGATTTTGCCATATGAAACTGTGTAGGGAGAGACAATATCATCAATAATTGTTTTTCTCTTTTCTTTTTCCTTTACCAGTATCACTGCTAGTTTTCCTTGGAGCCATGACTGAGGACTAATAAAGGCAAAAAAGGCAGGGTACAATAAAATTAGAAAAGAAAAGCACCACACAACACATGAATGTATACAACACAGCGGTCGACTAAGAAATGATTCCATTCGAATTAACTCAGTTCAGCAATGGTGTTCAAGAACCAAAATTTTGTTTGATAACTGAGGTATTTTCATTTCTAATATTCTGTTCAAAAACTGATTTGTTTGACATGTGAAACATTCAAGAACTGAGGTTTCTCTGTATCATTGCGGGAAAAAGAAAGATTAAACTATCTTTATTTACCTGTTTATCATTTGTTCTTTTGAATATTTTAATCAGTGGCAATCAGGGAAATTCGATTATTTGACAATTGACATAATGAGTAAGACTCCAAATTAGATGCCAAATGGAATCCAGGTGTTAAAGCCGAGAGGCTGAGATGACCAGTAACAAAATAGACATGTTTTAGCCTACTCCAAGAACAGGCAATGCTGGCCATGAGCATGTGACAGAGAGAGATTATCACTCCCTTAAGTTCAGTTAGAACCGAGTAGACACCTCAATCCCGAGAGTAAGATGCCAGAGGTTGAAGGGCCAGGACAAAAGTGTTAGAAGCAAAGATAAACTACTACCGGAAGAAGATCTGAGCAGCGCCAGATAAGTTTTTCAATCTATTTTAGCAAATACGTGTGAGAAAAATAAAGGTTCCAGTTCGACATTCCAACCCCTTGAAGAAGGCTGGAGCATTGTAATAAATATGGCGACAAAGATGAGGACAATAGTAATAATGTAAATAGTGTATAAAATATCTCCCAGACATCATTATTACTGCAAACTAAAAAATTGCCTCCTTATTGATATGGCAGTCTCTGCAGACTGCAATGTATCTTTGAAAATCTTCAAAAAGCTATCAAAATACAAGCACCTTGAAAATGAAATGTGGCACATAAAGGCATCAAAAAATCCCTGTTGCAGTTAGAGCCCTCAGATTGGTTGGAAAAGCTTCCAGTAGACTGACCGAAGGGATTCCTGTAAGCCCATGCCTTAAATAAATACAAAAAAACTGTTCTCACGAGTACAGCTCACACCTTACAATGGGCTTTATCTATGTAAATTTTTTTTTTGTTTAATTACTTAGTGAAAAATGTCATGATGCCATTTCTGATGTTAGGTCTCTGGACAAGACATGGAAAGAAATGTGTACACACCAGAAATCAAAGGAAATAAAATAATAATATTAAAATATTTACAAGAAAATGCACAAATTTTCCATCGTTCACCTAAGACTTAGACAAGACAACTTTTAATTGCAATTCTGTTTAGCTCTTGGGTTATCCCCCGACATTGATTTACCAAGAGGTTGCAAAGGGTGCTTTTAAGCAGCTATAAAAACTGGACACTTCCTTTTTTCATTTTCTCCTCTCTTTTCCTGTCCAGCATGCTGTAGCAAGTTAGTGTTCAAATATATGCATGTATTGTCCACAGAATTTCTCTCTCTTCCATTCAATTATATAAAAAATATAAATAAATAAAGTGATATGAGGTATTGTAACTATTTACCCTATTTACATTCTTTGGACTGTTGTCCTCATCTTTATTGACATATTCACCTTCAACATCTGTCACTATTTCTCAGATGAGCTATTATAACTATTTACACTATTTGGACTATTGTCCTCATCTTTATTGTTATATTCACAATGTTTCTGAGGTTGTATGCCTTGGCCTTCTTCGGGTGATATCTGTTGAAATTTTGAACCAAACCCTTTATTTAGTCCACTGGGGTAGATTGTTCTAGTTCCACATGCCATACCATTTCTGAATATTTCTGTTTCAGTTATTTTCATTTAGTAATTCAACTCTACAAGTTTTTTTCACCTCTGCTGTAGCCAGTTATTGAACTCACAACACTTTCTATTAAGTCACTAGATTACTTCAGCCAACACTTTTATCCACTGAGCCATGTGTATAACACATGAAGGCTGAAACCTTGTGAATATGACAATGATGTTGTGGACAATAGTATTAGGTTGGTGCAAAAATAATGACGTAATAATGTCGTTTTTGACGTTAAAAAATACGTCAAAAAACGACATTATTACATCATTATTTTTGCACCAACCTAATACAAACAATGTACATACTGTAAGTAACTACAATCTTCACAATAATGTGGTTTCTATTTAGTATGTTTTTGGTTATGCACAAGCAAATATGATTTACGTGAAAAGGAACAACCACACACTTCACACGAAAATGCTTTTTCTCCAGTATGTATTCGCTTATGCACTACCAAATTTTACTGATCTGAAAAGGAAGAGCCACATACCTCGCAAGAATATGGTTTTTCCCGTGTGGGTTCTCATATATCTTTTCAAAGATGATTTCACTGAAAATGAATGACCACGCGTTTCACAAGAAAATGTTTTTTCTCCAGTATGTACTTACATATGCACAACTAAACCTATCTTTTTTGAAAATGAAAAACCACATAATGCACAAGAATGTTTTTTCTGGAGTGTATTTGCATATGCCACCTCAGTTTTGATTCCTCTGCAAAGGAAGAGCCATTTTTTGTGCAATAATATGCCTTCTTTCCAGTGTGTGTTTGAATATGTCTGTCCAAACTAGACTTCTTTGAAATGGAAAAACCACAAATTTGACAAGAAAATGGTTTCTCTCCAGTGTGTATTCACATATGCTTTATATTTTTATATGTGTGTACATGGGTATATGTATGTGTGTATGTGGGTACACGCCTATGTGTATACATGTATTTGCATGTGTTTTTGAACATAGAAATATAGGTCCTTGCTGGATTAGATAATCGTTATATTTATTTTTTATGTTTATATTTGATTTGTAACCTGTAGTCGATATTAAATTTGTCAAATTTTCTCAATTACAAAGCGGCGCTTTAAGTAAACGAAATTTTACTTTCCTTCGCCCCATCTCTCTCCCCCACCTCGTCTTTCCCTCCCTCTTATTCTAACATTAGATTGTCTATGGTGTGTGTATGTCACCACGAAATGTATCTTTATGCATTAGACATCCAACAACATTCATTTTTCTCTTACTTAAACCCCCTCCACCCACCTCTCCTAAAATTCTTTCTGTTAAGGTTTAATCTCCCTCCTCCTCATACTTACACTCTCTCTAAATTCTGTTTTTATTTCCGGAGTTGTTTTTTTTGTTTTCTTTTTGAATTTGTAGGTCTGATGAATTGGATTGTATTTACGATTCCAATGGAATAAATTATGACCATGGAATATTAGTGTTTAAGCCTTTTTATTATATCCTTACTCTGTTCTGGACATTGAGTTCTACCTGGATTCTTCCTCTTGGAATTTTTATTCAAAAAATATACATGTATGGGTATTTATATATTTTGCATATGCATGTATATTTACCACTAATATTATCTATATATATATATATATATATATATATATATATATATATTTGGTGTGAATAAAACTACTCGATGCAAAATAACAGAGCTATTATTAAGTATATATTAATAAATATACATAATACCCCACACGACAGTATGACTTGGAGTTTCATGCACTATGCAATCATGATGAGGTCAAATTCTATATTGGTTCAACTGAAAACCATTGGAAATCATGTTTCTACTAGCACCAAATGATATTAGGCAATATTAAATATAGTAACAGCACTGCCGTTTCTAAATTATTTTTTTTAAATAAAAAGCAGCAACAGAAACCAAATTCTTACTTTGGATTATGTATCAAAAGCTAAAACCTTTCAGCAGAAAAGGCAATAAATTTATGTCTTTAAGAAAAATTTATCATTCTAAAATGTATAGATAACCCTAATTTCTTAAACAAAAGAAGTGAGTTAAGTATCTCAAGTATACCTAGAAACAAATACCTGCTCAAGCAAGTTGACCCAGATTGATATAGCTTTTTTTCTCATTTGGAACCCACATATACTATTATTAATGTTACTATTATTATATTATTATTAATATTATTAATGTTACCATATTATTGATATTACTATTACATATTATTATTAATTACCTATTATTACTATTATTATTATCACTGCTTACCTATTGTTTTTATTATTGATATTACCTTTCAAGTGTTTTACCCAGACAAAAAAGTTATACCCCTTGAAACATAGTATGAATCTTTTTAACGTATATAGATACAAGTGCTCTCCACTGTTTAAAATTTAAATTAAAATTGAAATTTTTAATTATAAGTGTAAGTGTGAACATAAATTTAAATTTAGATTATAGAACAATTAAAGACCATTAACTTGGTCTCTAAACAAACCTCCAAAGACCATGGCGTCCATGAAAGTGAAAAGTTAAAAAAAAGCAAAAAGACAGTTATAGTTTCAAAACATATAATAAAGAACTGAAAGGCAGAAATATAAAATATTTGAATTAAAACTTATTCTGTAATTTACTTTGATCATTTTAATCATGAAATAATAATGCAAAATGAAATTTGAGCTCATCACAAAATGACTGTTAATGAAATCCTTGTGTGTCATGCCTGCTACAGAGATTTTATATTAGGCACCAATTTAGTCAGCTTAAACCTGAAGTTTCCTCATTTAGTGATATCCAGTCGATTTCTTTTCTTCAATAACAAATCATTTACAGCACTAAAGCCACATTCAGCTAAATATGAAGATGGAAATTGTAAACAAATTTCTTGCAATGGTGGTTGAATTTGGGTATTTAGTTACTGTCTCATCACAAAGCCATGCCATCACTCCTTTTTATATTGAATAAAGTTTTAACAGACTCATCATTTTGCATCTCCAAGAGTTCTTCTTGGTACTGCATTGAAACATCAGAAATATCCACTAACATTGGCTGCATCACCCATGTTGGAAAATCAATTTGTTTTAGATTAGAAAATCTTTCTTTTACAAAAGAAAATTTACGCTAAGTGTATGATCACCAATACTATTTTTCAAAAATGTCTTAAAAAGGCTCTGAAATGTTTCTGAAGTGTTTAGAATGAAAGTTTTAGGCATATGGGGTTTAAACAATCAAAATAGGTACTTATAAGCACTTTTAGGGGGATTACAAGTATTCAAGGATTCTATTTGAGGCTGGTTCTGGTGACTAACCCCCGTGAATACGGGGGATTCACTGTATACATATTCTGAAACATGTGTCTTTGTGTACAATTTGGGTGGGTCATAAATTTAAAATATTTGAAGATCAAAGTTGACTTGCAAGTAAGTAGCTGGAAATGAATTCCACAAGCAAGAAGTGTGAAAGAAGAAATTGTTAGAATTTACGGTTACATCCAGTCATTTTAACTCTAAATTAATGAGACCATGCTGCCAATCTAGTACTGCACTTGTATTTATATAATCTAGGTATCAGAGTAGAAAGCCCATAGACTTATAGATGGTAAGATAGACTCTGACAAAATTAAACTTAAAATGATGAATACATTTGTTATGGAAAATCTTGTTGAAATTTAGAATGGTAAACAAATTTCCAAGTCTTTTCTCATTAAAAAAGAAATTCATTAAAAATAAGGTAAAGAAAAGAAACATTTTTTTTTATCATTTTCTACAAAATCTATTTCAACAGTGTAGCGTCCTGGGTATGACGACAAACTACATCTGCATCCGGGGCAGGATGATAAACTATGTCCAACAGCAAGGCCTCTGATCAGGAGGCTTTGAGGAGCATGGAACCACCTTTTAATTGCTGATGCTCCCAGGTTCACCCTGACCTGGGGTGGTAGCACCTGTTAGGGTCCCAGCTATGGGCAAATTGTTAACCCCAAAATTGAGGTAAAAAGCTTTATAAAAGTGTAAAAATAGAGTTTAATACCAGAAATACTTTGTAAAAGATTATTACCAGAAATTAATTTTTGAAGAAAAAAAAAAAAAAAAAAAAAAAAAAAAAAAACTATTACCAGCTATATGTTTTTGAAAAAATAATATTACTAGCTATACATTTTTTAGGAAAAAAATATTAGCAGAAATAGATTTTTGACAAAACAAAAATATTACCAGAAAAAAAAAAAAAAGTTGTTGGTATTAAATGACCCAGTGAGGTTGATATGCTGTAAAACAAACCAAACAATCAACAGTGTAAAAAGAAATACCCCAAAATTACTATCAACTTAGAAAGAAATTTTGACAAAGTTCAACCTTCGTGTCAGTAAAAAATGCTGTGTCTAAAAGACAGTTATTCCTGCTATTACTGCTTACACTTTGACTCACGTGGTAATTTTTTTTTTTAAAAAAAAAAAAAAAAAAAAAAAAAAGCAATGATTGGGATTTTTAATAAAACCTGAACATATAAAAATGAATTTGTTAACTATGCTGACATTTGTGTTCCTACTTAGAATTGAACTTACCATCCTTGGCTAACAACAGATATTAAAACAGGATCTTGATCAATAAACTGAGTGACAGTGCTTCACTAAACAACGGAAAATTTCAGTTTGTCAAGAAGGGAGACAAGCCTGCTACTGCCATTGCTTAGAACACATCCATTAAGCTGAGGAACGGGAGTCTAATATCATCAGAAATTTGTTATCCAAAGGTGGTGAGTTCAATTCTTGGAGTCAGCATAGTTAACAGAATTTATACATTTTCTTTATTCTTGTGAATTGACAACAAAGATATTAAACAGAATTTACTTATAAAAAAAAATAAAATGGTAAATCTATCTTCATATAAAATTGTATGCCTTCTATTAATCTATCCACCTGTTATGCCCTCTAAAATAGCTATATATTGACTACTCGAAACCAAATTTTGGGGAAAAGTGCAAATAGGCTACAAAGTACAATTGTTTTACTAGTGTGCATACCTTAGTACAATAAATTTCCATTGTTTTGGAAAAATTAAAAGTTTTATTATTGAACATACAAAATATTCCCACAATTTAAATCAATTTAAATGATTAAAATAACAAATATGTAATAACATTGCAATATTGTTTTGTGCATAAAGTTCTTATATATACAAGAATCCTATTTCAAGTTAACCCAGCATTTGCAAGAACTATAACCAAATCACAAGGCTAAAATGCTTCAAAAAATTGGAATTTGGCTACAGCAAGAAATATTTATATATGGTCAGTTGTATGTTGCATGCTCAAGAGTAAGAAATCCTAAGAATTATCCTTTGCTGTTAAAAAGGAAAAAAGAAATTTTCTTAAAAAATACTGTTTACCATAGAGTCCTATAAAATTAAAGAAATTGTTAAACCTGTTGCAGTTTTTTGTGTGTATATATATATATATATATATATATATATAACTAGTGAGCCAGTCAAAATGCCTTGACTCACTTTATAGTCCACCAATAGAAGGTTAACCAATCAGAAGACGTAGAACATTCAATTTGTCGTGTATAAAGGTGGACATTTTTGTTCACTCTACCCGAATGTCCAGTTCCAGCTTGTCAGGTGAAGAGAAACAGAAGGAAGAACTACGCTCTGCTACTTTTACCAAAATATCCACTGCTAACCTGAACAACGCTTCCCTACTGTCTTCGAAATATTCACTGCTAACCTCTGGATTCTATATTCGAAGACGCCCGTCATGATGAATAACAAAACCAAAGTAGGGTTTTAATCAAAGTATTTTTCCAAACAAATTAGCTTATTCAAATTTCGATTGGTTTGCAAAATGTAGAGTTTGTAAATCTTGACAAAAAAATGTTAGCGATAACAATACTAAATACTGTGACGGTGATGCATGTTGCCAAAAAATTCTACTAATATAGCATTGTAGTTGGTTTACATATTTTGATGTTTTACATCCTCTTTGTCACCATTTTTGACCACTTCCGGTTAACCCTTCACTGGAAACCCATGCATAAACACCAAGCATGTAGTCAGTAGTTTCATCATTCTAATCTCGCCCTCAATGTTACCATCACCAGTTGTAATTTTTTTTTTTTTTTTACCTTTCTTCTTTATATTTACCTGTTTTATTATCACATTATTTAAACATCACCATATTTCTTACGTTTATTTTACACTAGCAGTAGAGCCCGGCATTGCCCGGGGATGTAACAGTAAGAGATAGATCAAGTATCGACCATCATAAAGACCGAAAAATAAAATTGACAAACATCATTGTTTAAGGTTGATGGACACGCATGTCTTAATTAGGTTTTTTTTTTTGTTTTTTTTTATAAATTGGTAAAACCCAAACTCAAACAAAAACATTGTTTTCAATCGTTATAAGTCTACTGATTGAATAGAATTTTATTATAAACAATTGTCTTGTAAATGGAATTTTTAAAGATTCTGAATGTAAAAATAAAGAAAAAAGTAGGCAAGACAATAAGAAACACTACCTGCCAAAAAAAAAAAGTGAAGTTTTGTTGAAATCGGTTGAAAAATGTAGGAAATCCAATCCCATATATAAACGAACACAGACACACACAAACAACCTGGATTTTTATAATAAGTATAACTCGAAATGAGTTGTCCCCCTTTCATTCTGGCAACAGCGATGCTTCTTAATCATGTTTTCAAATTGATTTTGTGCAAAAACAATTGTGTTTTTCCCATTTTGGGGGTTGTCAGAACCACCGCAAGGTAATTTTACGTAGTCCTGTGAAGTTTTGTTGAAATTGGTTGAAAAACGTAGGAAATCCGATCCAATATATAAACGTACAGACACACACACAATCTGCGTTTTATAATAAGTAAGATTCGTATCTCTCTGTGTAGAATCCTTTCAACATTTGTTCCTGTCCACATACTGTTGCAAAATGTAACCATCTTCTAATTTCCTTTCAGTGAACTCAATGCAACACTGAAATGTATTCCAGTAGAAAACTTTATATTCATGTAAACAAAGTATTGATATTTTGTTATCCATTTTAGACAAATGGTCTATGTTGAAACCTCCATATTTCTTGTTACCATTTTGTTTGTTGTTCAAACTAAAATAGTCTCGTATGTGTATTTATTTCTTTTCCTAGTTTTCATTTTTTTTTTTTTTTACCAATTTTATAGAGATTCCTATCTTTGTGTTATTGTCAGAAGGAAAGACCAAAAGATTTTTTTGATGGCAAAATTATTATTTTTAATCTCTTTTAGATCTTTTGGTTAAAAATTATGTTTTTCTATCATGGCACCATATTTGTATAGGAAATTTGAGCATCTTTTTTAATGGTGAAAGACACATTAATTTGGAAATTCTTGCCAAAAATCAAATAATTGTCAGATTTTAATGAAACTTTCAGAACTTATTCATAAATGAATTATTTGTGAAACTTTTCTTGGAAACAAGGTATTTGCTAGCTTCCTTTATTCATTTCGACAAACGATCTTTCTTCCCTGTTTAGTCTCTGTATGCTAACAAAAGAGAAAATCACCTAGCTCAAAAAAGAGTTTGTGTTTTGTGCATGGTCATCTGAAGGAAAATTAAAGAAAATAGTTAGCAAAAGCCTGCTACTTTAAGTAACAGAAAACTATGCTAATGTTCTTTCCTCTCTGAATAGCGTGGCAAGTCAGAAAAATTCACTCGGTAAATAAAGGCTGTTGTGAAGGCAAGGTTAAATTTCTAACCACCATTTTTCATTATGTTGCCTGCTGGACTGTTCACAACAGATTTGCGATTGAATTTAGTGTTGGTACATAGATTTTCTTTTTGTTTCTAATGACCCCATTGGTTGATACCCAAATACCTTGTTTGTAGTTTCAGACAATCTAATGATCTTTCTTCTCTATTCGGCTTCTGTCTGCTTTTGTCATATTCCATCTTACCCTTGTTTGTAGTTTCAGACTAACGACATATTTCTTTTCCTAGTTTTACTCTTTTGATTGTTAATAAACCTACCGATGTACAGGACTGTCTTCTTCAAAATTTTAATTGCCTCAAAGTATTTACCTAGCTGTTTTCGAGATTACCTTAAGGCCCAGTGGATAAAATTGTTGGTAATCCAAAGAGTTGAGTTCAATACTGACTATAACAGAGGTGAGCAAAAACTTGGAGAGGTCAAGTTAAAGGGAAACAACTGATACAGATATCCGTAAGAGGCATGGCATGTAGAACTAGAGGTGGATGAAATAAAGGGTTTGGTTTGAAATTCCAATCAGCTGATGAAGACAAGTGTACAATGGCCAAAGTATTGTGAATATGGCAACAAAGATAAGGACAACAGTCCAAACAATATAGTTACAATACCTCATCTTAGAAATATAGAAGATCCTGAAGAAGGCCAGAGAGTACAATGGCCAAAACATTGTGAATATGGCAACAAAGATGTGGATAACAGTCTGAACAATGTAAAGAGTTAAAATACTTCACCTTAGAAATAAAAACAGATCTTAAAGGTCAGAGAGTTCAATGACCAAAATGTTGTGAATATGGCAACAAAGACGAGGATAACAGCACAATCATTGTAAATAATTACAATACTTCATCTAAGAAATATAGAGAAAATTAGTCCTGACAAATTGTGGACATGATGCCACCTCCAATAATCTCTTTGTCTGGTTGTACGCCATATTGGATTGTTGTGCATTCACTCTCTTTCATTTGTAGAAACTTATTACCCTTCACCATGGCTCTCAAGAATAGTGTAGCCTCTTCTGATGTTGGTGCTTTGAAGAAAAGGAAATCCATCCCCATGAAAGTGAAAATATTGGTACATTCTGACTTACATGGAATATTTATTTATGACACATCATAAGAATGGAACTAAATTGTAATTCAAGGATCCCCTATAATCGGCTCACATATTTTTATAATCTTGTAAGGAAACATTGCTGAGGAAGTAAAAAGTGTATACAGTAATTGCCGTGTCAAGGAAAAAAACATCAGGTTAAATTTTGCTGAAATTTGATTCATCAAAAGAATTCAAAATAAATATTGTTAAAAATTAACAGAATGCATTTTATGAATTGAATTTACAGGACATTTCATATGATTAATGAATATCGAAATACAACAAAATAGTAAATGTTACAAGGCAACAAGTTTTGAAAATTTAAAAACGTGTAAATGTTTTTGTTAACAAAACAGATGTATATATGTTTCTTCTGCAATTTTCATAAAGATATCACTTTAAACTTTACCACACTAATTTCTTTCTAGAACTGTTCCCCTTGCCACTGCATTTTTTTGAGGGTGCAAAAACATGAACACCTACTGTTTTAAAATTATTTTAACTTTCTTTGTATTGTGTGTATAGATTTTAATTTTTGTACACCAATAAAAGAATGAACGAGTAATATTTTGATGTAATGCATAATGTTTTGCATGCATGTTTTGATGTTGAAAAAAATTGAACCACAAAATAAAAAACAAATGCATTAAAAATATACATAAATAATTCAATGTACTTTAACTTTAATTAATCCTTGTCAAGTTCTGGGGGTGCAATAAGAAGCAAAATTGCTAAGAAGGCTTTCATTTTGTCAAAAAAAAATTCATGTTCCCTCATATTAACATATGCGAAGACACTAGCATTTCTTTGGTCTTTCTTTCAGCTGATTCATATTTGTCTTGTTGACGAATAAAGTTATTATTTTGTTGTTTATAAATAGGCAAAATTATTCACCTTCCGTTTTCTAACGCAATTTTGAATTCTTCTAGACTCCACACGAGATGTAACACCGATTAAACCCACGTTAATGTTTTCATGATTTTTTTGTAAACAAAAATGGCCACATCAATATCCAACAAAGACTTTATTCAGGAGTTTTTCTTGGATTAAGACTTCAATGATGATTTTGAAGGCTTTATTCAAGTGGGTATTGAGAGTGAAGTGGTTGAAGATGATAACCATGCTAGTGACATGGAGGAAAGTGATGATGACCACTAGTGGCTACTATCATCCATGTCTAATTTTATGGATGCTACTGGCAACCATCGATATATCTGATGGTCATCCTGAAGATAAATCATATTGTCTATTTATAAATGATGAAATAATAACTTTATTCTTCGAGTCAAATAAATACGAGTCAGATGAAAGAAAGAGCAAACAAATGATAGTGTCTTCTCGTATGTAAACATTACTTTTTTTGACAAAATGAAAGCCTTTTTAGCAAATTTGCTTCTTATTGCACCTCCAGAACTCCACAAGGAATAATAAAAGTTAAAGTATGTTGAATTATCTATGTATTTTTTAATGTATTTGTCTTTTATTTTGCATTTCAATTTTTTTTTGTTTTCAACATCAAATCATGCACGCAAAAAACATAATGCATTACATCAAAATATTACTCATTCATTCTTTTATTGGCATACAAAAATTAAAATCTATACGCACAAAGAAAGTTATAGCAATTTTAAAACAATAGGTGTTCATGTTTTTGCACCCTAAAAAAAAAAAATAAATAAAAATGGAGTGGCAGGGGAGACAACTCTAGAAAGAAATTTGTGTAGTAAAGGTTAAATGTGATTCTCAGCAAAAAAAAAAAAAAAAAAAAAAAAATCACACATTCCATAAAAAAATATTTTCCATGAAAATTATGAATTAAATCTGAAGAAAGGTTAATTCACTTTACAAAATTATGGCTTCTAGTTAAGTTATCTAAATTATTTGGACTGTTGTCCTCATCTTTGTCACCATATTTATTACAACGTTTCAGCCGTTGTACGCTCCGACCTTCTTCAGGTGGTTGGAATGTCGAACTGAACCCTTTATTTTGCTCACTGGGGTAGACTGTTCTAGTTCCACGTGCCATGTTTAATGGATGTCAATTGTCAGTTATCTCCTGTTAATTTCCCTCTGAAAGTTCTCCACCGCCTTAGCCAGGTATTGAACTCACACTGT
Organism: Acanthosepion pharaonis; assembly: GCA_903632075.3. Lineage (NCBI taxonomy): Eukaryota > Metazoa > Mollusca > Cephalopoda > Sepiida > Sepiidae > Acanthosepion > Acanthosepion pharaonis. The sequence continues at coordinate 484,702 of CAHIKZ030005549.1, forward strand.
TTGAGTCCTGTCACTGAATCTGACTAATGCCTCAAAGACACATTTCACAGTGGATATAGGCGTTAGTTAGATCCAGTGACATGACTCAAAGAGTGTGAGTTCAATACCTGGTTAAGGCAGTGGAGAACTTGGAGAGGGGAATTAACAGGAGACAACTGATAACTGACATCCATTAAACATGGCACATGGAACAAGAACAGTCTACCCCAGTGAGTGAAATAAAGGGTTCAGTTCGATATTCCAACCACCTGAAGAAGGCTGGGGCGTACAACAGCCAAAATGTTGTAATGAATATGGTGACAAAGATGAGGACAATAGTTCAAATAATGTAAATAATGTACATAATACCTCATCTCAGAAATATAGACAGTCAATTATTCTGTTCAAATTTGTTGTTGTAGCTGAAATGTTTAAAATAAATGGAGGGTGACAATCTTATAAATGGGTGCTTTCAAGTGAGTACCTTCATGTCTTACTACAGATGAATATTTTTTTTTCTCCCGTGTGTGTTTGCATATGTCGCCTCAAATCTGATTTACGTGAAAAAGAAGAATCACAGACTTCACAAGTGTAAGGCCTCTCTCCAGTGTGTGTTCGTATGTGCTGCACCAAATGAGAATTCTGTGAAAAAGAAAACCCACACACTTCACAAGTGTAAGGTTTCTCTCCAGTGTGCATTTGCGTATGCCGCCTCAAATCTGATTTTCGTAAAAAAGAAGAATTACAAACTTCACAAGTATAAGGCTTCTCACCAGTGTGCGTTTGCATATGTTGTCTCAAATGAGAGTTCTGTAAGAAGCAAGATCCACATACTTCACAAGAAAATGGTTTCTCTCCAGTGTGCGCCTGCATATGTTGTCGCAAATGCGACTTCCATGAAAAAGCAGATTCACACACTTCACAAGAATATCGTTTCTTTCCAGTATGTGTTTGCATATGTCGCCTTAAATGGGATCTTTCAGAAAAAGACGACTCACATACTTCACATGAATATGGTTTCTCTCCTGTGTGTGTTTGTATATGCCGCACCAAATGTGACTTTCGTAAAAAGGAAGAGCCACACACTTCACATGAATATGGTTTCTCTCCTGTGTGTGTTTGCATATGTGGTTTCAAATCTGATTTTCGTTTAAAAGAAGATTTACACACTTCACAAGAATATGGTTTCTCTTCAGAGTGTGTTTGCATATGACGCCTCAGATCTGATTTCCGTGAAAAGGAGTAGTCACACACTTCACAAGTGTAAGGCTTCTCACCAGTATGTATTCGTATATGTTCCACCATATGTGACTTCTGTGAAAATTGTGAGCCACATAATTCGCAAGAATATGGTTTTTTTCTAATGTGCATTTGTGACGTATGTGAAAAAGAGTCAAGATTCCCACAAGATGCTGATTCTTCTCTAGTGTGTGTTTTCATGTGTCTTTTTAAATTCGAACTATTAGATAACTTACATCCACAAGTTTCACAACAGAATATTTTTTCCGAGTAGCTTTCCATGTTTTGAAGTCATCAAGAAAATCATGAATTCTTCAAATTCACTATATGAAGACAGATATTTAAGTGCATCAAAGAATTTTTAGGCTGTTATATCAGACAGCGGACAAAGCTGCAAACATGCCATGTGTTATTGTTGTGACTTCAGTTCCAAGTGAAGTTTTACTAAGACAGATGGCTATCCCAATACCCATGATGGACTATGACAAGGTTGAAAAGCTCCAACAGCCTGATTATTTATTGTAGCTGTTTTTTTGGTGGGGCTGGAACATCTGTAAAAATAAAAGCATATTAGAAATGATATATTAATTAACAAGAATTCATTTCAAGGTGAATTTTTTAATTGTAAATTGTTATTGATAAATTATAGACAATAATATTCAGTGGAGATTACAGCCAGAAATAATTGACAGAATGGAATATGCACATCAATGATTGTAGGGAATAACAACTCCAGTTTCCAGGTTCTACTTTTAATAGTTATATATTTACATTTTTAATTATTGATTAATTAAAAAGGTAAACAATGCACTGTTTTCAAGATTTACTTTTTTAGCACGATAACAAACATTTTCTGCATATTTCATGAAATAATTGCAAATGATGATTGGAAACATTAAGACTGCAAATAGGAGAAGAATTCTTTCTCTTGAATATTATGAAAAATTGTTCTTTGGGGTCTCGTTATTTACTTTTCTGTTCTTGTAAATGTCGATAAATGAAATAAAAATAACAATAAAGAATAAAAAAAAGGAAATAATTTTCCTGTGATGCTAATAATAAAGGAACCGGAAAGGGTTTTTGGACATCTATGCAATTTTATGACTCCCCCACTTCTCAAAACGGACGGAGAGAGAGAGAATTTGCCTTTTATCTATTTAGAAAATGAAAGAAAACAAACAATACATAGATATTCATTGTGATAATATTATTTTTTCCATGGTTTTTCCCATTATCCTCCAAACTGAAATTCTACTTTTCTTCCCACCCAAACAATGCCTCCCTCCTAGATATGATGATAAACTATGTCCAACAGCAAGGCCTCTGATCAGGTGGTTTTGAGGAGCATGGAACCACCTCTTAATTGTTGGTGTTCCCAGGTTCACCCTGACCCAGGGTGGCATCACCTGTTAGGGTCCCAGCTATGGGCAAATAGTTAACACCCAAACTTGTGTAAAAATAGGTTTTTAATACCATAAATACTTTGTATTAAAAAAAAAAATAAAGTTATTACCAACAATAATTTTTGAAGGAAAAATTATTATCAGCAATACTTAATACTAGAGGGCACAGAATCCGCAATATACTCTACATGCCAAGAGAAATTTACAGTGAAACATATACTGTTAGAGTGCATAGATTTTGATCTAGTGCAAACAAGATATTACCAAATGAGTAATTTAAAAAAAAAAAAACTTTTTACAAAAATAAAACCATCCAAGATTGTAAATTTCCCAAAAGAAGTTGGATTGTACTTAAAAATATGAGTAATTAAAAAACGGTTCAAATATATATGTATACATACACACCTTTTTTACCTAACTATCACTATGAATCTATTTAAAAAATTTTGTTAGCATTAAATGACCCACTGAGGTTTTGATATGCCACAAACCAAAACAATCAAACAATGCATACTTTCTGATATTTTCTTTCAGGACAGTAAAGCATCTTCTTCCTATCACAGTTTTGCTAAGAGAGAAAAGGTTTCAGCAAGCTGGTCACTCCTGGAGAAGCAAGTCAGAACTTGTAAATGACACCCTACTATTGAACCCACTACACAGTTGGAAGACCTCATCAAAGCTACATTGACCAATTTGTAGATGACTCTGGATGTCATCTGGAAAACCTGTCGACAATGATGTCATACAGAGATGGTTGGAAGGAATGAGTCAGGAGAATCCGAGAAGAATTCTTGACCTGATGATGAAGATGATGGCAGTAGCTAACCGATAGTATGGAATACACACATCAATGATTGAAGGGAATTAACAACTCTATTTTACAGGTTCTACTTTTAATAGTTATTAAATTAAAGGCTTGCACAAAGCCTTTACTAAATATCTTGATGTTAGATTTCAAAATGCATCATTTCAATATGAACAGAAATTTGGGGTGGGGGGTTCTTTTTAAAATTGGGAAACTTTGAACTCGACATGTAGTAGATAGTGGGGACTTCATATCAAAGTTGGGGGTGTCAAGATCCTAGTGCCAGCCGTGAGTATATTAGGGTAATTAATGATAAGAATATTATTTACAGGATTTGGACTATTGTCCTCATATTTGTCACCATATTTATTACAACATTTCGGCTGTTGTACACTCCAACCTTCTTCAGGTGGTTGGAATGTCGAACTGAACCCTTTATTTTGCTCACTGGGGTAGACTGTTCTAGTTCCATGTGCCATGTTTTAATGGATGTCAGTTATCTCCTGTTAATTTCCCTCTGAAAGTTCTCCACTACCTTAACCGGGTATTGAACTCACACTCTTTGGGTCCTGTCACTGGATCTAACTAACGCCTTTATCCATTGTGCCATGTGTCCTTGAGGACAAAACATGTACATAATACCTTATCTCAGAAATATAGACAGATACCAAAGAACGTTTATAATAGTCGCACTCAAGTCAGCTTTGCACTGATTTGGAATGACCAAATTAAAGAATTCTTATCCTATTTGCAGTCTTAATGTTTCCAATTGTCATTTGCAATTATTTCATGATATGCAGAAAATGTTTGTTATCATGCTAAAGAAAGTAAACCTTAAAAACAATGTATGGTTTTATTCTTGTCTGCCTTTCTTGTTTAGTTGCAAGATCAGCAAAATTGTTGAGGATGGTAAGGAAAAGAATGTAAATTGCTTACAAAGTTGACAATCACAATGCTGACTTCCACATGTGAGCAAGAGATGGGTGGTTTAACTGAAAAATCAACTTTTTGGAGTTTCATCTTCACACCATGAAACTACATTGAAATTTTTTACAAAACTGAAATCCTTCAGTTTAGTACTGAGTGACCATATCCAAAGAAACACTGTTGAAAAAGACTTTCAGATGTTAATAAAATTAACCACTTTATACCATTTTAAGAAAAAAAGATTGAACAAAAATATGTTAAAACATTTAATTGATTAGTTTTAGGAAATAAATATGAAAAATCTGTTTACAGAAGAAATGAAGAAAAAAGGAAATATGACATGATATCTGAAATCTATTTGTTTCAGTTTAAAAAAAAACTTTTTGTGGTAAAATTAAGTTAACAAAATAGCAAGTAAAAATTTAAAAAAAAACAAAAATAGTTGCCAATTTCATGTTAATGTTAAATTTATGAAGTCGGATTTTTTGTAAGGGTAATTGTTTTCTAGTAAGCCAATCACAAAATAAAGTTGTTGTAAACATGAAAATTAAGATTTTTTTATGAATAAATTTGTTTTTTATCTAGGTAATGAGCCTAAATTAGATATTAAGACTTATTAAAATAGTTCTTAATTTCACTTTCAAAATAAATATATTTCCAGATATGCAAGTCTCTCTAGTGTAAAATAATTTTATTTGTAGAAAACAATTTTATGTTTCTATCTAGCGAATACACCTTAAATTAGATATTAAAAAATAAAATAAGTTTTAATCTCAGTTTTAAAATTTATTTAGGGGACAAAAATAATTCATTGATGTTCCTTGTTTAGATGAAATTTATTTGCAAAACCCCAATAATACTTGACTGGTTTACCAGAAATGAATTGCTGTATTTTTTTTTTTTGCTTACTTTATAATTTTTGAAGGAATTCGCTTCCTTGGGTCACAGAACAAATGAACATCTTTCTGGTTGTAGTTTAAGGTGTCTTCTAATTGAGTGTACAATTTCAAGAATATTGAGAAAGAGTGATCACTTTGATTTTGCGAAACAAAGTAACATGTAAAATTTAGTCTAAAAAAAAAAAAAAAAAAAAAATCATATTTTGCATGTTCAAAGCAAAATATTGTTTTAACTAGTTGTAAAAAAGAATTCAATAAATAAAAGCACAAATTATATATTTAGAAAGATTATCTTTATCTTCTTTCTACCCATATGAATATTTTTAAGATTAGACCAGAAATATACGAGATTTTCTAAGTTGAATGGATTAAGATGTAAATTTATCAATCTTAAACGAAATCAGATATCCACTGGAAAAGCTATTATTACACAAGAAAATGAATGGAGCTCTTAGAAAGTAATAATACTAGATTAAAAACCAAATCAAAAACTGCATTATCAAGGGAAAAAACCGGAAACCGATACGAAAACATAAATTGCTAAACCAACCAACTCTAACATGAGCATAATCTTGATCATATTTTACAGGGCTTAGGGTTTCCACCTGTCATAATGGAGCACCATTGACATACGTAATGACACGGATAATCTTGACTGTATGGTTTTATTCTTGTCTATTTTTCTTGTTTTGCTGTGAGGTCAGCAAAATTAGTATCACTTGTTAAAGTCAGTCCTGTTTATCAAATCGGCAAGAAATGTAAAATAAAGTTTATTATAAATAAAAGAAACACTTTGTAATTTGATATCTTTACTTACCTGTTAAACAGAAATTATTTTTACTTAATGAAAATTTAACAAAATCTAATTGTAAGAAAGTGAAATTATGCTGAATATAACTAAATTGAAAATCTCTTCCCCCTGGCCATTTTGGCAATTCTGAAAATTTTTAGGTGCAAATTTTACATGCATAGAAGCTTTATTAAACACATTAAAGAAGCAAACATTTCTTCATAAATGAATTTAATTACTATTTAGTCAACATTAGTCATGTTGAAAATTTGTTTTACAAATTTAACTATATTTTATTTAAATTAAAGTGTTATTGAATAAAAGTATGGGAATGCTCAGCCCCTCCCCTGCCCAAGCATGGTATTGGCAATGTGGTATTTAATTAAATTTAGTTATCTTGTAACAAACCAAAACAAAAAAAAAACAATGAAGTTTGTTTTTTAAAGATTGAATAAACAATTATTTTCCATAAGATGCCTGAAAAACAAAGAAATTCTAAATAATAAACTTCAGAGATCTTCCATTGAGAAAAAAGGAAAACTTTGTTTTTATCCTTTCAGCTAAATAATTTTGATTTTATTTTTCGTTTTTTCATTTTTCCTGCTATATTTTGAATTGCACATTCATTTTAAACTTCGCACCTTGTGCAGTAATCAAAACAAGTGAAGCTTCCATGTCACATTACTACTCGAAGCAAATGTATGTAAACAACACCAGTAATGGTGGTCAGACAACATGAAAGAGATTGAACTTACATTGTCCATAACTCCTAAAGGGTAATAGAGCACAAACTTTTGTTGTCATTTTTTTAAATTATCAGACAATTTTGCACCATAATGAAACATTTTCATTACTGTGGGCTTTTGGTGCTTATACTGTAAATTAACCATTAATCTTTACAAAATTTATTGCTTAGATGATTTTAATTAAAGCAATAGCCACATATTGATTCTGAATGTAAGAAAATAGAGGTTTTTAATTTCTTCCAAAAAGCAGCACACCGTGATGAAAAAATGCTCTAGATATTAAAACCATAAATTTGAAAGCATTTTGTTGCATCAGTGGGATCCCACTGATGTAACAAAAACAAGATTTTTAATCAAAATTTCCAATGTTCTAAAAAAGAATGAAAAAATTTAATAAAATAATCCAAAGATACTTTAGCGTTTCTTCTTAATAATAATATGAATATTTAGATGATCCTAAATTTTTTCATCAAGTTTGGGGCCTTTTTTCATCACGGTATGGTCTTTTTCTGCCATTAGTGGAGATATCTAGATTCATCTTATCACACACCTCCTTCAGTAACACTCTACCATGTGTGATTCTTGGGCCTTGTATTGGGAGGACAGTGTAAAAAAAAACCCCATAAGCCATGATGTACTGACTAAAAACTTAAGATTAAAACTGAATACATGAGAAAACATTGTTGGAACACTTGAAAGAAATATTTTTTTTTAAAAGTTGATGTTAGGTTTGGTTTGTTTTATGGCATATCAATCTAAATGGGTTATTTAATGCCAACAAGATTTTTATTGCTGGTAATATTTTTTTCAAAAAAGTATTTCTGGTAATATTTTTTTCAAAAAAGTATTTCTGGTAATATTTTTTTTCCAAAATTGTATTGCTGGTAATAATTTTTCCTCAAAAATGTATTGCTGGTATTAAAACCTGTCATTACACTTTCCTAGTGTTTTGACCCCAGTCCGGGGGCCAACCATTTGCCCATACCTGGGAAACCTAACAGGTACTGAGGGTAGAGCTGGGAACACCAGCGATCAATAGGCGGTTCCACACGCCTCAAAACCTCCCGATCAGAAGACCTGCTGTTGGACGTAGTTTATCGTCATACCCAGGACGGTTGATGTTAACAAAATCAAGTTAGATTGGATTGTAATTCATAATCCAATTTAATTTTTTTCTTTTAATTTATAAAATTTAAAAATGATAGAAAGTTTAAAACAGGAATTTGAAAAAAATTAAAAACTTTTTTCTTAGATTCATAATATCAAAATATGGTTACAGGTTGTGTTAAATTAAAATCCTGTAGGCAACAAATTTCGTAAAGAAATCAATCATATTTGTCTGACTTTCGAATTTTTATGAAAAAAAAAGACAAAACAATGAAAAAATAAAATAAGCAATATAAATTTAGAAATAATTTTTTACCTTTAAAAGTTCCGTTTGTTAAGACTTTTTTTTTTTTTAAATCAATCTACACAATTTTTGTATTGTTCTTTCCATTCATGATGTTAAAGTTGAAAAAACTGACAGAAAAAAAAAAAAAATAAAATGTATTAAAACACGATAAAAACTTCAAATCAACTTAAGTAAAAAAAATCTTACCGCCCGCTGACAAAGCAGAAATAAGAAGAAATCGTTAAGCGGTGATAAAAATTATTCTGTCCCTTGCGTAAAAATTGACCTTTGTTTTGTTTTTTGTTTTACGGCATATCAATACCTCATCGGGCTATTAAAATACCGACAAGATTTTTATTGCTGATAATATTTTTTTCAAAAATATATTGTTGGTATATTTTTCCTCAAAAATATATTGCTGGTAATATTTTCTTTCAAACATGTATTGCTGGTAATTTGCTTCAAAATCAAAAATGTATTGCTAGAAATATTTTTTCCTTCAAAAAATATATTGCTGGTATTAAAACCTATTTCTACACTTTCATAGTGTATAACCCCAGTTTGGGGGTGGGGTATCTATTTGCCCATAGCTGAGTTGGGACCCTAACAGTTGCTACCACTCCGGGTCAGGGTGAACCTGGGAACACCATCAATTAAGAGGTGGTTCCACGCTCCTCAAAACCTCCTGGTCAGAGTTCATGCTGTTGGACGTAATTTATCGTCTTGCCCAGGACGCAACTGATCTTCTTTCATTCCTTTAAGATTGTTTTAATTGTTGTCTGTGTAAAAGTACGATTATCTCCAACCTAAACGTAGAAGTATGGTTGCTAAATTAGCTTTTTTGAAGCCAAATTTCTGAAATCTGGCTTTTTTTTATGTTGGTTTGGCGCCAGAGAATTAATTTGGTGCCTTTGGCTTTTTTTTCCATGCTAAAATTCCTCATGTATAATACGCCTTCATCCATGATACGCACCTTAAAATTGTGTTGAATGTGGGGAAAATGCTTCTACTCAAGCATAAATACGCACCCCTTGTTTGGTAATCAAACCTTAAATAAAATTGTACATCTCCAATTCCATTACAGCCAGAGTTTCCTACTCTTTTTTTTTTTAAATGATTTTGAAACAGAATATTCTAATTTAGTTTTATGATAATTCTTATTTGATTTTACATTTGTAAGTATTGTTATGTACATATATGATTGTTAAACTAAACATGTCAGTGTCAAATTGTCGTATGTTTGTGGTGAGTAGTCACTTCGCAACTGAAATCAACCAGCAAAACGGCAATTTTTTAAAGATTTGTTTGTAGTTGTGCATAATAGGCACCCCTAATTTTGCTTATTTTCTTTTAGAAAAAAAATGCGTATTATACATGGGGTAATAAACAGTATATTACAGAATACAGCTGTTATGCTGCAGTGTTTTCTTTTTTTTATCCTCAGCGATGCACCTGAATGAGAGAATTTGACCCCTTTTATCCTTAATCCAGAAGAGTAAGTACTTCTAGAAATTTATTGTAAAAAAAAAAGAAAAAGAATAATGATTCTTTTGCAAACCTATGCCAAATTTAGCAGCCCACCAAAAGGAAGAAATTTCTCTTTTAATTCTGAAAATAAATTTAATAAACTAATGACCTTTTTTCCTGGTCTTTCCCATGCTCTTCAACGATGTTTCTTTCATGAGTTAAGTTCTTTAAAAGAAAAAAAAAGTTTTACAGGTAAACAAACTAAAAAAACGAATAATTAATTAATAACATGGCTAATATTCTATCATTTGATTTAATAAGTTAGCTAAAAATCATTTTCAATTAAAAAGATTAAATTTCATGAAATTTATCTAAAACGTTTTTAATCAAAGTTTTATTAAAATTGTAAAAAGAAAACATTTAAAAAAAAAAAACACGCGTTCTTTAAAAGTGGACATTGAAGTCAACATTCAGAGGTGACAGGCTGTTTCATGCTAGGCGGCCTGACGATTGCGTCTCTAGCATGAAACAGCCTGTCGCTTCTGAGTGTTGACTTCAATGTTCACTTTTATATTTATATTTACATACGCTCTATCTCTCATATTGAGCACTTTATCTCATAAATATAGCACACCTTAAAACTATATTTCTTCAATAGAAATTATAATCACTATGGATTTATGATATATATATATATATATATATATATATATATATATATTAAAGACATTTTTTATGTTTAACGTTCTTTTTTATAGATTTATAGATTTTAGATTAAGTATTTAAGTAAATGCTCTATATATCTATAAAAAAGAACGTTAAACATAAAAATGTCTTTAATAAAATGACGGACTTTGTCCATTTCTTAATATATATATATAACGTCATCCACAGACAGACTGTTTCGCAGCTCATCAGTGTGGCTAGACATACGGTTGCCTCTAGCCAGGATCGAAACCCAACTGAATTGGTGTCAGTCGGAGATTCTAACCATTAAGCCGTCGGCGCACGGTAGGGATGAAAGTGAATTTTTTTTAGCGTATTTATTTTTACAAACACGCCCAGTGACCGACAGTGACTCAATTCGTATATATATATATATATATATATATATATATATATATATATATATATATATATATATATATATATATATATATATATATATATATATATATATATATAATTAGGAGGTTTTGATAATTAAGTAATTCATCGAGTCTGAAAGCAACCTCAACAGAACGCACTGGACGCCCTTTTCGTCCCATTTGGCACTCATCAACAGTGCTCATCCACTACCGAAAATTGAAACCCTGACAGTTAGGCTATCAAGCAAACAAACATCATACCAACCGTTCCAACGGGCCTCGGTGACGAAGAGGTAGCAAATCAGACTCAATATAGCGCCACTCGCTCACATATTCCGTGGTGGAACTCAATTGTGATTCTCTCTAACCCCCAGGAGCCACGACTACTATCACCAAGGCGCTCAAACTTTAGCATTAAAAGAAAGCTGGTTCAAGCAATGATATACAAATGATAGAGATTATTAGGAGGATTTGATAATTATAATCCGTTGGAACAGTTGGTATGACGTTTGCTTTGAACTGTCAAGGTTTTTCAATTCTCAGTAGTGGATGCGCACTGCTGATGAGTCCCAAATATAGGACGAAACGGCCGTCCAGTGCTTTCTGCATTTGAGGTTTCTTTCAGACTCGATGAATTACTTAATTAATTATATATATATATTGAACAATAAAAATATTAAAAAATTAAAATCTTCAGACACACTGGGTTGTAATATTCTTTCGTTTTTATTATTATTTCATTTAAATTTCCCGACTAGTTTCGGTCAACATGGCCATCATCAAAAGAAAAAATATTTTCTGGTAGCAGTGAACTACAGAAATGAATGTCTTGATGGAGAATATATTGCTTTAAAAATGATGGAGTGCATTATTTCAGATGGATGACACAACCATCTGCAAACCTTCTCGATGTGTATCAGCGTCATTGAAAGTAAATAAACTGAATCCAGTACATGTGTTTTGTATTACTACTTGTTCTATTATTCCCATATTTAGGGATGTGACAAGACTTTTGGACCTCCCTGGAGATAATCACTATGGATTTATGAAATGAAAATAAAAGTTCATATTCTTTTTAGGATAATTTATTTATTCATTATTATTAAAGAAGATATATTGTTTATTTTTTTCATGCATTATTTATTTTAGAAAGTAAATTATAAAATCTTTGTTCAGAGTTGGTGGCTGATTTAACTTTCTTTTTATCATGTCGCTCTTCAATAGTGAGGTACGAAAGACCACTTCCTCGACAAATGAGACGAAAAAAAGGCCCCGAATGATAGATTTTCGTAGTAAATAAGTTAAAAAATCTATCTTTTATGAATACTTAAAACCGTCAAAGTTTACAGTACACATTGGATCATCTTGTAAGTGTCTAAAGCTTTATTTTACTAATTAAATTGAACAAAAATTACAAATTGTCATGAACGATTGTCAGTCATTTCATTCCGAAGACCGCTTCATATTCGATCGTAATTATTTAACAGAACTAGTTTTTTTATATCGTCATTCAGCCACTTTATTGTTAATTGTTAACAAATATAAGTTAAATAAAATTAGTTGACGATAGTTTAATTAATAATTCATTTCGTAAATTTCCTATTAATTAATTTCTGTTAATTCACCCCAAATATTTAATAATGTAAAGTTAGTTACTTATCGCAAATTTTTAATTCACCCCAAGAAATTATAAATTTCAAATCAAAGTTTGTTTGTTTTCTATTAAATGTCTGGCACACTTTTGAAATTATAAATTTTAAATCAAAATTTGTTTAGCTTCCCTCGCAACAATTCCAACACACAGAATTAAAAATTACCAAAAATCAGATACTCACATTTTTAGATTATATTCAATTTACATCCGGGGAATTTTTTTTTTTTTAACAATAAAAAAAGAAAAAAAGAAAAAAAAGAAAAATTTTAAAAATCTGCCTATGGCTTGTTTATCGGGGTGAGCGCGAACGTTGACCCCACACTTAGAAATAGCACACATAAATTATTTTTTTTATTTTGGGGCGTATTAACAGAAAAGAAGATCCTGCCATTATTTTCTCATTGTTAATTGTTTATGTGGGTAGACACAGCACCATACCAAAAAATTGTTTATTAGCAAAATTTTCCTCTTGGATTTCACCTGTTTGAATGGCAGGAGCGAACAAATTGCTTGAAGTGGGTGATTGATTTACAGTATATGTATAATAATGTGGAACTGGACCCATTCTTTGTGCCTCCTGATGTGCAATTTACAATGTAAATATTTGACAAGATTCAGTGAATAGACTTTATATAAAAGTGTCTTTTTCTTAAATGTAGTTTGCTTGATTTGGATATGACATTTATAACTTATTGTAAAAAAACCCCCAAAAAACCTGGTATGAGGACAGAACGAGGGAAGGCGTATGGACTCTAATACAAAAAGGAAAGCACAAAAAAAAAATTTTTTTTTCTAAATTTAAAATTACCAGCCCAATGAAATCCTAAGGGACGAAATGCATCACACAAAAACTTTTTCTACTTTGTCATACATGTTTATACAAAACTGTTCTTGATATATAAAATTTATATTTTGTTATCCCATAATTAACTCCATTTACACATTTGTAGTGTCAAAACATGATTGCTGTTGTGTAGCAATTTTTAACATTTTTGTTTTTGTCTATATTTCTGAGATGAGGTATTATGTACATTATTTACATTATTTGGACTATTGTCCTCATCTTTGTCACCATATTTATCACAACGTTTCGGCCATTGTACGCTCCTGCCTTCTTCAGGTGGTTGGACTGTCAAACTGAACCCTTTATTTCGCTCACCAGGGTAGACTGTTCTAGTTCCACGTGCCATGTTTGATGGATGTCAGTTATCAGTTATCTCCTGTTAATAAAGGGTTCAGTTCGACATTCCAACCACCTGAAGAAGGCTGGAGCGTACAACGGCCGAAACGTATTAAATATGGCGACAAAGATGAGGACAATAGTCCAAATAATGTAAATAATGTTTTTGTTTTTATCCTAAATAATATTTAGCTCTACTCTATATTGAGCCCTTTTCTGAATTAAATGTTACAGACAGTAGAATTATACTCCATTTCTTCTTATCTTACCTGGTGTAGTGAGAGAGATAATCAACTACCTCGAAAAAGAGTTTGTGTTTTGTGTGCGATCTGCCAAAGAAAACTTACCAAAAAGTAGTTAGCAAAAATCTACTTTAAGGACCAGAATCTATGCTAATGTTCTTCTCTCCCCTGAATGGTGTGACCAATCAGAAAAATCTCTCGGTGAACAAAAGCCATTGTTTTTTGCTTATGTGAGAGATTTGGATTTTCTGAACTTGGACGAACATGCATTGTTGCTGGCGAGAAGTGAAAGTTGGATGTGTGACCCCATTTTGTCGTTTCTATGTTGCTTGTTACGATGGACTATCGTTTGAACTGTGATTTGGCTACAAGTGTTGCGGTCGAGAGACAGAAGAAATCTATTGCAGACGTTTGTTGGTATTATAAGTTGACAGTTTGTTTTTCTTTTCTTTACAACTACACTGGATATATATATATATATATATATATATGGGTGGTGTACAGATGTGTTCACTGATTCCTCGTAGTGAGACAGTGTGTATGTATGGAGAGGGGATATACACATATATACACGCATGCTGACAAAAGCACACAAAAATGGAAATAGATCTAAGAACACACAGGGGTCAATAAAAGATAAGCTTACCAATAACTACTCCATCATTTCTCAAACTAATCTTAATTGTTTTATAACCCTTCACAGAGAACTTTTCACTGCCAGTTCAAGAAAGACGTTTGGATCACTAACGCAAAAAAGAAAATGGAGAATATTTAACATCGAAAAACACAAAGAAAAAATGAATTATTTTTAATATTTGGAAATTTCCACCCTTTGCCTGATGACGGTCACGAGACTGGAAACCCGTGTAGCAAAATTATGGAAAATAAAGCATAATATTTTTTTTTTAAATCACATTACAACCAAAAACGTTTGCGGTTTCTCTCTTCTTTTTAATATACACACTTTTCTCTCGTTGGAACTACTATAACCTCTTCCTTGTATATATATATATATATATATATATATTTGTATATTTAAGCAGCAATCCTTCGTTTATGCATGTTTCATTAAAAAAGACACAAGGTACTACTGTTAAGCTTTTTATTTAATTTTTCTTGTGTTCGAACAAGAGCTTTCTTTTCTGGACAAAGAGTGTATAAAAATTGTCCAAATCTTTTATAATTACGAGCGCTTTCAGCTATACCTTTAGCCATTATCAAGGATGATTCAATTTTTCAGCTAACTACGAATAAGGCCACAATGTGCTAACTATATTCAGAAATTAAAAATATCTCTACAACACACTAAAACATACACGTAATGCACACACTCAATTAAGCTGAAAAATTGGATCATCCTTGATAATGGCTAAAGGTATAGCTGAAAGCACTCGGAACTATAAAACATTTGGACAATTTTTACACAATCTTTGTCCAGAAAAGAAAGCTCTTGTTCGAACACAAGAAAAATTAAATAAAAACATTAACCGTGGTACATTGTCTGTCGTTTTTAATGAAACCTGCATATATATATATATATATATATATGTGAAAATATATAGAAAATAGGAAGGAACTGGTTAGGTAAATAATCCAAAGTTCCTTAGTATTTTAGTTATTATTTTTTAAAAATAGTGCTCGATACAAAAGTAGAGCATAAATATAATTATTTATTTAAAAATATGATTCCAACTTTAACATAAAAGGTCTCATATTTCAAAACAAGTGCCGAAAACTTCAATATAATTATTTGAATTAAAATAATTATATTAAGTTTCTGCTCTGTTTTGAAACATGAGACCTCTTATGTTCAAATGAGTTGGAATCATATTTTAAATAAATAATTATATATATGTTTTATATATATATATATATATATATATATATATATATATATATATATATATATATAGACACACACACACACACACACACACATTATGGAATGGACTGTTTATAATAAACAGTATTAACAACATTTACCAATCTGAATGTCCAAGAAATTTTCATAGAAAATGTGTCCTCCAACGGGAATCGAACCTGTATCCTATACAGATCTGTCAAATAGCCTGACATGCCTTAACCAATTGGAGCATTTGGTTAGCAAGGTCAATTTTACTGTTTTAAAACAGAATTCTCCATGATTTTCTCTCGTTCATTTATATCTGCTCAATGCATAGCCAAATGTAAATAAATGCCGTCATACATTATAGAAATGGATAAAGTTCGACAATTATTTAAGACATGTCTTAAATAATTGTCGGACTTTGTCCATTTTATAATGTATGATATATATATATATATATATATATATATATATATATATATATATATATATATATATATATATGATATTCTGTTATGTTAACATAGAAATTGCTATGCAATGATAACAGCCATGGAATAGCAGACAACAATACTCACACATACGCACAATAAAAAGGACCTTCAGATATTGCATGTCATCTAAATTAAAACAAACTCAGAATAATAAAGGGATACATTATGTTTTAGTAAATTCAATTGAAGTTTTTGAAAGCATATAATTACGGTGTTGCCTTTTATTTCAAATTGAAAATACTGCTGTATATATTTTAAAAAGAAAGTAAATTCAATATCTGTCTATATTTCTGTGATGAGGTATCATAATTATTTACATTGGTCAAAATGTTGTCCTCATCTTTGTTGTCATATCCACAACATTTTGTCTGTTGTACACTCCAGCCTTCCTCAGGCCGATGTACCCAGTAAATAAAAGCATTCATTTAAGTAATCTAGTGACTTTACCCAAAGAGTTGTGAGTTCAATACCTGGCTACAGCAGAGGTGAATAAAAACTTGGGAGTTGAGTTAATTCCCTTTTAACTCAACTCCCAAGTTTGAAATTCCAATCACCTGATGAAGGCCAGAGTATACAATGGCCGAAACATCATGAATATGGCAACGAAGTTCAAAAAGTGCAAACAATCTAAATAGTGTAAAGAAACAAATTCAGTTCTTCATTTTAATATATATAATTAATATAGTATAAACGGTTTTAGAGGGGGAGATTTCCACAATGGGAATTAGAATTAAATTTTGTTTTATTATGTCAACATTTGAAGAGTTGGAGATTGATTTTTGAGTACCTAATTTAGGCATAACTATCTTATGGAAATTTGAATTTGTTTTTAACTCAACATTTAAACACTAAAATTATCTGATGAAGACCAGAGCATACACAGGCTGAAACGTCATGAATATGGCAATGAAGATTAGGATAATAGTCCAAACAATCTAAACAGTGTAAAGAAAGCAAATTCAGTTCTTCATTTTATAGAGAATTGATATCTCTTTCAACTTTTAAAAGCTTTAATTTCCTTTTTCATTCCTTATTAAATAAATCAATACAATGTTCAGTTAAAAAGCAATTGAAATCTATAGTTAACTCTATTGTCTTTAAAATAATCTTTTACTGTCAATGTAAATACATTGTTAACATAGAACAATGATTTTGTGAATTAAAGCATTGCTGTGTGAATTTGGTGACATTAATTGTGAGTTCAATCTCTGGGCTGGGCAGTACAGACTTGGTGCAAAGAGTGCAAGCAGTAACTAATCAGTTCTAAATAAAAACTAGATGATATATCCCTAGACATTGGGCAATGGAACAAGAACAGTCTACCCCCATAGATTAAGTAAAGGTTTCAGTTTAGAATTCTTTGTATGTTACCCAGTTTGATACACCTAAGGAAAACCTGAAGGTACAAAAGCCAAAACATTGTGATAACAACAACAAAGATGAGGACAATAGTTTGAATATAAATAATGCATGATTTTTATGTGGCTGATACATTATTAGGATAAAGTGACTTATTGGGATGTGGTGACTTATTAGCATAAGGTGACTTATTGGGATAAGGTAACGTATTTTTAAGATGAGATGACTTATTGGGATAAGGTGACTTATTTTGGGGATGATGTGACATTACTAGGATGAGGTGACTTATTTTTGGGATGAGGTGACTTATTATTGGTATGAGGTGACTTATTACTAACATGACGTGACTTATTTTGGGGATGACGTGACTTATTACTAACATGACATGACTAATTTTGGGATGACGTGACTTATTACTAAGATGACATGACTTATTTTTGGGATGAGGTGACTTATTACTAAGATAAAGTGACTTATTTTTGGGATAAGGTGACTTATTATTGGTATGAGGTGACTTATTACTAGGATGACATAACTTATTGGGATAAGGTGTCTTATTAGGATAAAGTGACTTATTATTGGGATGAAGTGACTTATTACTAAGATGACATGACTTATTAGGAAAGGTGACTTGGAATGACCTGACTTATTAGGAAAGGTGACTTATTATAGGGATGACATGACTTATTACTAGGATGAGGTGACTTATTAGGAAAGATGACTTGTTGGGCTGAGGTGACTTATTATTGCAATGAGGTGACTTATTACTAAAATTAGGTGACATTGAGATGAGCTGTGTAGGATAAGGTGACTTGCTGGGATGAAATGACTTATTTTTAGGAAAGGTGACTTATTTGGATAAGGAGTCTTATTGGGATCAGGTGACTTATTCTTTTAGCATCTTCCTACATCCTTGTTTGAATCTTCAGGTGGAGCTCTCTTGAAGTACCTGTTGCAGATGATGTTATTCCAATGCTGTTGCCATTTTTTAAAAGCATTCTAAGAGAATCACAAACCCATCAGTGAGGACCATGCCAAGATTCAACAAGCAAATGATTGCATAAAGTTAGAAATAGATTTTGAGTAGGTTTTAATATATACTCAACTCTCTTTAGTCCTAAATTGGCTGGACACAATCAGCAGAATGAGAATAATCTATCCCCTAGATTACATAAAATGTTCACTTCAAAATTCCCTCAGGGTTACCCATATTGGCAAGCTTCTTATGAAGGTTGTAGGACACAATGACCAAAACTTTGATAACAACAACAAAGTTGAGGACAGTAGTCAAATTGTAAGTAATGTAAATAATAAAAGCAATAACTATCATTGAGATACAGTCATTTTTAATGACTTTTTAATTAGTTTTTTAATTATTTTTAATGACTTTTTGATTACTTTTTAATGATTGTTTTTAATTACTTTTTAATGGCTTTTTAATTATTTCTTAATTACTTTTTAATGACTTTCACAATATTTAACATCTGAAAGTAAGAGAAATTATTTCTTGAATAACATTATTATTTATATAATAAAAGAAATTGGTATATATAAAAAAGTTGTACGCACTCAGTCCTATTAATATATAAAGTGAGTAAATATCATTTTTTGAATTACTATGTCATATTTTACATCGAATTTTTATTTTTCACAGATATTCCAACTTAAAATATACAAATATGGAAGACTACCGAGAAAAAAAAGATCCACTTGAAAACTATGTGAGGGAATTGTCTGGTAATTCCAATATAACAGAACACTCAAAAATCAACACTGGAGAGAAACCATATTCTTGTGAAGTGTGTGAATTTTCTTTTACATGTAAGTCAAAATTGAACAGACATATTCGAACACACACTGGTGAGAAACCATACTCTTGTGAAGTATGTCACACTTCCTTTTCAGATAAGTCAACATTGATAGTTCATAAGAGAAAACATACTGGCGAGAAACCATATTCTTGTGAGGTGTGTGGTTCTTCCTTTGCACAGGAATCTAGTTTGGTGGTACATGTGCGAACACACACTGGAGAGAAACCATACTCTTGTGAAGAGTGTGGTTCTTCTTTTTCAGATGAGTCAATTTTGAGAGTACATAAGCGAACACATAGTGGGGAGAAACTATATTCTTGTACTGTGTGTAGTTCTTCCTTTAAGCAGAAATCAAATTTAGTGGGACATATGCGAACGCATACTGGAGAGAAACCATATTCTTGTGAAATGTGTGGCTCATCTTTCTCACAGAAATCAACTTTGAGGCGACACAAGAAAACACATTCTACAGAAAAAATCTATTCATGTAAAGTGTGTGGATCTTCTTATGCAAAAAAATCTTATTTGGTTAGGCACATGCGAAAGCATGCAGGAGTGAAACAATATACTTGTGAAGTTTGTGACTATTCCTTTTCAACAAAATCGCATTTGGTAAATCATATGAGAACTCACACTGGAGAAAAGCCATATTTTTGTGAAGTGTGTGGTTCTGCCTTTTCTGAAAAGTCTGCTTTGACACGGCATAAGCGAAAACATACTGGTGAAAAACCATATTCTTGTGAAGAGTGTGGCTCTTCCTTTTCATTTAAGTCAAACTTGAAACAACATATACGAACACACACTGGAGAGAAACCATATACTTGTGAAGTGTGCAAATGTTCCTTTTCAGATAAGTCAACTCTGAGAGTCCATAAGCGAAAACATACTGGAGAGAAGCCATATCTATGTACTGTTTGTAGTTCTTCCTTTACACAGAAATCAAATTTGATGGTGCACATGCGAACACACACTGGAGAGAAACCATATTCTTGTGAAACATGTGGCACTTCCTTTTCACAGAAATCAACTTTGAGGAGACATAAACAAACTCATACTGGAGAGAAATTATATTCATGTGAGGTATGAGGCTTTTCTGTTGCAAAAATGAATATTGGAGGAGAATATGCACAAAGAAAAAAGAAACGTTTTTTCATTGTGAAAAGTTGGAATGAGATAATAGTCTCTATAAAGGAAATCAATTAATATTACATAGGCTCTGTTTATTTATTTTCTATTATATATATATATATATATATATATATGAGAGAGAAAGAGTTTGATGATCTCAAAAGCGTGAAACCCAGGGTCACAAACTCATATCCATACAACTAAATATGTTAGCTCTATCACTGATATTGAGCACTTTCCAATAAGTATCGTGAATATATATATATATATATATATATATATATATATATATATATATATATATATATATATATATATATATACAGAAAATATATATTTTATTACAGGAGATTATAATAAAAACATTTTAAATCACTACACAAAGGCTTTCATGTTTCAATACTATGATTGTACTTCCTAAGGCAATTGTTTGTAACTGGTGATAAAATGACTTTTTAGGGAAATTTAAAAACAAATCAATACCTCTTTTTCAAAAGTTGCAGAGGCATCAGGTCAGAATTAAAAATATACTTGTGGATATATCTTGATTAACCAATTAAATGTCAGATCTGCGCAAAATAGAAAAATAAGCTCAGAGGGTGGAGATGGGTGAGTTATTTATATAAACTGGCACATAGACATGGCATCATTGATGATTGTGGAGAATATGGCAGTGACAAATGTGATAGTAGCCAAATATGATATTCTATTTGTTGAAGTGGTGGGGTAGGTTAATCAAACGTAAAGTTATCAGAAAAAATTTTTAATATTGAGGATGCTTCTTAAAGGTGCCTGTAGATAAAATTAAAAATGTGAAACATCTATATACGATGCTAATAATACTGAATAGATGGCAAAACATAGCAATATTAAAGTTGAATAAACTAAATAAGGTAATTACCTGTAGTGAGTGGACCATTATGTACTAATAAAAATTATGGCTATAAAATTGTAATACATAATTGTTCTTTTTATTAAAAAATTTGTAACTATATCTTAAGGTAAAGGATAGACTATGTTGGCATTTTACAGTTAATTTACTCCTTTAGTTTAACAGAGTTTTTAAGCAAATTTGATTATTTGAAATTTTTCCTGTAAACATAGAAAACACAGTTCATGATAAGTTCTAGTTTTTTTTTTATATTTTTCATTTATGTTAGGGGTTTTGTTAACATCTTTTAAGTTCCAAAAATATTTAGAAATATTTATTTCTGTTATATTATTTATTGGAATTGTTGGCAAAACAGTGGATAATTACCAAATTGATTTGAACTTTATAAAATGGTAAATAATAAGGATTTTCTTATAGTTGGTTCACATATTTTAATAATTTAGTAAGTGTTCATAGATTTCTGAATAAAATATTTTCATAATTATTTCTTTATAAAAATGTTTTTTTTAAGACAATAGTGTCCTTAATCTATCTTATTTCTAAAAGCAATTAAAAGCCTTCCTAATTAATGTCATTGTTTTATTCCATTTTTTATTTTAGGATTCAGAACCCAAATAATTTTTTTTTTTTATATAGAATTAATTTCTATAACAAATACTTTAACACTAGGATGGCCAGCTCCTTTGACATCTTTATTTACATTACGCCGTGAAGCAGCCATCCCTAATACATTCAAGTCAGGAAGAAAGTGATTATATATACATATATATATATATATATATATATGTGTGATTGGGCACACTGTGACACATCTTTATTTACATTACGCAGTGAAGCAGCCATCTCTAATATATTCGATATTCAAGTCAGGAATAACAAGTCTGAAAAGAAATTCACAAATATTAGTTTACCTCATACTGAAAGAAAGAGAATTTATATATATATATATATATATATATATATATATATATATATATATATAAATTATGTGTGTGTGTATAGATAGATAAATAGATAGATAGGGGACATAAACACAAGTATTATTGCTTGTGAGAAATTTTTCAATGCATTTATCCTATGAATAGCCTAGGTGTCAAAAACGACACCTCAGCCATTCAAGGTAAAACTTCAAATATCAGCTATTCCACTGAATATTTTTTAAAGAATTAAGTCTGTTAAGCATCTTTGCTAAAATTCAATAATTGTCCATAAGCTTCAGCATTGAACTAAATCTAGTTATTCCATAGTAATTTGTTGAAAATTTGAAGGTGTCAAAAACGACACCTCGTCCATCCTAGTGTTAACTTTGGACAATATTGTGGCGGTCTTTAACCTTAGTTCCTGAAAAAAATAGTGAGTCAAAAAGATAGTTTTTCCCTTGACACTGCTATTATTTTAACTACCTTCACTCTTCAGTGATTTTTGTTTTTAAAAGCAAAAATTAGAATTAGAATAAAAACCTAAATATATGAAAGTGAATTTATATATGTTTTGTTCTTTAAAATTTACAACAAAAATAATAAACATTATTACATTCTTTATTTACAAGAATAATTTTATATTTACAACATTCTAAAAACTAATACAATTGTATTAAGACGAATGCAGTGCAACATTATCATTTACCAATTTATAAAGAAATAAGTAAAAAAATTTTTATTCATAAATTTATAAACATTACTAAAATAATTGAACCAACTATAAGGAAATCCTTATTGTTTACCATTTTATAGAGATTGAATTTATTGTCAATAGCTGATGATTTGCCAACCATTCTAATAAAAAGTTGAAATAATTTAATAAACAAATAGTGTTTATTATTTTTGTTGCAAATTCTCAAGGAAGAAAGAAAATGTATAAATTCACTTTCATAGGTTTAAGTTTTATTTTAATTTTGATGATCGCTTTTTAAAGCAAAAAACATTGCCGAAAATTAGTTTAAAAAAGCTGCATCAAGAAAAATTTATATTGTGGGCATATTTATCCATGTTTGCCAAAAGTTTTGTGTGAACTTATTCAATATCATCAAAATGTTTAAAGATGTAATTATTATAAAAGTTTCACTAATTTTTTTTATATTTATTCATTTTTAAATCTTTAATATTTTAACTTTCTTAAAATTCATCAAAATATTTATTTCCTAAATATTTTAATGGTGTTTTTATTATACTACTAAAAGTACCCAGAAGAAATTCAAGAATTTTGATTTTTGGATTGTTTTAAATTTTTTTCAAGATGATTAAAGGTGTTTTTTCAGTTCTGGGATGATGGTAAAAAAGTTGGTTTGGAGCTCTGTTTAATATAATCAATAAAATAACATTTTCTTTATTAGTGGAAACAGTCTTTAAAACAAAAACAAAAAAGTTTTTAGCACTTATTTGAGTATAATACTTATATTTGGCTGCAACTGAATTCTCATATATAAAAAAATTTTATTATTAAAAGACATCATAATTTTAGTTTATAATAACAAAAAGATTTAAAGTTTTAAATTCTTCCTTATATCATCAGTTCTCAACTCTGTATCTATGCTGACTACTCATGTCTCCTAACTATATACTCTTATCCCGTATTTACTCCTCTCCTAGCTATTTACTCATGTCTTCTAACTATATACTCATGCCTCCTATTTACTCCTGTCTTCTAACTATATACTCATGCCTCCTATTTACTCCTCTCCTAGTTATTTTCTCGTGTCTCCTATTTACTCCTGTCTTCTAACAACATACCCTTGTCCCTTATTTACTCCTGTCTCCTAACTATATATTCCTGTCCCCTATTTGCTCCTGTCTTCTAGTTATGTACATTATTTGGATTATTGTCCTCATCTTTGTCGCCATATTTAATACAACGTTTTGGCCGTTGTACACTCCGTCCTTCTTCAGGTGGTTGGAATGTCGAACTGAACCCTTTTCACTCACTGGAGTAGACTGTTCTAGTTCCACATGCCATGTTTAATGGATGTCAGCTATTAGTTATCTCCTGTTAATTCCCCTCTCCAAGTTCTCCACTGCCTTAACTGGGTATTGAACTCACACACTTTGGGTCCTGTCACTGGATCTAACTAATGCCTTTATCCAGGAGATAACTGACAACTGACATCCATTAAACAACTTTTTTGAAAATGAAATATACTAAAATTCTTTTTCAAACAAGGTTGGGTGCTGGATAATGTTTTGTATCTTGCTGGCAAATATTTCACCTGGTGGGGAGAAGTTATTGAACTATAAGCAGAAACAAATGTCTCATTAAATAATTTGCCATTTTTAACTGTATTTCATTTATAGTAAGGAATTTAAAGTTTTTGTTGTGTTAGTCGTTCTCCTGTTATACCTGCAATAAGATAAGAAAACCTGTTTAAATAATATAACATTAAATTAACGTTGTTTTTTCTTTAAACCTCCAGACCAAAGCAGTTTTCTGAATGTGGCAGTCGAGACAAATTATTATAGTACATTTGATATCATGACCTTCCTCCAAGATACTGCATAGCTTTCTCGCCCTCTCACTCCAAAAGGTTGCTGACCCCTGTTCTAACACTTTTTCATTCTGTTCCAAGCTCATATTCCAATTTAGCCTTTTCTTCATTTACCAGTGTCACACTGTGTTGCACTACAATCTGTTGTTAAATGGGGAAAGTAGTGTGTAGAATAAGCAGCCATGATTGAATGTAAATGGCAGAATTGCCTAACAAAAAGAATTGACAAAAATCTGCAATAACAAGAAAAAGAAAAAAGAACGACATAAAATAATATAGAGCAAGCAAACAATATATGCAAGGCAAATTAACAATAATAAGGCAAAACAACATTAATAAGGCAAATTAACATTAATAAGGCAAATTAACAAAAGATCACAAACTAAGAATTGAGGTTAACACACAAGAATTTCTTAGACTATTTTTCCCAACATCATCTTTCTTAACAGAATCACTACCCTTCCCAAGCCAACATACACAACAAATATATCAATTACAAGAAAACAGCTGAATCTGCCAACACAACAATACAAACAATATTTCTACACATGAAAATATTCTCTTCAAACAAAGTAATTAACGTAATTATTAACACTAATAAGGCAAAACAACAGTAATATGGCAAAAAGTTCAAACTAAGAATTGAGGGTAACTCAGAGGAGCAAGTATGGATAGGCGACCATAGCATTCTGACTTCAAGATAAGACTGATCGGGACTGTGTCAGATGAAACCAAGAACCAGCCTATTTTATTGGCTAAGATGAGGAGGGGAAAGTGTTTCACAGTTATTCCACTAAAACTTGAAACCAACATCCACCTCAATCTAATGGATGAGTGCACCTCATTTTACCTTCCCTAATTTCCCTCAGGTTCTATGGCGCTAGTAAATACAAACAAGATACATATAAACATTTACATATATATAATTTGCATAAATAATCAATGTTTTTTATATATTCTTTCCCGTGCTGGGTATGATGATAAACTACGTCCAACAGCAAAGCCTCTGATCAGGAGTTTTTGAGGAGCATGGAACCACCTCTTAATTGCTGGTGTTCCCAGATCCACCCTGACCTGGGGTGGTAACACCTGTTAGGGTCCCAGCTATGGGTAAATAGTTAACCTGCAAACTAGGGTCAAAACACTATGAAAGTGTAAAAATAAGTCTTAATGCCAGAAATACTTAAAAAAAAAAAAATTACCAGCAATTCTTTTTTGGAAAAAAAAATGTTACCAGCTATATATTTTTTTAAAAATAATATGAGAAATAGGGTTTTTTTAAGAAAAAATATTACTAGCAATACATGTTTGAAAAAAAAAAATATTGACAACAATAAAAAATTTTCATTATTCGGAGTATTGTCCTCATCTTTGTCGCCATATTTATTACAACATTTCAGCCATTGTACACCCCAGTCTTCTTCAGGTGGTTGGAATGTTGAACTGAACCCTTTATTTCGCTCACTGGGATAGACTGTTCTAGTTTCATGTGCCATGTTTAATGGATGTCAATTGTCAGTTATCTCCTGTTAATTTTCCTCTAAAAGTTCTCAACTGCCTTAAATGGGTATTGAACTCACACTTTTTGGGTCCTGTCACTAGATCTAGCCAACGCCTTTATCCACTGTCCTTGAGGACATCTGTGTATGAATTTCTGGGTATTATAAACCTAATGTCTCAGCAACCATTTTTACCAGTGTTCATATTGCAATTTTATCGACATTAAATAACCCATTGTGGTTGATATACTGTAAAACATAGCAAATAGCTTTATATATTCTTTCCATTTTGATTTTTTTAATAATTTAATAATAATAATAATAGGAGGTACAGCAGAGTAATGGATAGTGGCTCGGATTGAGGAATCGGAGAGCCGAGTTCAAATTCCAGTTGGATCCATTACATTCATTTATGTGCCAATACCCTTGGGGAAGGTATGAATACTCTTCTTCTCCCCCCAGCTATGGGTAAATAGCAGGACAGACTGGATTCTATAGCCTTGGATGACAACTGGTCTAGGAGAAGGACAACTCTGAATTCAAAAACCTGCAGAGGGTCATTTGGGGGCCTTGTGGCACATTGTGCACTAGATCTCTGCATTCAGCTCTTCAAAAAGTGTGGGTGGTTCTGCACGAAGCCTTCACCACTATAATCAAATCTGTGCAGGTGTCTGGTTACTAGGAACTGAATTGTCCTCATACTTCGGAAAAATGACAATTATAATAAAATGTTTTAGATACTGTCTGATGGTCAATTCTCAACATGGTATGTATGTTGATGACACAACTATTTACTCCTTTCTTAATAGTAAGTCTGATCATGTCAATAAGATCAAATTGGTAGCTGATCTAAAAAACAATGACCTCTAATCTTTTGTTAAATGGGGCAAGAAGTGGCTTGTTAATTTTAATGCCTCCAAAATGAATCTGCTTTCTTTTCATCATCCAAGAGAACCCTTTTCACTTTCCAGCAATATGGCTGATGCTAACCTCTAGGAGATTGACTCATTGCACCTTCTCTGGCTAATGTTTGGAGTTGAAACAGTATATTGAATCAATTGCTAAGTCTGCAGCTAGGAAAGTTGGTTCATTGAGTCTGGTTAGTATTTCTTGCCAGAATCTATCTTACATATTCATAAGAATTTCTCAGATTATTTTTCCAAATATCACCTTTTCACCTTTCCTAACTGAACCACTACCCTCCCAAGTCAACGTACATGACAAATATATCAAGAAATCAAAAGAAAACGGTTAAATTCATCAACACGACAATACAAACTATTTCTATACATGAAAATATTCTCTTCAAACATAAAGTGATTGATGTAATTTTTCAGTTAACCATATGAATATACAGTAGCATTTCTAAATTCTTCGAGTTACTAACAAGATCTTATTTGCTGCTTATAAATACTTTGTTTCAATAAATTCATTTTGTTTTTTACCTTAAGAAAGTCCACATTGGATGAAACTAGTTTTCCTATTGTCCTTTATATATTTATAGACACACTCATTATATATATATATATATATATATATATATATATACTCATATTATATATATATATATATATATATATATATATATATATATATATATATATATATATATATATATATATATATATATATATATATATATATATATATATATATATTATATATATATATATATATATATAATGTGTGTGTGTTTTTTATTTCATTTTAATATTTGAATATTGTTGCCACATCTGGTCTTGAGAAAATCCAAAGAAGAATCTGCTATGTTATTGGCTTTGAACTGGCATCATGGCTTCAGTCACTTTCTCACAGCCTAATGTAGCTTCCTGTGACTTTCCTATAAATACTTTCATGGTAATTTTTCTGATGAACTATGGTAACTAATGTTTATGAATTTAAGTGCAGTACTAGATTGGCAGCAAGGTCTCATCATTTTACAGTTGAAATGGTTAGATGTTACCGTAAGTGCTATGCTAACAGTTTTTTTGGATTTTCTCAAGAATCTCTAAATATATTTACTCTCCTTAATAATGTCTTTTTGTCTCAGATTCTTTCACACTCAGCCAGTGTTTTGTAATCATTCCCATAGTGGGATATAGGATCCCTGTAACTATGTGTTATTGGGGCATGTGTTGGACTGGCTGGTGATGGATGAGTTCTTGGTTTGGTTTGTTGTGTTTTACGGCGTATCAACCTCAATGGTTATTTAATGCCGACAAAGTTTTCATTGCTGGTAATTTGTTTTGTCAAAAATCTATTTCTTGTAATAATTTTTTCTTCAAAAAAAGTATTGCTGGTAATATTCATTTCCTCAAAAAATTATTGCTGGTAATATTTTTTCAAAAGCATTGTTGGTAATATTTTTTTTTCAAAAATGTATTGCTGATAATAATTTTTTTTTTTTTTTTTTTTTTTTTAACAAAGTATTCCTGGTATTAAAACCCATTTTTACTCCAGTTTCGGGGTTAACTATTTGCCCATAGAGACCCTAATAGGTGCTCCCACCCTGGGTCAGGGTGAACCTGGAAACACCAGCAATTAAGAGGTGGTTCCATGATCCTCAAAACCTCTTGATCAGAGGCCTTGCTGCTGGACATAGTTTATCGTCTTACCCAGGATGCGGATATAGTTTATTGTCATACCCAGGACAGGGATGAGTTCTTGTAAATGAATGAATGGGTCATGAATTGGATCAGGTACGTTTAGGATAACTAGTTTCTCTCATATTCTCTAACGCTCAGTAACCACTTGCATCATAGTGGCTTTATTGCCTTGCTTGGGGTGAAATGATTAAAAAAGAGTTACCTGTATGCAGATGCCTTTTGATGAGTTTGCTTAAAAGCAAATATAACAAAACATCATGTCAACAGATTTAATATCTATTTTTGCAACAACCTGTAAAGGTTTGATCAGTAGTCAATATAGACGTATACCAAGAGTGTTTCCTTCAAATATTTAAAGTTATTTATTTGCAGTCTTTCAAGTCAGCATATACTTTTCGTTAAATCAGAAAACCATGAAAATTCTAGTTTTCTTAATTCTTCAGACTGATGAAGTGTTGAGTTTAGCTAACCTTTCGGTAACCTTAAGCCACATTTTTAAACCTTTACTATTTCTTAGTACTATTAGTCTTACATTATATTTGTTAGAAAGAACAGGAACTATACTTACCACCAGTTTTTACTCAATTACTAAAAAATTAAATCCCCCATAAAAATACAGAATGTTGAATTAATAAATACAGTGTAACCCTGATATAAGAGACCCGGATATAAGAGAAACCCGGATATAAGAGAGATTTTCTCTGGTCTCAAATTAGAGCCTGTGTTAATGTATATAAAATAGACCAAACCCGGATATAAGAGAAACCTGGATATAAGAGACTTCTTCTCCGGTCCCGACAACTTTCTTATATCCGGGTTACACTGTAATAAACACTCCCAGGACTGGTGCAAGGGTCTCATGCTCTTTGCCAATGGACGAAATAAAGGTTTCAGTTCGAAATTCTAGCTGTAAAGGATCGTGTGGTTTTGCATGTTGTATTTGGAACGCATACTGTATATTCCTGCTAGAAGAAGGTCCAACTACAAGAGCAATGCCAGACTCAAATTAAGTCAAACTGAAGATGTAAAGAAAACAAACAAGACCGATATATATATATATATATATATATATATATATATATATATATATATAAACAAATATATGTATTAAACAACACAATTTTACAATGGACATAGACAATAACATTTGTATGTATGTGTGAACATTTGTGTCTGTTCTTTGGTGAATGTTCATACGTACATGTATGTGTGTACAATGTTCATGGCGTCTTCCCACAAGTGGGGAGCCGTTATCTTTTTGCGAGAGCTTACATTGTAGATGTGTTCGCTGAGAGGAAGAAATGAAAAAGAGAACAAGGCAAGAAGTCGCCCAGTATTTATAGTATAGGGAGAATGACCCCTAGTGACAATTAGGGAATTAAGGAGGAGCTAACTCTGACACAATCATCTGAGGATAGCCAGAGCATACAATGGCCGAAACGTTGTGAATATGGCAATAAAGATGAGGACATGTAAAAAATGTAAATATTCACTTTCTTGCAGTTGAAAAAGTACTGTCGAGGGAAATAGAAAAAAGGTTTTCAGGGCTATGAATATTTTTTTAAATTTAAATATTTTTCTCATATTTTGAAAAAATAATATGTACTTAAATTGCTAATTAATTTTTAAATTTGTTTTGGTAATTATAAAGAATTCGATATAGAATCAAAAATATGATTGGAATACACCTTTGTATACAGTTAAAAAAAATTTATTTTTCACTGAAAAATCTTTGCCTTCAGGCAATATTGTCCTTATTCAATAAGCAATTTGTTTTATTGAGTTTGTTATGTTACAATTCAGAGCTAGATTTTGCTAACTGGTTGTCCATTTTACAAAAAAATTGATGTTTTAAATTATTCAAATACTTCTGCTTTTAACTAATATATTCACTAAAAAACAGTATTGAATTTCTAGTTTTCATAAAATTAATCAGGAAGGGGTATAACAGATGTAAAAAAAAAATTACCATAACTTTAAAAATAAAAAAAAACATTTAAAATAATTTCAATCATTTGTGAATACAGTGTAACCCGGATATAAGAGAGATTTTCTGGTCCCAAATTAGAGCCTGTGTTAATGTATATAAATTAGACGCGGATATAAGAGAAAGCAATAATCCTGATGGCGCATTGAAAATGATTTACGGACTGTATGAAAGTGTTCATGATGTTTGTGGTGGCACGGAGCAAGCGAAGGACCGGATGTTAACCCTCAGAGGTCTAAATAGCAAATGACCAATACTGGTCTTTACGCACCGGCTCCACGCAAAATTTCCGTGGAAAAAAAAAAGAAATAAAAAGAATAATAAGCAATTTCCACCAATAAAATGGCTCCGCGCCATACCCAACAGTTTGCTTCAGCAGACTGACTCTGAGCCGATGGGCACAAATAAATAGAGCGATAAATTCACTTCTGTAGAGAAAGCTTTGAAGTACCGTCAGAGAATGTCGCCACGCTTTCCTCACCCATCACCAGACGCCCCAGCCTTCCTTCACCACCGGAGATACCGAATGACTCCTACCAACCCATTGACCTCACCTTTCATCTCCTGTGACCAGCACGCCTTAAACTTAAGTATTAACAAAGTGACTCTTATATTCCTTTAATAATCCAATTTCTCTTATACGAATGAACATTTTTATAACGGACTTTTTGCGCGTGTGAATCAAGAAAAATTGTACTATTCATTGATGTTGTATTTTAATACAAATTGTTTTGATACACCCTTCTCTTTCGTATGCTATTTTGTTTATGTATGGTGACCTCAAATTGATTGCTTGTTGAACCTTTAGGCCAAACTAGCGGCTGTCCCGAAGGACTGCTACTACTACCTACCTTCTGAAAGCAACAAGTAACAACGAATCCATTCCCCTCCAACACCATATGTTAACAAAGAGATTTCTGTACAATCAAAAATGACTGACTTTTTTAAGAAAAAGTAATTTTTGATTGAATTATTTTGAAAACTGATTGAAAATGTATTTTTGTCTGTGTTTTTTATGTCTATAACTGTTAAATAAACTAGTGTTCTGTACGTAAAAAGCGTTATATGAAGTGTTCCCATACTTACCTAAACAAAATAAACCAAACCCGGATATAAGAGACTTCTTCTCCGGTCCCGACAACTCTCTTATATCCGGGTTACACGGTGAAAGGTTCATTTGAAATCTGACAGGTTTTTTTTGGGGGGGGGTGCATGATTTTCAAAATTAACGTCTGTCACTGAAAGAAAAAAAAGGCGCTAAAATTTGCAATGTTATTTATTTAGTAATGACACTTTTGCAAATAGAAACATGATTTTTTTAATCAAAAGTTAGGATGTTCTAAAAAGGATGCAAATCTTTTTTAAAATAATCAAAATTTACTTTGGTCTTTCCTCAATAACATAGACGATAAAATTTCGTTTTCATCAAGATTAAGAAGACCTTGTTTTATGCTCTTCCTTCTTATTTTAGCGATTTCATGAAAATACTTAGGAGCATGAAAAGAAGTCTACGCTCTCCCTCAAAACATTCTTGCAAATATCCTGGTTTTACCGAGAAAATAAAGAATAGAAATTATTAACTAATTACAGTATTATCATATTATGAATTGGAATTGTGGATGATAATGTTTTTGTAACGGCGCTCTTCACACTATGAAGTACAAAAATGCATTCATTATGAGACAATATGTCGTCAAGCATTGAAAAGGTCGCTGTAAATACTTAAAAACCACACTATATTCATATTTAAATACATAAACAACCAAAATATATGCATTGGCTCGTCTTGTAAGTATCTGAATCTTTATTTTACGGATTATTAAACTGAACAAATAATAAATAACAAAACCTGGTGTTTTCGATGACCGCTTCATATGACGACGATCATTGTAACATTTATACTGCGAAAAATTTGGACTAAAAAGCATAAAAGGAAACTAATTTAACTTAATGTCTCCTTTTTAGTAGAATTTTCATTTTACTTTAAAAAAAAAGATGCCTAAAGCTAGGTACCTCCACTTTTTGCGGGAAAACATAGTGTAATGAATGAAAAAGACCACAAACTTTTATTAAAAATAAAGTTTTATCAAAATTTTTATTAAAATGAAAGACCAATGTCTTTTTTAATTAATTTTGAAATTTTTTAATCCTTTCTAAAACGTTCGAAATTGTAGTTAAAATCTTGTTTTGTTTGTGTCATCGCGGTGACATAATAACATTGACTTTTTGCGTTTTTTTTCCGTTGAAAACACATTGATTTGGAAATTCTTGGAAAAATCAAATAATTGTCCGATTTTAATGAAATTTTCAAGACTTACTCTCAAACGAATGAAATTATTTTTGAAATTTTTTTTTTGAAAGTTAGGTAAAAATTTTCGCCATAAAACTTTCTGTTTCCTAATTTTATTTTTTATATTTGTTAATATTAGGACTCCTTGGAGAATGTAAATCACCTGATTTTTTTTCTTTTTAATGAATAATGAATTTTTACAAGAATTGTTTTCTTTCAATAAAGAACAGAAATGGCAGATGAGACCAAGAAGTGACCTATAATTATTGCCTAGGAATAATTCCCAGCATGCATCTGTATGTTTTATTGATGGATTTTGGGAGTGGGGATGTTTTTGTATTCATTCCACATATATTGGAACTACCAGATTGACTTCATTTGTTCAAATACCAAAGTTTTGACCTTGGAGAGAAGCTAAAATTTCTTGTGTTGATTGTAGCAGGAAGGGTATGGTATCAGATTCCTTGTTTTGCATGATTTTAAAAGCTTAAATTTGATAAAGCTGAATTAACTCATCAGTTCAAAGTCAGACAATTCCTTTGGAAATCAAGTGTTAAATGTAAATTATTCACTTTAAAGATATTTGTCATTACAGGTTAAATCACTTCCACTTTGAAAATCCTTTAGCTTCTTTTAACTTACTGCAAAGGTTAATTCTTCTTCTCACCTGTATGTCACCTGACTCCTCACTCATGAGCTGAACATAGATGAATAATGAGTAAACAAGCTGATAGTTTCCTTTATGTTTCTTCAGGACAACTAAATAAATTACTGTATGAATGTTTGAAAACTCTAGGCATTAAGTAGCATTTCTGTCTATATTTCTAAGATGTGGTATTAGGTACACTATTTACACTATTGTCCTCATCTTTGTTGCCATATTTATTACAACATTTCGGCCTTTCAGTATCTGTCTATATTTCTGAGATGAGGTATTATGTACACTATTTACATTATTTGGACTATTGTCCTCATCTTTGTCACCATATTTATCACAATGTTTCGACCTTTCAGTATCTGTCTATATTTCTGAGATGAGGTATTATGTACACTATTTACATTATTTGGACTATTGTCCTCATCTTTGTCACCATATTTATCACAATGTTTCGACCTTTCAGTATCTTTATATTTCTGACATGAGGTATTATGGACACTATTTACATTATTCGGACTATTGTCGTCATCTTTGTCAGCATATTTATTACAATGTTTCGGTCCTTCTGTGTCTGTCTATATTTCTATTTATATGTCTATGAGATGAGGTATTCTATACACTATTTACATTATTCGGACTATTGTCCTTCTTGTGTTGATTGTGGCGAGGAGGGTATGATATTGGATTTCTTGTTTTGTATGATTTCAAAAGCTTAAATTTGATAAAGCTGAATTAACTCATCTGTTCAAAGCCAGACAATTCCTTTTGTTGCTCAATCAGTCAAGTGGAAATCAAGTGAACTTCTGGTATGCTAATAAAATCCAAATTACCTAGATGGAATATCTTTGCCTTTTTCGAACAAGTTAATTCATACATCAACCAACCAAATATGTATAGATCCACTTATCTCAAAAGTCTACCTTAGTAACACTTACAACCTCTCCCTCAATCACTTGTAATTTATTGCAGTTGGTAAATTACACCTGGTGTACACTCATTTACTTGTAAAATCTATATGAGTAACACTTTTCTGCTAATATGAAGTGGAAAGCTGAATCAACTGCTAAGTCCACAGCTTGGTTCACTGTGTCAGTAGCTTAATGGTAGACATTTTAAGTAAAGGGCACATAACTGTATAAATTACTTGACAAATACAATGGAAACATATTTTGACTACTCAGTAATCTAAAACATTTAGGAAAATATTCTAAGTAATCTAATATTTTGAATTTTAGGTACTTTGGCTATAAAAATCTAGACAATTACCAAAAAATTTCAAATTCCACCCTCTTCATATTTATATTAGTTAAAAGCATGACTCTTTGGAGAATTTAAACCATCAATTTCTTTTTATTAAAAGCCTGCTCTGAATTGGAAAATAAAACATGAAATACAACTATGACATTATTTAATAAGAAAAGCTTTTAATTGCTTTTAAAATTAGATATATTAAGGAAACTATTGTATAAGAAAAATATTTTTCAATGTCTAATAAATTTTACATTATTCAAACTATTGTCCTCATTTTTTTTGCCATATTTATTACCTGCTTCAGGTAGTTGTAATGTCAAACTGAACACTTTATTTCGCTCACTGGGGTAGACTGTTCTAGTTCCACATGCTATGTTTAATGAATATCAGTTATCTCCTGTTAATTTCCCTCTGAAAGTTCTCCACTGCCTTAACCGGGTATTGAACTCACACTGTTTGGGTCCTGTCACTGGATCTAACCAAGGCAGTGGAGAATTTGGAGAGGGGAATTAACAGGAGATAACCGATAATTAATATCCATTAAAAACATGGCACGTAGAACTAGAACAGTCTACCCAGTGAGCAAAATAAAGGGTTCAGTTTGACATTCCAACCACCTGAAGAAGTGTACAACAGCCGAAATGTTGTAATAAATATGGCGACAAAGATGAGAACAATAGTCCAAATAATGTAAATAGTGTACATAATACCACATCTCAGAAATATAGACAGAGACTAATAAATTTTTACAAGAATTGTGTTCATTTTTTAAACCTTATAATTAGAAAAATTTATTAAGTTTTAAATTTTTTAAATTTTGTATTAATTTCACCTTTTTAGGTGAAATTATTAAGCAAAAAATATATTTACTAATCATAAATGGAAAAGCTTAGTACAAATCATCAAACACCAATATTTTTTAAAGAATTTTGAATTTTTTTGTATGTGTATAAACTTGCTGATTTTTGTAGATGTGGTGGCCCATACACAACATTATCAGAAAATAAGGGTGATAACTATGGTGAATTTAAATCCAGAAAGTATCTAAAATTCAATAAACATTAGATTAAGCGGTATATATTCTTAAATTTTTAAGATAACTGAAGATAAAAATTATATAAAAAAGCATTCATGTTATATTCAATTACTTTTTATGGCTAAAGCCCCGACCCATTGAGCAACATTAGATAAACATCAATCTGTCCAAGCTGTTAACAGCTTAAATAAACGGCTACCGTTGTGTTAATAAAAAGCAATTCTGTGATATTTTTAACTTAAAGTAAATAATAGTTTCAAATCAGATTAATTCTCCTTTAAATCATCTAATATCCCTCAAATAAAGTTTCAGAAAAGTATATTTTATTTTTGGAGCATTAATTAATAAAGAGGTTTACATTGCAATGAAAGACGGCAAAAAAGGGCCCAAATCATCAGCTATTTTAGCAAAAACAACAACAACAAAAATCCTTCCAGTCAATTTAAATTGATTTTGAAATACAGCAAAGTATTTTGCTTATTGGAAATATTAGATTTAATCTATTAACTTGAAATTAAAACTAAAATAAAACCTTCAAGGAAGATTTTGTATTCATTTTAAATGTTAGGTATTGCATTTTCTGCAGAGGTACTTATATTAAAAATTGAGAAATAATTATTTCTCAAAGGCATCTGTATTTTAAAAAGTTTATCTAAATTAATAATGGGGTAGCTTGAAAAGAGCTAATACAAGTTTATAGGGATTTACCTTTTTTATATGGATTAATAGGGATTTAAAACTTAACAACTTTCAGTTCTATTTGAGAGTTCATAAAACTAAAGAGTGGATATGTACTTAAATATTTAAATATATATCTTTTTACAAACTGTTCGTAAACTCATTAACAAATAAGGCATTTTTTTCAGATTTGTTTAAAATATCCTTTGCCTTATATCTATTGAAATATGAATTCATGTAATTGATTTAATGTCTGGAATTAGTATACCTTTAAAATTTACATGGTTTTTATTTTTTTTTTATTTTTGCAGATATTTTAAATGAATCATACTTTTATTTGTAATGGCCTGAACCAAGAAATACAGAATTCTACACAGAAGAAATGAAATATCTATTTGTAAATTTTATAATAATTCAATATTAAAAAAAATATCTACACTATATACAAATCATATCCTTGTGGTATGTGTGCTTTGCTATAATGCAAACACACACAAGAGAGAAACCATATTCTTGTGAAGTATGTAGTTCTTCCTTTTCACAGAAGACTTATTTGGTAGTGCATATGCGAATACACACTGGAGAGAAACCATATTCTTGTCAAATTTGTGGCTCTTCTTTTTCAGACAAGTCAACATTGCACAAACATGTTCGAAAACACACTGGAGAAAAGCCATATTCTTGTGAAGTTTGTGGGTTTTCCTTTTCTGGTACATCAAATTTGCACCGACATATACGAACACACACAGGAGAGAAACCATATTCTTGTCATATTTGTGGCCGTTCCTTTTCAGAGAAGTCGACTTTGCATGGACATGTTCAAACACACACAGGAGAGAAACCATATGCTTGTGAAGTTTGTGGCTCTTCATTTACCTGGAAGTCATGTTTAGTAGTACATATGCGAACACACACTGGCGAGAGGCCATATTCTTGCATGATATGTGGGTCTTCCTTTTCAGAGCACTCAAAATTGAGGAAGCATATGAGAACACATACAGGAGAGAAACCACATTCTTGTGATGTGTGTGGCTCTTCCTTTTCACAGAAATCAAATTTGGTAGGGCATATGCGAATACACACGGGAGAGAAACCATATTCTTGTGAAGTTTGTGGTTGTTCCTTTACACAAAAATCACCTTTGAACCAACATATGCGAACACACACTGGAGAGAAACCATATTCTTGTGAAGTGTGTGGCTCTTCCTTTTCACACAAGTCAACTTTAGTCGGGCATATGCGTATACATACTGGTGAAAAACCATTTTCTTGTGATGTGTGTGGTTCTTTCTTTTCACAGAAATCATCTTTGAGCCAACATATGCAATCTCACATGGGTAAAACACCATATTCTTGTGAAGAATGTGGTTGTTCTTTTTCGCAGAAATCATGTTTACGGCCACATATGAGAATCCACACTGGTGAGAAACCATTTACTTGTGAAGTGTGTGGTGCTTCATTTTCACAGAGATCAACTTTGGTTGTGCATATGCGGATTCATACTGGAGAAAAACCATTTTCTTGTGAAGTGTGTGGTTGTTCTTTTACACAAAAGTCAAGTTTGGTTGTACATAACAGAAAGCACACTAAATAGAAACCATGTTCTTGTGATGTCGTTTGGCTCCTTACTTCAAGAAACTTGAAGTTATATATGTAGCAATATAATAAAAGGAATGCTATACACTTGAGAAAATTGTAATTATTCCTTTGAACATGAATTAAGTTTGATACATCCTATACTATCAAACATTGGAAAAATGTTATTATTCTGTGGTGCTTTTACACTTGCAATCAAAAGACAAGAGCTTGTAGCAAATTCCTCACCATGAACAATGAATACTTATCACCAATACTGAAGAATAATCAGGAAATTATTTAACTTTGAGCAGTCATTGGGTTACTTTTGATAATTTTTAGAAGATTAATTATATTGTAGAAAGAATACTGACCTTTGGTAAACTAAAATGTTAAACATGGACTCTTCCATTGCATATAAAAGGAGCGTGTCACATTAACGACAATATTTGTTATTATTGTAATATTAATCCACATGACTAAATGAATATTACTGACCTGGACTATGAGTCGATACAAGCATTATGACACATATATTATTTAGAATCCATTTTACTGCATTATTCAGGCAATTAATCCATAAGGAAAACTATGGATCCACTTTCAAAAATATGGAAGCAAATACACTGATTGCCTGAGGACATTCCAAGAATCATGTTTCCATTCTCAGCAAACAATCAAGACAATAGCATAGTGGATATAGGATTTGCTTATGCATATGCAAATACATGCTGGAGAAAAAACATTTTCTTGTGATGTATATCGCTCTACCTTTTCCTGGAAGTCAAGTTTGGTAGTTCATATATGCAAATACATACTGGAGAAAAACCATTTTCTTGTGAAGCGTGTGTTGTTCCTTTTCACAGAAATCAATTTGTTTATGCATAACAGAAAACACATTAAGTAGAAACCATATTCTTGCAGACATATTCAAACACACACTGGGGAGAAACAATATTCTTGCCAAATATGTGGCTCTTTCTTTACAGAGCAACCAAAACTGAGGCAACATATGCAAATGCATACTGGTGAGAAACCATTTTCTTGTGAAGTGTGTGGTCATTCCTTTTCAGAGAAATCACCTTTAAGAAAACATATGAGAACACACTCACAGGGGAGAAACCATATTCCTGTGAAGTATGTGGTTCATCCTTCTAACAGACATTAGATTTGGTAGTTCATATGCGAATACATACTGGAGAAAAACCATTTTCTTATGCAGTGTGTGTTGTTCCTTTTCACAGAAATCAGTTTTGTTTATACATAACAGAAAACACATTAAATAGAAAGCGTGTTCTTGTGGAGTTTGTGGTTTTTTTCAAGAAATTTGTAATTATATATTTAACATATCAAAAGGAAAGCTATATTCTTATGAATTTTGTAATCGAACCTTGCAACATGGATTAAGTTTGTTACATCACCACTTAATTGCTATTATTTCCATGTCCACCCTGACATGTTAGGGACCCATCTATGGTTAAATAGTTAAACCTGTAACTAGGGTCAAAACACTATGAAAATATAAAAATACATTTTAGTAGTTAAAATACCAGCAATACATTTTTATGCAAAAAAAAAAAATCATTTACATTTTGGCATTGAAGGTTGATATGTCATTAAACAAAATCAAACAATCAACATGAAAGAACTCTTTCATGAAATTAATCCATATAATATCCTACAATTTCTTAAATCCAATTGTATTCCAAAATATAACTTCAACAAAACTACAATGTAAAACACACATATCACCATTTCCTAGTAATTATGTCCACACAAACATGTATATGTGCAAAAGCTGAGTATCATCTACCATGTATTCAGTTGTGAAAGCAGAATAACATCATATTTTTATTACTTTAAAGCTCCCTAGAAAATTAAATTTCAACATTAGATGACCCATAAGGAATTGATATGGAATTAATAAGATACAATTCATCCTTTTAGACAATCACACACCTTTATGTTTCACCTTTATCAATGAAAATACAAATGGCACAAATTTACATCAGTCTCAAATACTGAAGAATAATCAGGTACCTGTAACTTTGAACAGTCATTGGATTACTCATCTTTAATTTTAAATATAATTAAGCTTCCATATGTTGCTTAGTATTCATTCGGTACTGCATTCGGTACTGCATTCTTCAAGCAGTCAATCCATAATCCAAAATATGGAAGCAAATTAATTGACTGAGGTAATTCCAAGAATTGTGTTCCATTCTTAGCAAACATAAATGATTCCTTATTTTTATATTCAAGACTGCTATCCATTTTTTTAATTTACAATGAAACAGTTTGGTCTCTTCCCAAAATATGGTAAATGGCTCAGTTCATTCCTAAGCCTAAGTGCCACACATTCAGTTCCATTCTCAGCAACCTGTATAACTGGCAATTCCCTATTTTTTATACTTGAGGATGTTCTCATATTCTTTGCTCTACTAAGCAAAGAAATCTATATTAAGATGACTTTTATTATCCGGGCGTCATCCCAGTGAAGGCAATACAAACATTTCTCCTTTTATTATTTGGACATCATCCTGGTGAATGTAATGCAAACATTTCTCTGTTAAGAAATTTCTCTAATAGGAATTATTGATATTTTTGATGTTTACTTAAATTTATTAGGAAAAGCAAGTTTTGTAAACACTTGAAATAAAGCTTTATTTTATGACTGTGTTTATTTGTATACAATTCATCTGCAAAAAGGCTTCTAAAAATATTAAATAACAAACAAAAGGTGAAATATAAAGATTTAAAATTTAGATGAATGAATATAATTAAAATATCTGTATTCTCCATTGGCCATATCTCTGCTAATTAAAAAATCATTGCATTTATATCATTACCATACTTTCAAACAGTTCATTAATGGATCCATGTTTCCAAAATATGGAAACAAATACATTAACTGCTTGAGTTCATTCCAACAATCATTTTCCTATTCTGAGCCGACATAAATGATTTCTTATTTTTATATTCAAGAGTGCTGTCCATTTTTTTTTAATCTGTAAAGAAACAGACTGAATCCTTCTTACCGACATACAATTCATTTTTAGGATCAGGTGCTAGACATTCAGCTCCATTTTCAGCAACCTGTATAACAAGCAATTCCATATTTGTTATGCTTGAAGATATTCGCCAATTCTTTGCTTTGTATTAACCTGATTTTTTTTATTTCATCCCATTGATGGTAATGCAACCGTTTCTCCTTTGAGAAATTTCTCTAATAGGAATTGTTGATATTTTGAATGTTTACTTAAATTTATCAAGAAAAACAATCTTTGTAAACATTTGCTTGAAACCAACCATTGTCTTATGTTTGTTTACAGTTGAATTGTTTACAAATAAATATTGAAATCAGCCCTGTGTTAATTTGTACATAATTCAGTTCAACTGTAAACAGTGTTTGAAAAACATAAAAAATGACAAAAGAGTTTGTGTTTTGTGTGCGATCTGCCGAAGAAAAATTACCAAGTTAGCAAAAAAAAAATCTACTTTAAGGACTAGAATCTATGCTAATGTTCTTCCCTCCCCTAAATAGCGTAACCAATCAGAAAGATCTCTCGGTGAACAAAAGCCGTTGTTTTTCGCTTATAAATGCAGGAGATTTTCTGAGCTCAGGAGATGAACACGCATTTTTGCTGGTGAAAAGTGAATGTTGGACATATGACCCCATTTTGTCATTTCTACGTTGCTTGTTGGACTGTTATGACATGCTATCATTTGAACTGTGATTTGACTACATGTGTTGCGGTCGAGAGACAGAAGAAATGCTACTATAAGTTGACAGTTTTTTCTTTTCAATCACGCAGAAATAATGCAATAAAACAGTGTTTGAAAAACATAAAAGATCACAATTAATGCAATAAAACTAAGACATTATTTAATTAGAAAAGCTTTTAATTGCTTTTATGAATAAAATATATTAAGGACCCTATTGTCTTTAAAACCTTTACAAGAATAGTTTTCATTTTTTCTAAATTAAATCTTTTAAATTTCTGTATTACTCTGTGCTTTTCGGTAATATTTTTATTACGAAAAACTATAATTACTAATCATAATGAAAAAGCCTATTCAAACATCAATTATTTTAAAAGAACTTTGTATTTTTTTTTTTTTTATGTGTAAAAACTTGCTGATCTTAATGTTATTCATACATGACATTATCAGAAAATGAGCAGTAGTATATTTAAAGCCAAAGTATCTAAAATTCAATAAAACTTTAGATTATGTAGAAAAGTGTTTCCTCAACCGATTTTGGGCCTTGCCCCCCCACTTGGGAATTTCTAAAATTCTGGTACCCCTCTGTAATATTTAATTCTGACATATTAAAAATTTTACTGCAATTCACGTGAAGGAAGATTAAAAAGCCATTAACTTGGTCTCAAAATAAGCCTCCAAAGACCATGAAAGAGAAAAATTAAAACAAAAAGACAGTTAAATATATCTAGTTTTAAAACACAGAGAACTGAAAGGCAGAAATATAAAATATTTGAATGAAAGCTTATTCTGTAATTTACTTTGATCATTTTAATCATGAAATAATAATGCAAAATGAAATTTGAGCTCATCACAAAATGACTGTTAATGAGATCCTTGTGCGTCATGTCTGCTACAGATAGATTTTATATTAGGCACCAATTTAGTCAGCTTAAGCCTCAAGTCTCCTCATTTAGTGATTATCCAGTAGATTTCTTTTCTTCAATAACAAATCATTTACAGCACTAAAGCCACATTCAGCTAAATATGAAGATGGAAATTGTAAACAACAAATTTCTTGCAATGGTGATTGAATTTGGGTATTTAGTTACTGTCTCATCACAAAGCCATGCCATCACTCCTTTTTATATTGAATAAAGTTTTAACAGACTCACCATTTTGCATCTCCAAGAGTTCTTCTTGGTACTGCATTGAAACATCAGAAATATCCACTAACATTGGCTGCATCACCCATGTTGGAATATCAAATTGTTTTAGATCAGAAAATCTTTCTGTTGGTAGTGATTTTCCAAGCGTAGCTTAGATGTGGCACAAGGCTAAAAGTATGGGGCACCCAGTGAGGATCGAACTCACTACTCAGACGTAACTGTTCTAGCGAGACAAGCTTGCTAACCATTACACCACCTTGAGGTGCCCCAATCTTTCTGTTGGTATAGTAAGCTGAAAGGTGCACATCCTACACTTGCCTCCAAAATATTACCCATAATCATTGACGTTGGTTAGATCCAGTGGCAAGACATAAAGAATATGAGTTCAATACCTGATTAAGGCAGTGGAGAACTTGGAGAGAGGAATTAACAGGAGATAACTGATAACTGACATCCATTAAACATAGCACATGGAACTAGAATAGTATACCCCAGTGAGCAAAATAAAGTTCGCCATTCCAACCACCTGAAGAAGGCCGGAGCATACAATGGCCAAAACATTGTAATAAATATGGCAAGAAAGATGAGGACAATAGTCTGAATAATATAGTGTTTAAATTAAATCTTTTAAATTTCTGCATTACAATGTGCTTTTTAGTAATATTTTTATTATGAAAACTATAATTACTAATCATAATGAAAACATCAATTATTTTAAAAGAACTTTGTATTTTTTTGTCTGTGTATAAACTTACCAATTTTTATATATATG
Source organism: Acanthosepion pharaonis (assembly GCA_903632075.3). NCBI lineage: Eukaryota > Metazoa > Mollusca > Cephalopoda > Sepiida > Sepiidae > Acanthosepion > Acanthosepion pharaonis. Next base: position 528,745 of record CAHIKZ030005549.1, read on the forward strand.
TTGTTCATACATGACATTATCAGAAAATAAGAGCAAGAACTTAAAGCCAAAGTATCTAAAATTTGATAAAACTTTAGATTATGTAGTATATTTTCAAAATTTTTAAGAGTACTTAAATTTATTGGGAAAAGCAACTTTTTTGTAAATGGTGACTTAACCATAATTTTATATTTTTATTTATTTGTAATTAATTCAACTTTAAACAATATTTGAAAGCCATAAAAGACCACAAATAAAGATTTAAAATGGCTGCCTTCTTCATTAACCATATCTGTGCAGATGAAAAAAAATCATTGCATTCAAGGGTGCCTAAATCAAAATATTGTTATATTTGTTAAAACTCTTCACAGTCTGTCACAGACTGTGAAGAATTTTATCAAATATATTTTTGCAGAGATTTCAAGTTAACCTTTAGCACTCTGCATTATTTCCACTGCATTCTTTTTCAAGGTCTTTCAATTGCAATATCTGTATTGTTAATTTCACTCAAAGTTGTTTTGTGTTGCCATAGCAGGATATGACAACACAACTATGAAATTCAAACACACTATTGTTGAGTGATCAGAGTCATCTTCAATGGTAGGATTTCAAGTTATTATTCTTTGCAAGTGTTGTGCAGATTATTGAACATATTTCTTTTATTCAAAGTTCTATGACCTTTTATTTTTGATAAAATTGTTTCCTTTTTCATCTATCATACTATTGCAAATCCTTTCTGTAGCATTCTTTTTATAACAAAAGTAATATGCCTCTTTCCAAAATATGACAGCAAATATACTGATTGGCCCAGGTTGTTCCAAGAATGGTTCAGTAAATGTGGTTTTATTGAATTCCTTTGCATCAAAACCTATGTGCAGATATAAAAAAATAAAAAAAATCTACATATTTGATGAAATATGATTTAAAATTTTTTTTGTGGAAGTTCAAAAAGGAAATTGTTCTGAATGACTTCCATTCCCCTTGGAAGAATTTTGAGATATTATAATTCAATAACCCTTAAATTCAGAATAGTTTGGAAATGAAACAGGTAAAAAATAAATCATTTAGAAATGAAAGCGGTAAGAAATAGCTTGGAAATGAAACAGGTAAGACTTAGTTTGGAAATGTAACTGGTAAGCAATAGTTTAGAAATGAAACAGGTAAGAAATAAATAGTTTGGAAATGAAACAGGTAAGAAAATACTCAAAAATAAAAGTAATGACTTTTTTAATTCAAAGTTAAAATTTTACCAGTTTTTAATTAACTTCTTTTTTTATGCATCTAATGTACTACAACGAATAAAATTATTCTACTAAGTTTTAGAAAAGCATATAGAATTTTAAAAAATAATATTATTAAGCTTTTTTATTCGAACTATTGTCCTCATCTTTGTTGCCTTATTTCTTACAACGTTTGGGCCAGTGGTGAGGATGATGGGAAAAAAAAAGAAATTAATCATCTGACAACAGATAGGTACCAACAAAAATGAATGAGTTTTTTTTTGTTTTTTTATAAAAACAAATAGTCACTACACGCTGTTTTTAAAAAATTGCACAAAAAAAAACATCAGGGAATTAATTATCCGATTAAAACGAAGACCATTTTTTTTTTATTCGTCGGAAAAAAAAGGAATGTCTTCATTTTAGTCACAATATTCATAAAAGTCATTAAAAGCTTTTTTAATTTAATAATATCCTAGTTTTATTGGTTTTTTTTTTTTTTTTTTTGTTTTTGTATTTTACAATTCAGAGCTAAAGTTTGGGTAGAAACGGTCCTCGATTTACAAAAAAATCGATGATTTGTATATTCTTTACTCTTCTCAGTCTTCTGCATTTAAAATATTTAGATTCGAGTTTTCATAAAATTAAGTGAGTGTATGTAAAAAAACAAATATTTTTACCTTGACTTTCTAAAAAATGGACATTTCTAAAATAATTTCATTCATTTTTGAGTAAGTTCTGAAAGTTTCATTAAAATCCGACAATTATTTGATTTTTGCTAGAATTTCCAAATTAATGTTTTTCAACTGAAAAAAAGCGCTAAAAAATTCATGCTAAATTTTACGCAATCAGACGTAAAAAAAAAAAAAAAAGATTTTCAACCAAAATTTCAAACGTGTTAGAAAGGAAAATTTTTTAAAAATAATTAAAAATACTTTCCTCTTATTAATAACAAACTTTTTCACGATAAAACTTTGTTTTTATTAAAGTTGAGGCCTTTTTTCATCATGCTATGCTGTTTTTTCAGCGAATTAATGAACATATTGACGACCAGCCTCAACCTATTCAACCTTTTTTTGGGGCCTTGTGCTGTATTTTGTTGTGCAATAAATCTATAATGGGTCGTGAATAGGATTAGCTTGGGATATGATAGTCAGTGATGACCAGTCTCAACTTATCCCCGTTTTTTTTGGTGGGCCTTGTGCCACAATTGCTGTATCTTTGTGGAATAAATCTCGATTTAGCGTGTAGCGTTTTTTTTAATGGTTTCAAAAAGCGCTCTTCACACAGTGAGGTACGAAAATTCACCTCCTCAGACGAGACGCTAAGAAAATAATACGTCTGTTAGAGAACTTAAATAGAAATCATCCCTTCTAGTTTAAATACAGAAACCATCAGATTTGTAAGTATCTGAAGCTTTATTTTACCAATTAAATTGAAGAAATAAAATAAACCCAGTCTTTTCAATGATCACCACTTATTCAACCAATCGTTTGTAAGTATATTCCTACCTAATCAATAATTCGCCAAAAAAAAAAAAAAAAAAGTATATAGCATGATGAAAAAAGGCCCCAAACTTAATAAAAACAGTTTTATCGCGAATAAGTTTGTTATTAATAAGAGAAAAGGCCCAAGTATTTTTAAATTATTTTTTTAAATTTTCTATTCGTTTCTAATACGTTTGAAATTTTATTTGAAAGTCTTTTTTTTTTTTTTTTTTTACACCAGCAGTCGTTTAGCATTATTTTTTAGCGCCTTTTTTAGTTGAAAACACATTATTTTGGAAATTCTTCCAAAAATCAAATAATTGTCGGATTTTAATGAAACTTTCAGAACTTACTCAAAAATGAATGAAATTATTTTAGAAATGTCTATTTCTAAGATAGTCATGATAAAAATATTTTTAACTAAAATTTGCTAGAAAGGATTAAAACAATTTTAAATATTCAAAAAATACTTTGGTCTTTCCTCTTAATAATAACATAAAGATTTAGACGATAAAAAAATTGTTTAATCAACTTTGGAGCCTTTTTTCATTAGAGTATGCTCTATTTTAATGGACTATTATAAACATACCGAAGTAGGTACCTCCAAACATTCGCCAAAAGAATTATTCAAATTAAAATTTTAAAATAATGAAAAATTCTTGTATAAATTAATTATTCATCGAATAGAATTTTTTCTTAAGACAATAGTCCCCATAATATGTTTTATTCCTAAAAGATAATAGATTCACTAAAAAATCAGCATACATGATGAAAAAATGCCCCCAAATTTAACAACAACAAAAGTTTTATCATCAAAATCTTTGTTACTATTAATAAGAGGAAAAACAAAAGCTTTTTTATTATTAAATTCTACTTTTCAATCATTGTTAAAATATTCAAAATTTTGGTTTAAAAATCTGTTTTTCTTGCGTCAGTGGGAAACCCTAAATTAGTATAGGAAATTTTGCTGTCTTTTTCGTGGTGAAAAACATTGATTTGGAAATCTTTGCAAAAATCTGATAATTTTAAAATTTTTAAAACTCACTCACTGATGAATGAAATTATTTTAAAAACGTTTCTTTTTTTTTAGAAAACTTGGTAAAGATATTTTTTTTTTTACATCTGTTACCCACCTTCTCCAACTTATTTAATTTCATGACATTTTGAGAAATTCAGTTTTATAGCACTTAATGTTTATATTCATTATAAGCACAAGTCTTTGGAGAAATGTTTTTTGTAAAATTCTGCTCTGAATCTGTACCGTTAGAAACAATTTTAGCTTGAACTTAAGAAAAAAGATTGCTAGCATTCACCAGTGATATTTTCACATACAAAAAAAAACTGGTCCTTTTCAAAGGAAAAAAGAATGAAACAATATGGGCAAAAAGAAATAAAAAGAAAAAAACTCTTGCTGATTCAAAAGCAGGCATTTCTGACTCCTTACATGCTTCAACCAGACCCACACTCCTTCTTATTCTTTTTTTCATATTGATAAATGCCCCCACAACTCCTCACCTGGTTTATGTTGCCTGAATTGAAACAAAGTTAAAAGGTCTCTTAATTATGTCCCTTTTTTCCTTTTTGGTTCTGAACTGATTTATAGGAAGTAAGAATAAGAACGGGTAAAGCGGGTCAAGCTCAAGTCAGCTTCATGATGAGATGGGAATACTTGAACCTCTACTTTATGAGTAGGGCTGCTATAACATGTCTAAAATTTGTTGGTAAGTAGATAAAGTTCTGAAGATTCTATCATTTCTGGATACGGGGGTCATGAAATCACACATGTGACTAGAAAGAGTTTCTGGTTTCTCTATAACTTGCTCTTCAGAACTTTCATCCTTTGATAGACCAACAAACTTGGATTTTCATGCCTGCCAAAAAAAAAAAATGGCATATTAAAAGGACGGTTTTTCCTTCGACACCACTATTATTTTAACTACCTTCCATCCTTGGCGATGATTAAAATTGTAATTAAACTTAAACATAAAAAAGTGAATTTATACATTTTCTTTTTTGTTGTTGAGAATTTACAACAAAAATAATAAATTGCTTGTTTACACTTTTTATTATATTATTTATCAGAATGGTTGGCAAAACATCAGCTAATTGCCAAATAATTCAAACTTTATAAAATGGTAAATAAGGATGATATAAAATCTATCTGTAACAGGCATGACACACAAGGGTCTAACTAACAGTCATTTTGTGATGAGATCAAATTTCATTTTGCATTATTATTTCATGATCAAAGAATATTACAGACTAAGCTTTCATTCAAATATTTCTGCCTTTCAGTTCTCTATTAAACATTTTGAAACTTTATATATTTAATTGTCTTTTTGTTGTTTTTTTTTTAAATTTTTCTCTTTCATGGACGCCATGGTCTTTGAAGGCTAGTTTAGGGACCAAGTTAATGGTCTTTTAAGCTTTTTTCATGTGAATTGTAGTAAAATTTTGAATATTTAAGAATTAAATATTACAGGGGGCACCAGTATTTTAGAAATTTTTTTTAAGCGTTTCACCCCAAGCAAGGCGAGAAGCCACTAGCATGCAATGGTTTACAGAGAGTTGGAGCGAGAGCAAATAGGAGTGATAGAGGAAAGGATGAAGAGAAGAATAGGGGATAGATCAAGGCATCTGGAGATGTCGATTGACATTACATTTGAATAGTTGGTGATTATAGCTATCAGGGAAACAGGAAAAGGGAGTTCCACAGGCGAGAGGTGCAAGACATAAAGCTATTGGAGTAGAAGAGATGGCTACATTTAACAGTTTCGGCAGTGAAAGGGTGAAAGCAAGATGCAAGCCTAGTTGAAAGCTTGAATTTATAAAGTCTGGGAACCAGTGAAAGCAGTTCATTGGAGAAGTTACTGTGAAAGTATTTGTAAAAAAGACAGAGGGAGGCGATGTCACATCTGTGAGAGAGCAACTGCAGATGAGATGCCAGATCAAGGCCAATTACATTGCATATCCGTCTCTGGATTTTATCAAGGACCTTGAGGCAAACAGAAGGGGCTCCAGACCAAATACCAAAATGGTGCATGGCCCAAAATTGGTTGGGAACCACTGATATACAGTAATCCAGAGTCAATTTGATGCCACAAAAATGAATGAGGGTGAAGCAACAAAGTTCCTCTCTTTCCTTTGTGAAATAGTGCTTGTAAACTTTGGTGGGGTTATGGAGTGTTTATCAACAAGTCGAGGGTAAAGCAAACAATATTTATCTTGATTCTTTATATTATTATTATTATTGGAAACTCTTTTTTTTTTATATCTCTTCCATTCATTTCAGTGTATTCGTTTTTATATTCTCTTATTTTGAAATCAAAATGGAACATCCTATTTTTTTTTACATCTGTTACCCCTCCTCTCATTTTGAAATCAGTTTCTCTGTCAGTTCCCTTGATTTTTCTTCATTCATATCTCCAAACGTAAATAATTGACATCATATATTATGAAATCAACAAAGTTTGACATTTATTTTAATATATTTTTTGCTGATACATTATTTTTATAGCTACAAATATTTAAGTAAATGCTCTGTTTGTAGTAAACAGTATTAACAACATTTATCAGCCTGAATTGTTTATATTAAGATACACCTCAAGCAGATATGAGCATTTGAGAGAAATGGGAAATTTGTAGTTTAAAACAGTAACTTAACATTGCTAACCAGATGCTTCCTCTGTAGCTAAATGGTATAGCACGTCAGGTTATATGACAGTTCCGTGTAGGATACAGGTTCGATTCCTGTCAGAAGACAAATATTTTCTTTGAGATTTCTTGGACATTCAGACCAGAAAATGTTGTAAATATTGTTTATTATAAACAGATCATTTACTTAAATATTTGTATTTATAAAAATAATGTATAAGCAAAAAGTATATTAAAATAATTGTCAGACTTAGTCCATTTCATAATATATGATGTCATTTGTTTACATTAAGATACACCTTGAGCAGATATGAGCATTTGAGAGAAATTATGGGAAATTTGTAGTTTAAAAATAGTAATTTAACTTTGCTAGCCAGATGCTTCCTCTGTAGCTAAATGGTATAGCACATCAGGCTAGATGATGGTTCCATGTAGGGTACAGGTTCGATTTCTGTCAGAGGACACATATTTTCTTTGAGATTTCTTGGACATTCAGGCCATTAAATGTTGTAAATACAGTTTTATAACAAGAAAACAGCGACTTACCTCATCAAACCAAGTGACAGCGTGTCGCATGTATTCTACGATGAAAAATGTGGCAAAAAAGAAAATTACTTACCAAACAAAAGGGCACGTATTCCGCATGACATGCTGAAGATGGAATATTTAAATTAAAAAACAAGTCCGTTGCAGGAGTCGCTATAAAAGTATTTTGATATGCAAAATACTGAACATTCTCTCCTAGCTGTCGACGAATGAAAAAAATGCTCAGCTGATAAAAGCATTTGGTGTTCTCGAATCAGGGAGCAAAATTCAGGTATTTTGGCTACTGCATTTGTTGGAGAAAGAGTTATTTTTCTGACTGGTTGTGTGCATTGTGATTCGTGAGATAGTACCTGCGAATCAAGTTTTCGGCATTTCTTTCTGCCCCCGATGTTCAAGTCTGAACTTAGTGATTTATTCTCTGTGACATGGAAATAATCTGTGACAAATATTTCCTCTGTAATCCCAGATTGCTTACATGTTTATTATAAACAGATCATTTACTTAAATATTTGTAGCTATAAAAATAACCTACAAACACCAAATTCGTGGAGAAAATTTAGAATTGTTTCTTTTCACAATAAGATTGATTTTTATAAATGATGGTGTTTACTTAAGAAAATTAAAAAAAAGTGATTTATTTAAGGTGTAAAACTTTTAGCAACAAAATAGATAAATCATTGAATAATTTAAAATAATTTAAAAAATTTTCATTCCAACCTTATTTAAAAAAAGTTTTATTTTAGGCCATAATTATCTTTTATTTACACTATTTACATTGTTTGGACTGTTGTCCTCATCTTTGTTGCCATATTTACAACCTTTCGGACATTGTACACTCCAATCTTCTTCAGGTGATTGGAATTTTGAACTGAACACTTTATTTTGTTCACTGGGCTATACATGGCCAAGCCGATAAAATCAGTGGTTGAAGCCATTGAACTGACACAAAGAATTGTGAGTTCAATCCCTGTCTACTGCAGTGGTGAACAAAAAACTTGGAGAGTCGATAATTGAGACATCCAGAAGAGACATGACATGTGAAACTAGAACAATCTACTCCCGACAGATGAAATAAAGCATTCAGTACAAAATTCAAATCACCTGAAGAAGGCTGGGATGTACAATGGACAAAATATTATGAATATGGCAATAAAGATGAGGACAACAGTCCAAACAATGTAAATAGTGTAAATAGTTACAATGCGTCATCTCAGAAATACAGGCAGATCCTGAAGAAGCTGGAGCATAGAACAGCCAATACGTTTTGAATATGGCAATAAAGATGGGAACAACAAGGAGAAAAACTATGTTTAATTTTGTATTTTTTAATTTCTAAATTGTAAACTGCAACTACACATGAAAGAAACCATCTTGTTTTAAAGTACACAACAAAGATAAACAGATTTGACTAGTACATAACTGTTTCTATAAAAAGGTTAAAAATAATATTTAAGACTGGACTATTTGAGGATTTATGATTTATGTTCATGTAAACCTCTTCTTTGCTTTTTTTGAAAAGATTCTGTCATATATTAGGGAAAAATCTAAATTTTAAATTCAAATGTTAAAATAACAAAAGAAAAACTATTTTATTGAGTGCACACTAAAATTTCCAGTCCTATTTTCTGAGAATCAAGAACAGTGGGAAGACCCCCCCACCACCACCACCACATAGTATTCATCTGAAAAATAAGAATTTTATTCTCATCATTTTGAATATTTTGAATCTGAGGATATATTAATCAGTAGTCGAGGAATTTGGCAAAAAGAACGTGAATTCAAGTTTTTAAAGATTTATATCTTCAAAACAGTAAACCCGTTTAAGTTCCATTTCATAAAATTAACCTTTACCATACTGCAGGCGGAAATTGTCACCATAGAATTATCTCCCTTTGCGACTCGAGGCACATTGAAACTAGAACAATCTACTCCCGATGGACGAAATAAAGCATTCAGTACAAAATTCAAATCACCTGAAGAAGACTGGAATGTACAATGGATAAATGGTTGCTATAAATAAACACCTGTCAATTGTTATTTCCGGTATTTTAAATTAGAAATCACTTAATACTGCTTTGGAAGAAGGTTAAATTTCTGTTTTACAATACCATTTTGAATTCTTCAAGACTCTATATGAGGTGTAACAGTGATTAAACCCACATTAATATTTTCACAAGTTATTGTAAACAAAAGTTGTATCAACATACAACAAAGTCTTTATTCAGGAGTTTTTCTTTGATTAGGACTCCAATGATGATTTTGAAAGCTTTACTTGAGCGGATACTGACAGTAAAGTGGTCAGAGATGATAACCACACTAGTGATGTGGAGGAAAGCGATGAAGACACTAGCGGCTACTATCATCCATGCCCAACTAATTTTATGGAAGCTACTGGTGACCATCGATATACCTGATAGCCTTTTTGAAGGTGAATTATTTTGTTTGTTTATAAACAATGAAATAAAACATTATTTGTCAACAAGACATATGAGTCAGGTGGAAGAAAGAACAAACAAATGCTAGTGACTTCTCATATGTAAACAGGAGGAAACATGTCACTTTTTTAATGAAATGAAAGCATTCTTAGCAATTTTGTTTCTGATTGCACTCCACCAGAATTCCACAAGGAATAATAAAAATTAAATTATGTTGAATTACTTATGTATTTTTTAATGTATTTGTTTTTTATTTCACGTTATTTTGTGTTTCAATTTTTTGTTTTCAACATCAAAACATGCATGCATTACATGAAAATATTACTCATTCATTCTTTTATGTACAAAAATTAAAATCTATACACCTAACATCTGGTCTGTCGTCACCGCTCTCTCACAGATGTACTGTCACATCCCTCTGTCTTTTTTTACAAATAATTTCACGGTAACTGCTCCGATGAACTGCTTTCGTTGGTTCCCAAACTTCATGAATTTAAGCGTTCAACTAGGCTGGCATCTCACTCTCACCCTTTCACTGTTGAAACTGTTAAATATAGCCGTCTCTTCTACTCCAATAGCTTCATGTCTCGCACCTCTCGCCTGTGGAACTCCCTCCCCTTTTCTTGTTTCCCTGATAGCTATAATCTCCAACTATTCAAATGTAATGTCAATCAATGTCTCCAGATGCTTTCATCTATCCCCTATCCTTCTCTTAACACTCCTATTTGCTCTCGCTCCAACTCTCTGTAACCTCTTGCATGCTAGTGGTTTCCTGCCTTGCTTGGGGTGAAATGCTTAAAAACAAATACAAAGAAAGTTACAACAATTCTAAAACAGTAGGTGTTCATGTTTTTGCACTCTCAAAAAAAATGCAGTGTCAGGGGAGACAACTCTAGAAAGAAATTAGCATGGTAAAGGTTAAAAAATATATATCTACTTTAAAACATTTCAAATAATTTTCATTTACAATATTTTCAAAAATAAACCTATTATTCAATGAAATATGATTTGTATATAATATATTCATTTAATTCTCTTGAAATGGGCATTTCTAATTGACTGAATATCTTTCAATTTACTTATTTCTTATTTTGCAGATATTCTGAATGGAACATTATTTTTGATGACTCCAGAAATATGAAAATCTACTCAGAAAAAAATATTATCCTAAAAAATCTGGATCTAATTTATCTACTAATTCCGTTTTAATAAGACAAATATCCTCTCTAAAGTGAAACCGTATTTGTGTCGTATATGTGAGGCATGAACTGCCATAATGCAAACAGACACAAGAGAGAAAACATATTCTTGCAAAGGATGTGGCTCTTCTTTTTCAGAACAATTACAGCTGAAGCAGCATATACAAACACATTCGGGAGAGAAACCATATACTTGTGTAGTTTGTGGCTCTTCTTTTACCTGGAAGTCAAATTTGGTAGTGCATATGCAAACACACACTGGAGAGAAACCATACCCTTGCAAAGTCTGTAGCTCTTCCTTTTCAGAACAATCACAATTGAGGAAGCATATGCAAACACATATGGGGGAGAAACCATATTCTTGTGAAGTTTGTGGCTCATCTTTTTCCTGGAAGTCACGTTTAGTATTACATATGCGAACACATACAGGAGAGAAACCATATTTTTGTGATGAGTGTGGCTCTTCATTTTCTCAGAAAGCACATTTGGTAACACACATGCAAATACACACTGGAAAGAAACCATATTCTTGTGAAGTGTGTGGCTCTTCCTTTTCACGTAAATTCTTTTTGAGTGAACATGTACGAAAACACACTGGAGAGAAACCATATTCTTGTGAAGTATGTGGGTCTTCCTTTTCACACAAGTTAACTTTAGTAGTGCACATGCGAATACATACTGGAGAAAAACCATATTCTTGCGAAGTTTGCGGATGTTCCTTTTCACAGAAATCACCTTTGAGACAACATATGCGAACACACACGGGTGAGAAACCACATTGCTGTGAAGTGTGTGGTTCTTTCTTTTCACATAAAGTGAATTTAGTAATGCATATGCGAATACATACGGGAGAAAAACCATATTCTTGTGATGTGTGTGGTTCTTCTTTTTCACAGAAATCAACTTTGAGCCAACATCTGCGAACACATACAGGTGAGAAACCATATTCCTGTCAAATATGTGGCTCTTCTTTTTCACAGAATTCAAATTTAGTAGTACATTTGCGAATACATACTGGAGAAAAACCATTTTCTTGTGAAGTGTGTGGTTGTTCCTTTTCACGGAAATCAAATTTGGTTGTACATAATCGAATACATGCAAAATAAAATTCACAATGTAGTTAAGTTTGTAGCTTCTTCTTACATATGCAAAAATACATATTAAAGGAAAAGCTATACTCTTGTGAAATTTGTACTTCTTCCATCATATACAATGAAACATTGGAAAAAATATATATTTATATTTATCACCTTCCCCAATGGAAAGACCAGTGATTGCAGCAAATTCTTCACCATGAATATTGATTTCTTGTCTCAAATACTGAAGAATAATAAAGGAAATTATGGCATACTTTTTATAATTTTGGGAAGTATAATTAAGCTTCCATATGTTGTTTAGAATCCATTCTATACAGCATTCTTCAGGCGATGAATCCATAAGGAAAACAATGGTTCCATTTTCCAAAATATGCAAGCAAATTTGCCTGAAGACAATCCAAGAATCATGTTTCCAGTGTCAGCAAATATAAATGATTCCTTATTTTTATATTCAAGAATGCTATCTATTTTTCAGTCTTTAAGTGAACAGATTGGTCTTCATACCACATTATGGCAAATGACTCATGTCATTCCAAGGAACACATGCCATATATTCAGTTCCATTCTCAGCAACCTATATAACAGGCAATTCCATATTTGTTATACTTGAGGATATTCTCCAATTCTTTGCTCTGCATTAACCTGACTTTTATTATTTCGACATCATCCCATTGGCGGTAATGCAACTGTTTCTCCTTTGAGAAATTTCTCTAATAGGAATTGCTGATATTTTGAATGTTTACTTAAATTTATCAGGAAAAACAATGTTTGTAAACATTTACTTGAATCCAACCATTATTTTATGTTTATTTGTAAACAATTCAACTGTGAACAATGTTTCCAAACAAACATTGAATAAAAAACATAAAACACCACAGATAAAGATTTAAAATTTGATGAATAAATAGAATTAAAAATATCTCCTTTGTCTATTGACCATATCAATGCCAATAAAAAACGTAATTGCATCTTTCCTAACCTAATTTAAGATATTGTTATCTAAAATAATAAAGAATATTCATAAAAACTCTGGGACAGACTTTGAAGGTCTTCATCAAATGAATTTAATGGCAGCATACTTTGTCTTTGGTGCAAATAAGAAAGTTGCAGTCCAAGCAAAATTAAAAAAACACTTTACTAAATTTTGACACGGATTCTTCCTAACAGAATCATAAACATTCCTATACTCTAATACAATGTTTGTCAACCTTTTAAAGTAACAGCACATGTAGGAGCAAATGAAAATATCATGGCATACTTAGAAATTCTTTTAAAGGCTATACATTTAAATGCTATGAAATAAAACCATATATTAAAAAAAAAATACACACAGAAATATAAACTTACTTTATTTCAATGTTTCTATTCAACTATTTGTGCAGCTTATTTAGTTTGAAACTTATGCCTGATGTTTTTTTATGATTTCTTTAATGTTTTATTGAATGTGCAATAAGCAGACCCTCATTTCTTTTTCAGTTTAGCATAGCTTTCTCAATTCTTATTTTTGATGTTATTTAGGCTTGAGAAACCTAATTCACATAATGAAGTCTATAATTGCTATAAAACTTATAAAGCTCTTCTCAGCTAATGTGGGATATTTTTTTTTATATTGAAACTCAAAATGTATCAATGGGTTCCGTTGAATGTTTTATTTTGAACCCTCAATCACTAGAAATGGTGGCCAATTCTTCTTCTTCATATAACTGAAGTCCAATATTAGAAGAGGAACAAAGTCTGATGACACACTTAAGAGGAAACCCAGCATGGTGGTTGAGAATCAGAGCTCTCATTTTAGGTTCGGTATGTTTCGGCAGAGCCCATTTGGCATGTCTGATTCGGCATCAGAAATATAATTGGACTATTTGGCGCAGACATTTAGGTGTCAGGTTGTTTTGACATCATTGTCTTTGCAACCCATAAAAAAGGATAAAAGCATTGAAAATACTCAACTTTCAATTTAACTTTTTATTCATTTAAGGAATTAAGGATCTTATTAAAACACTAATGGAATAATGTAAATTAAAAACTTAAATTAAAAATATTGTATTTAAAAACTTAATAAAGCTATTTATTCATAGAAATTACTTCTTCGTTTCATAATTATGAACAACACTATTCAGGAACTCGATAGGATCAAATGATTCAAATTATGACTTTTTTGATTTGTTCATCAGGATCTCTATATTTTTTTTTAGCTTTTTGTGCAGTGGATATCCAGCAATCAACTTTTCAAGAAATTTAATGATTTAAAAATGCCTCCAACTATTCTTTTTCTTAAATTGGACTATTCGAGTCTTTTATGATGAAGTACTAATTTGAGGGAGGGAGAACAAATTTGACTATAACAACGAAGTAATAATCTGACACCTAATTATCCTTCTGCTGAAAAGTTTGGACATTTCCATATATTTTATATGCATTCCTTTCTCAACTACCTTTAATTTACCCTACTTTGTAAAATTTACATTCATTTACTTGTAAAATCCACAACAGTAAAAGGTAATAAGCAAAGTTTATGAACACAGACCATGTGTCAGGTGTTAGAAAAGATTCATGGCCTTATATTCTAATACAAGCAAGATTATATTTATTCAGCATGTGATGGTCAGGGCCTGAATGCTCAGTGATTGGCCGGAGTGCCTCATGAGCATGGTATTCTAACAGTGATAGATTGCCTTTGTCTGGGATTTGGATATAAGTCCAAAATGGCACAAATTCAACAAAGAATTATGAAGTGTCGATACATCTCCCACACCTAGGTTAAAGACCAATTTGAGCCAACATGTGACATTCGTTTCCAGGATGTCATTCCTCTTAGAATCCTCTTAGAATCCAGGCTGCCACCACTCTCTCCTAATAAAACAAATAAGAAAAAGAAATTGTTTTTTTTTTAATTGATACCATTTATGTAGTAGTGTGGGGACTTAGAGACAGCACAGAAAAAAACAGCTGTATACAGTCATAATATTGAAAGAATCAAGTTTTCTCTTGCTATTATTGAAAAAGACTTGTACATACATAAGCAAACTTGGACCTTTGTGCCCACAAAAAATGAAGTGTCAAAAAGGTGATTTTCACATGATACCACTATTATTTTAACTGGCTCAGTAATATTTATTGTTTTAAAAAGCAATGAATAAGATTGTAATAAAACCTAAAGTTATGAAAATTGAATTATACATTTTATTTTTTCTTGCAAATTGAAAAACAAAAATTAAAAAAAAACACTGTTTATTAGTTTATTTACACTATTAGATTGTTTATTGGAATGGTTGACAAAACATCAGCTAATTGCCAAATAATTCAAACTTTATAAAATGGTAAATAATAAAGATTTTCTTATAATTATATTTAGTAAATGTTTATAAATTTAAGAATAAAAAATTGTTTTCATATTTATATCTTTATAAATTAGTAAATGATAAATATTGCATTACATTAGTTATAATTGGATTAGTTTTTAGAATGTTGTAAATATAAAATTATGTTGTAAGTAAACAATTTAATAAATAGTTTAATATTCTTGTAAATTCTCAAGAACAAAAATGTCTGTCTATATTTCTGAGATGAAGTAACTATTTACATTGTTCGGGCTGTTGTCCTCATCTTTATTGCCATATTCATGATGCTTCAACCATCATATACTTCTGTCTTCTTCAGGATCTGTCTATATTTCTGAGGTATTATAATTATTTACGCTATTTACATTGTTCAGATTACTGTCCTCATCTTTATTGCCATATTCATGATGTTTTGGCCATTGCACACTCCGGCAATCTTCAGATGATATACAGTGACACACATAAGTATTGGATACATGTTATCTTCTGTTATAACTCTAGTTTATGTTTGCCATAAATGAGAGTACTTCAAGGTGGATCAGCAGAAATGTGCAAAAAAACCCCTTCATTACTCGTTCTGAAATTAAAACTGATTTTGAGGGTGCTGGAATTAATGTAAGTAAGGATACCATTATCAGAGCTCTATACCGTACAGGCTTTCATTCAAGATCACCAAGAAAAGTGCCTTTACTGAAAACCAAACATGTCAAAGACCGATTAAAGTTTGTCAAAACTTATGAAAAGAAAGTTATGCAGTTTTGGGAAAAGGTAATTTGGTTGGATGAAACAAAAGTTGAATTATTCAGAAGGAACACAGCGACAAGTGTTTTGCGAAAAAATGGCACTGCCTTCAACAAGCACCATACCATCCCCACAGTTAAGTTTGGGGGTGCTTCCATTATGATATGGGGATGCTTTTCATCCAAGGGCACTGGGGAGTTACAAGTTATCCATGGTAGAATGAATGATAGCATGTACAGAGAGATTCTAGAGAAGAACCTTCAGAAATCTGCAACTTCTTTAGGACATGGTCAGAATTTCGTGCTTCAACATGACAATGATCCCAAACATACCGCAAAACTTACAAAGGGATGGTTTGAAAATAATGGTATTAGTACTCTCAATTGGCCAAGTCAGTCTCCTGACTTGAATCCAATTGAGAATTTGTGGAATACTTTGAAGGTTAAAGTTCATAAGCAGAATCCACAAAATATCAAGCAATTAGAGGAATTATGCAAGGAAGAATGGGGTAAAGTAACAGTAGATCAGTGTGGAAAACTTGTGGCCAACTATAGAAAGCGACTGGAAGGAGTGAAACAAAACAGAGGCTACGCAACAAAATATTAAATTGATGTATCCAATACTTTTTGCATAGGGTAATTTTGAACTTTGATAAAAAAAATGGATTCAACCATGAGTTTTTAATTTTCCTCCCACATGCAACTAAAACAACTTTACGAGATATTACTTACCAAATATCAGGCAAAATGGCAAACATAAACTAGAGTTATAACAGAAAATAACATGTATCCAATACTTATGCGTGTCACTGTATGTTGAAATTTTGAACTGAATCTTTTATTTAGTCCACTGAGGTAGATTGTTCTAATTCCACATGCCATGACTTTTGCAGATATCCCAGCTTCAGTTAATTCCTCTTGAAAACTCTTTGGGCAAAGATACTTTTGGATCACTCAACCAACGTTTATAAATTTAAGAATAAAAATTGTTTTCATATATATTTATAAATTGTTAAATTATAAATATTACATTGCATTAGTTTTAATTGGATTAGTTTTTAGAATGTAGATATAAAATTATTCTTGTAAATAAACAATCTAATAAATAGTGTTTAATATTTGTAAATTCTCAAGAACAAAAATATATAAATTCACATTCCATATATATTTAGGTTTTATTACAATTATAATCATCGCTTTTTAAAACAATAATCATTGCTGATAAAATAAAAGCCATATCATGGGAAAAACTGTCCTTTCGACACCTTTTTTTGCAGGCCCA
This sequence comes from Acanthosepion pharaonis, assembly GCA_903632075.3. Classification (NCBI taxonomy): domain Eukaryota; kingdom Metazoa; phylum Mollusca; class Cephalopoda; order Sepiida; family Sepiidae; genus Acanthosepion; species Acanthosepion pharaonis. Next base: position 545,725 of record CAHIKZ030005549.1, read on the forward strand.
AATGTCCATGTTTGCTCATAGTCACAGAATAAAAGAAAATCACTTCCTCTGATACTGAGGTAAGTGTGATAAGTGGGAGTCTTCTTACTGTTCCTGATTCTCAGAAAAGAGGACTGGAAATTTTAGCATGCACTCAATAAAATAGTCTTTACATTATTTGGACTATTGTTCTCATCTTTGTCACCATATTTATTACATTTTGGTTGTTGTACACTCCGGCCTCCTTCAGGTGGTTGGAATGTCGAACTGAACCCTTTTTTTTAAATCTCACTGGGGTAGATTGTTCTAGTTCCACATGCCATGTTTTTAATGGATGTCAGTTATTAGTTATATCCTGTTAATTCCCCTCTCCAAGTTCTCCACTACCTTAACTCACACTCTTTGGGTCCTGCCATTGGATCTAACTAATGCCTTTATCCACTGTGCCATGTGTCCTTGAGGACATCCGTATATGAATTTCTGGGTATTATAAACTTAATGTCTTCAGCAACCATTTTTTAACTGTGTAATTTTTTTAATTGCAATTTTTGTTATCATTGTTTCTCAGAAAATAAGACTGGAAATTTTAGCATGCACTCAATAAAGTAGTTTTTCTTTTGTTATTTTAACCTTTGGATTTAAAATTTAGATTTTTTTTCCTAATATATGACAAAACCTTTTACAAAAAAGCAAAGAGATTTACATGAACATAAATCATAAATCCTCAAATAGTCCAGTCTTAAATATTATTTTTAACCTTTTTATAGAAACAGTTATGTACTCGTCAAATCTGTTTACCTTTGTGAAATGTCTGTGCCATTGTGTGCTTTAAAACAAGATGGATTCTTTCATGTGTCGTTGCAGAAGATTAATATGCAGATGTGCAAATTAAAATTCCCGAGTGAAGTAATCCTATATTAAATAAAATCAGAATCCTCCTCCTCCTGTGACTTGTCATAAGAGTTGATGGTGTTATAATCTTCCTAAAACCAGAACTTCTTCTGATTCATGTTACACAAATTTCCGTCACTGGCCAGATATGAATAAACCCAAGACTGAACTAAAAATTTCCTCAACTGTGCATTAGCTTTGCACATAACTTATGTTTTACTTACATACTCAAAGAAAAATGCAATCCAGAATTTCCACCACCCACTCCTGCCTAAAGAAACAAAATAAAAATTGGAGCTGATCTGAGCCTAAGAAAAGGACATAAAAGTCCATCAAAGGGACATCTTCGGCAATCAGACAGCACAACAGCCAGGATTCACAATGCTCATCGGAATGTGACCACCCATCTCCAAAGACAACTTGCCAAAGGCTGTCGCTGCAGTAAGTCGCAACTCACCTTCCCTCTCCTACCATATGTTTCTGCTGATGACTTTTACGATTCTACTGATCTCTTTCTTTCAACAAGAGACATTTACACCAATTTACCCTATGTTGTATTTTTATGTTAATACAATTGTTTATTTCTTGAACCTCCATCATTTCTCCTCGGTTCTGCCACCAGATGCTTAATATAACAATAGGATTTGTCAAATAGAAGAAGTCTTAGAGTATTGATTGGATATTTAAATCTAAAACTTCCTCTGCCTGACCAAATAAGCCATCTTCAAGACAGAAATGGTAATTTAGACTCAGCAGAAGAAAATAATAAAACTGATAACAAATAAAAATATGGAAGTCCAATAATGAAACAAATTTTATTCACTAATTATTTTTTCCTCTCCCAATAGGAGTAAATAGGTTTGCCTATTGTCCAGTTCACACCGCTCCTATGTCTTTTGAACTGGCTTAGAGGCCTTATTTTCACTTCCTTCTGTATTTATGGATAGAAGTAACTCACTAAGGAGGATTTGTAGTTGGTATTTGGACAAGTATTTTATCTTGAGTGTATTGATCTCTCATTATTTCATGAGTCAACTTCCAAACTATATTTGTAACGTCTCTGACTGAACTGAAATGTTATTCAATGATTAAATTTTTACCTCTTCAAGTCTAAAGTTAGCTGTTATCGTTCCTGCATAGACACAAGAACTTCACTTCTTACCTTTTCTTATAGTAATACAACACTACACAGTAACCCTCTACCCTGAGTGGCTCTTGGTCCTTGTAGTCTGATAACCCAACTTAATAAATGAATAGATAAAAATACATTTTCAAATTCCCTTTACAACTATAATTTCATCACGTCTAAAAGTGATCAATATATAGAGAGAGTAAATAAATATAAAAGTAGACATTGAAATTGACACCCAGTGGTGACAGTCTTATCTTTGCTAAATGATTCAGGCCTGATGATTGCAATTTATAATGAAACAGACTGTTACCGCTAGGTGTTGACTTCAAAGTTCACTTCATATATATATATATATATATATATATATATGTATATGTGTGTGTGTGTGTCATTCGCATACAGTACTGTTTCACTGTATCACAGCTCCTCAGTGGGACTAAATATCTGAATGCCTCAAGCCATGATTGAAACCCAGCCGATTTGGTGTCAGAGCTTCTACTACTGAGCTATCTTCATTCAGCAGAGTGACACAGCTAAATCTAGCGTATTGTTTTGTTTTTACAAATGTAAACAAATGCCAATCAGCCAGAGTGCTCTATTCATTTTACTGAAGAGCTTTGCATTAATGCAGGTGACTGTTGTTTATAGAATTAACTTGTCACTCAACATCACTCAATTGAAATATGTTTTCAAGAGCTAATATTCAGTTGTATGGATATGAATTTGTGACTCTGGATTTCAGGCTTTTGCTGTCATCAAACTGGTTTATTTTTTAAAATTGGATCTATTTATGCTTGTTTGACTATGTTTGGTGGTGGGAGGGGGAATTACTTAGTTTGGGGTGACACTCTCATACACATGGACACACATACATACAGTTGCATTTTAGTTCACACAAACCCATCCACGTGTTCGGGCATACATACATTCTATTTCGGTGTCGAGACCCTAGCTTTTATTATGTAATGATGTCCCTTTCAACAAGGAGCTTGTAGGGGTGTTCTTGACGCTTTTCAGAACTACCGCCTGCGCCGTCAGTATGTCATAAAATTGGAGACAAACTAATTTTTCTGTAAAAAGAGGACAACACTTAGAACACATGACCTTTTCATAATAATGTTACGTATAAACTACCATAAATGAAAAATAGGTATTCTTAAAGTAAAAATTAATAATTTTAAAATTATTTTAAAAATATTGGTGCAAAACGACTGAAGCTTTTCAATTTTTGATTCGTAAATATAGTTTCTACTTAATTACAATATCACCTTAAAGAAATATGGTGTGGGAGATTTTTAAATTATGATAAATTATTATAACTTTTTTTAAAAAAATGAAAATATTCTTGTAAAAATTCGATATTGATCAAACAATAACGTCTTAAATATAAATCATTTTAAAAGGTTTTCTAATTATTATAGTTTTATTACATTTTTTTTAGTTTAACATTAGAAGCAGATTTTCAGAAAACAAGCAATAGTTTGAACAAAAAAAAATTGGATGATTTACATTTTCCAAGGAGTTCTACTTTTAACTAATAAAAAAAAGTTTGGGCATACGATTTAATTTCTCTAAGTATCATGAAATTAAGGGAGGTGTAACATTTTTAACAATTTTCCAAAACAAAAAATTTTCAAAGTAATTTCATTCAGTTGTAAATAAGTTCTGAAAGTTTCTTTAAAATCAAACAATTATTTGATTTTTGCAAGAATTTTCAAATCAATGTATTTTTCACCAGAAAAAATCGCAAAAAATTTCATTGGAAAAATAAATTACTTACGTCGCAGACGTAAAAAAAAAAAAAAACAGGATTTTTAACCAAAATTTCGAAGTTTAAAAAAAAAATTTTTAAATTAAAAAGTACTTTGGTCTTTGCTCTTAACAATAACAAACATTTTGACGATAAAACTTTGTTTTTATTAAGCTTGTGGCCTTTTTCATCATGATATGCTGTTATTTTTTTAGCGAAAGGTGGACGTACGTACTTTAAATCAGCTAATATTTCTCAAATAAAGTTCCAAAAAGTCTATTTTATTTTGGGAAGGTTTTTTAATAAAAGATTTTTACATATTTGCTAAAAATGGCGCTAAATTTAAAAATTCTAGAAATTTCAAGACGAAAACTCCTTCCAATCAATTTAAATTAGTTTTGAAATACAGCATATTATTTTATTTATCGGAAATATTAAATTTAATCTCTCAGCTTGAAATTAAAACTAAAATAAAATTTCCAAGAAAGATTTTCCATTGTTAAAAATTCATTTCAAACGTTAGATATCGCGTTTTTTTCTGTCCTGATGACGTGTCGCCTTGACGTGGTAAGACGGCTTACGTGCTTCAACGACCTCCAGAATTATGTGTTCGGAAGATCTGACCCCTAGCAGGTCCAACCAAGCTCAACGGGTCTGTGGGGTTGGAGCCACACGAAAGACACATCCTGCTTCCCCTGGTTGGGGGTTGTGCAGTAGGCTAACATCCTACTCAAAAACTAGCTTGTTACAGAAGCCACAACGATATCTTCAAACAACGACATGGCCGAGGAAGAGTCCTCCAAAGTAGAGTGTATGACGCGTGCTGAGTATGACATGGGCCGAGCTAAAGAGGATCGCCCGGAACCGCGTCCGTTGAAGAGAAGTTGTTGCAGCTCTAAATAATTGCGTTTTTTGTGGAAGTACCTAGAATTGTATTAGTTTTTAGAATGTGGTAAATATAAAATTATTTTTATAAATAAATAGTATTTAATATTTTTGTTGTAAATTCTCAAGAAAAAAATCACTTTCATCATCTGCCCAATCTCAATGAACATGTTTTATGCGAGCAAGCACCAACTATTAGCAAAATTTATTTTTTTAGTTTTATTGAATTATTTTTGATAAGATTCGGGATATTCAATTGCAAATAATCTTTTACAGAAATAATATCTTCAGGGATTTTTCATTTATGCAACTAAAAAAATTTTACGAATACCCCCTAAATTGCAGGGAAATTTGTCCCGGCTTTCCCGCATCAAAGGGTTGAGGTTAAAAAATTGCGACAAAACGTGAGTAAAAAGAAAAAAAAACAGCATGGTTAGAGCAGACAAACTCTCTCTTTTAGGCGCGTATGAATAAAGAAAAAAACTCCTGCTCGGTGAGTAACAATAAAAGAAGTGTTTATTTATTTACATATACAGAATAAAGGGTAAAGGGATAAAGACAATTAGGAGTGAAAGAAAGGGAAAAGAGAAAATGTCCTTTAAGGGAAGAGAAAATGTTCATAACAGAAAAAGGCTTTCTCAAAACATTTCTCTGAGCACCTAAAAAGTTCTTTAAATTTGAATTTTGTTAATGTTTAGAAACACTCACAGTTCTTTAGAGTAGGAAAATTGTTGGTAGATATAGGACTCTTGCAGTTGAGTAAGTTCGTAGGTCGACGACAGACGTCCAATGGGTATGACAGGAGGAGTGGCGAAGGGATGCAGCTTTGAATTGGTCTTGAATTGTGGGCTGACGTTCGTTCTTGACAGCCCTTTAGTAAGTAGCACTTCTTTGGTTGAAAGTGGTTCTGAAGTTGACTGGAGCTCCCTATCATTGACCTTACAGACGGTGAGCCGAACTCTCACTGCCAAATAGGCGAAGATTCTCCAAATTTGTGGAGATTTGGGAAGCTCAAAAAGATCGGGGACTTTTCCCTCCAAAATCGTTATACAAATTTCCTGACCCCTCTATTGGTCAGAAAACATTCTTATCTCTGATAAGAATCAAGGCTTTGGGAGCCGGTTTTGAAAGTAAAAAGAGAGGTTGGAGTGGGGATAGAAAAAATAGCTAGAATGTGAACTTGTAAAATGTGCCACTGTACCATGTGTCCTCAAGGACACATGGCGCAGTGGATAAAGGCGTTGGTTAGATCCAGTGACAGGACCCAAAGAGTGTGAGTTCAATACCCGGTTACGGCAGTAGAGAACTTGGAGAGAGGAATTAATTGATAACTGACATCTATTAACCATGGCACGTGGAACTAGAACAGTCTATCCCAGTGAGCGAAATAAGGGGTTCAGTTCAACATTCCAACCACCTGAAGAAGGCCGGAGCGTATAACGGCCGAAACGTTGTAATAAATATGGCGACAAAAATGAGGACAGTAGTGTTGTAAAGTATTGTTCTCAAATTAAATTCCAACAAAATTAAAAAGTATACACAAGATATCGAAAAGGTGGTGACCCCCACTTCCCAACATATTTCCACAAATCGTGCTTTCATCTGATTTTACTCACTATTTATTCTCTCTAAAATTGATTTACACTAAAAAAAAAACGCGGTAAAATAAATATTAAATAACTTGGCTTCATCCAAGTCCCCATTTTAAAATTTATAAATATTCGTAAATAAATAGCTAAAGGATTTTTTTTATTGATGGTGTGGAGTTACCCCGCTTTCCTTAAAAAAAACGCCGCTCGGGGACGCTCCCTAAGCCTATAATAGGCAGTAACATTCTCTGTCATCTTCTTTTGCCTATTTCACCCAGGAACGGTAAGATGTAGGTCAGACGTAAATAATCTGTTGATTTTGAACTCTATCACATGCTTGTTACACTTACTTCTACACAAACACCTTCACTAGTTTAAATGTTTTCTTCTTTAATATTCATTGTCTTGTTTTTTTTTCTCACACACAACAATCTTCTATTGTCTATGTATACCTTTGGTTTGTTAATACATACTTATCGTTTGTTTATATATATAGTTTTGGTGTTATTACCCGGACTCACATACAGAGTCCGCCATTTTTCTTGTGGGATAAATATACCAGCATCGCCCACAACAATGGAAAAAGTTTAATAATTAAACCGACACTTGATAAAAAGCGGTTTTAAGTGTCGGAGCGTTTTAAAGCCGCTTTATTACTGTTGTTAATTTATTATTTAAGAAGATAATGTGTTAATTAATTTAGTTTTGACTTCTTTAATTACACTTTTAATTACCAATTTTAACATGAGCGTCGTAGTGATTTTATTTCATCATGCGTTGGGCCCTGGCTTAATTTTTGAATTTCGAAAATATTTTTGGTACATTTTGTTTTCATTTGTGGTAAAAAGGCTGCGTCTTTTTTTTGATTTTTGTTTTATCCCAGATCAAAAAAAGTGTTTACCTGTAAATTCCGAAAAGTGTATTTGGAGCCTACCTGTATATTATTTGGTGCCCGGAAAATTCGGTAATTTTGACAAGGTAGGAAAATTCGATAAAATAAAAGTCAATTGAAAATTGATTTTAGGGCCGTTCTGGAGTGGGGATTTGGGAGCTAAGCCCCCTCCCCTATATTTTTGAGATTCAAATGAGGCTATATAGTTTTTGCATCTTTAAAAAGAAATAACTATCTAAAAACTCAGTTTATTTACTACTTTTTTTATTAAAATAATAATTTGAAAAGATACAAGAACTTAAATTTAACTTAGATAAATCGATTTTATTTGTTTGAAAACAATACAGTATGAAGAAGACCGTGGCAGTGATGAGTATGTAGAAGAACACATGTGGGTAGAATTTCCTGCAACCGGTCCAGCTACATGTGAAAGTTGGACTTTAATTAAGTCCAAAGAAAACAAACAAGACCGATAAATATATGTAAACAGAGATATGTATTAATAACAAGTACAAGTTACATGGACAGTTACATTGAGTGTGTGTGGTGAATAGTATGTGTGTGTGTGTGTGTGTGTGTGTTGTGGTGAGTGTTCATGCGTACGTGTATTGTTCCCAGAATTTGAGAAACGCTGTATCTTTGAGAGCTCACATCTGCGAGGTGGTATAAGGCTGAAGGCCTGAAGAAAAAAGAGATCGAGGCGAAGGGTCAATCAGTATTTATAGCCATGGAAGAGAGACTCCTGGTGAAGGGTTAAGGAGCTGAGAAGGAGCTAACTCCGATAAGTATAATAATTAAATAAATACTTATTTAAAAAATATTTATTTAAAAATATTGGAGGAGGGGCTTAGACCCATCCCACCCCGGAAAGTACAGCTCTGGTATTGTTACAGTGGGGTTTTATCTGGACTGGAATCCATGATTTTTTAAAAACTTATTTAAAACGAATGGAGAGTTCTAGCCTCCACTTGAAAGTACGGCACTGGTATTGTATGATTGTTCTTATCTAGACCCTCCATAGTTAATAATCCTTTTTAAAAAAATATTGGTAAAAGAGGCTTAGCCCTCTAAGCCCCCACTTCTGTAAGTGCGGTACTGGTATTGTTGTAATGGGGTTTTATCTGGACCCCACGATTTTCAGTTATTCAAAAATATAGGGGCTTAGCTCCCAAATCCCCACTCCAGAATGGCTCTAAAATCAATTTTCAATCGACTTTTATAGTTACAGAAATTTCCTACCTTGTCAAAATCCGAAATTTCCTAAATTCGATTATAAAGCGAGGTGGGGAGGGGATCTTGGATTTAATTTTGCTGGGTGGCGGGCAGCTGCTGTTGGATTCCTAATCCAGGTAGCTCCCCGTCTACAAAGCAAACAACGCAGAAGAAATTTGACAACTACCAGGCAAGAGTTAAACATAGAACTTGCTCCGACATCAAAGAAAAAAGGTTTTCGGCTGGTGTGATTGTTCTAAGTTTTTTAAAGTTTACTACCACGAGCTTTTCTTCAAATGAAAAATTGTATCAAATTATTCTTTTAAAACTATTCCGAGAAGTAACCAAAAAGCATATTTCATTGATAGGTTTTTACTTTTTAACATACGTGTTATCGACCATTATTAGCACACAATGCACTTAAATTTGTGTAATTAGCAATTCATTGATTTTTTTGTGTCTTAGCAATAAATTTATCGTCTGTTTTTAAACTTTGCTCGTGTCGTCTGCCTTTGTTGTGTGCTCATAATGTTACCTTATTTGTTTAAAACTATTTTTTTCGTGTTTTTTTTTTACCAAAATACAGTAAATACCGATAACAAATAAAATAAATTTCAACTATTGTCTTCGAAATGTTGTCAAAAAAATAGCATATTTATTAAAATAACACTAAAATTTAAAAGTAGTAAAAAGAATTCACTATTTGAAATTCTTGTTATTGGCGTCAAATACTGATAAAATAATTATTTGGCGCTATTACACTTTCGCCCCCTCCCCCGGGGGTTGACTAGAGTATTTTACAAACATTGACTTTGTTTCTCCAGATTTTAATCTAAATATTAGAATTAACAATGAAACAGAACTGTTCCCAGACTATCGTACCTGGGGTAGCCCATTGCTGAACAACAGGAAGCAATGAGGGACATTAAAGTGTAGCACCAAATATTTTGACACGGCATCTCTATTACGGGATCCCCTAAATTTAACCCCCCCTCTGCTTCCGGCTGCAAACATTTTGGCAAGAGGCCTTATTTGACTGAGATAATAAAGAATTACACGAGTTGGTGGTTGTTTTGTTTTTTTCCTCCAGCAACGCTCTTCACTCACGGAGGTACGAAAATGCTCTTCTTCAAAAGGAGACGTAAGGTAAACAATATCTCGTCAAGCAATGAACAAATCGTAATAAATCATAACACATCCCATCTTATTTCAATTCAGAAACCATCAAAGCTTATGGATTGGAGCATCTTGTAAGTATCCGAAACTTTATTTTACTAATTAACTAAAACAATGAATAACAAATTCAGTCTTTTCAATGATCGATTCATTTTAGATTATAATTAAATTTAGCACATAACTTTATAATACATTCATTTTTAGTTTTATTTGAAAGGCTCATCAATAATAAACTAATCAATAATAATTTTTATTATTTCAATAATAATAATAAAATTTAAAATTCTTACGGGGTAATTTGCAGTTTCTGTTTATTTATTATAAAAATTCCCGAATAGTTACATTTAGATGTAAATTTACATGATTAATTCTAAAATAAAGAAATTCTAAAATCTATTGTTTTAGAGTTATCAACAATAAAATTTCGGACTCATTCGCGTCCGCCATTACTGGCGTTGTTTACATACATTCACCTCGGAGCAGTCATTCGCGGAAGCTTAGTTAGTTAACGCCCTTTTTTTACTGATCATAATCGTCTCAATTACTGCGCAAGGATTAGGGATTATGGTAAATTTGTTTAAGTTATTTAGAAAAACAATGACAAGTGTTTTTTATAAGAAAACAAATAATAATTAGATAATAAAACAAATTGTAATACTAATGAAATCTTAATTTATGATACTTAATCATGCTTGAACCTTAAATTTTGTTGTTATTTCCTTTCTAGCATTTTTTTTATTTTGTAAATAATCAAGCTCTTTTTAAATTGCGCATTAATCAAAACAAGTGAAGCTTCAGCGAATGACTACATATCTAAATAACACCAGTAATGGCTTCTGAGCTGTAGCCACACCACAAATGAGTCAGAATTTTCATTGTCAATAACTCCAAAACGGTAAATTTTAGCAAAATTTCTTTGTTATTTTTTAATTAAGCAAATGTAACTATTTGGGAAATTTTTATTAGAAACAGAACATTGGGATTACATTGCAAATTACTCTCATATTGTTCATTTTATCATCGATTCAACATTTTAATTGCATAATGATGACAATTTAAAAAATCTTTTTTAAAATCAAATGTGTCTTAGTAGGCTTAAGAGTTATCAGAATTTTTTTTAAATATTTACTTTATGATTAAAATTAAAATATTGTTAAAAATATTCATGGACACAGCAAAGTCTATTCCATTTGTTAACAAACAGAGTAAATATACTGCAACCCCCACTTTCAAAAAACCTGAATTCAATGTAAAACAAAATTGAAAAAAAATCAGAAATTGATTTCGTTATATTAGGAATATAAAAACTATTTTCTAAATGATTAAAAAAAATGAAGTGTTATTTTCACCTATTCCATTATTTTTTTTTCTTCTATTTCATGTCATAAAATATTTAATTGCACCAAATTGGGTCTTCGCATCACTTAATAGTGGAACATATAGGGAGTAAGTAATGGATAGTGGCTCAGATTGAGGAAATGGAGAGCCTAGTTCGAATTCATTATATTCACTTATGTGCTAATACCCTTGGGAAAGGTATGAATCCTTTTCTCCCTCCAGTTATGGGTAAAATAGCATGACAAGCTGGATTCTATAGTCTAGGGTGGCAACTGGTCTAGGAGAGGGACAACTCTGAATTCAAAACCTGCAGAGGGTCATTTGGGGATCTTGTAGCATGTAGTGCACCAGGTCTCGGTATTCAGTTCTTCAAAAAGCATGGTTAGTTCTGCACAAAGCCTTCACCACTATAATCAAATCAAATATGCAGGTGTCTGGCTGTCAATTGAGTTGCTTGACCCTCATACATCGATAAATGACAGGAGAGTCCAGTATATGAAGAGTGAGCATACATAAATACTTTTTTTAAGCTTTTTCATAAGATCAGATTAATGAAAATATAAGTTGTCAAAAATGGCTGATATGATTGATTTTTGGTAAATTTTGCTGACTCAAAACAAACAAGATTTTAACTAAAATTTTGAATGTGCTAGAAAGGATTAAAAGAAAAAGTAAAAAAGTTCTTTAATCAAGTTTGGGGCCTTTTTTCATCCCGATATGCTCTTTTTCAGCAAAGTATTGAAATACCTACTTTTACCTATTCCATTTTATTTATCTTATTTCTTCTGTTCCATGTTATAAAATATTTAACTGCACCAAATCAGGTTTTGTCTGCAATTAACAGCAGAGAATATGGGGGGTGATGAATAGCAACTCAGACTGAGGAATCAGAGAGCCGAGTTCAAATTCCAGTCATATCTATTAGATTCACTTACATGTTAATACCCTTGGGAAAGGTATGAATCCTCTTCTTCTTCTCCACCAGCTATGGGTAAAATAGCAGGATAGACTGTGTTGTATAGCCTTAGGTAGTAACTGGTCAAAGAGAGGGAAAACTAAATTTAAAACCTGCAGAGGGTCATTTGGGGACCTTGTGGCATGTAGTGCACCAGGTCTCTGTATTCAGTTCTTCAAAAAGCATGGTTGATTCTGCATAAAGCCTTCACCACTATAATCAAATCAAATATGCAGGTGTCTGGCTGTCGGTTTCTAGGAATTGAGTTACTTGACCCTCATATGTCGATAAACAATAGGAGAGTCCAGTATGTGGAGAGTGAACTTACATAAGTACTTTTTTTCAAACTTTTTTCTTATCAGATCAGATTAATTTTCATTTTAGTTAATTTTTAAAATTACAAACTTCAAGCACACATCACAAAATCCATCTAGTTATTAAAATGAAATGTGAATTAAATTTAAGTGTCTAATGATTTTTTTCTTTTTCTTTCAGATTTAACAACTTAAGTCTTTGGCAATTTCAACCATGGAAAGATTAACAATCAAACATGTTAAAGTTATCAAAGCCTATTACAAAAATCAATATTCAAACAGAAATGCATTTTGCACACCTTGCAATTTTTTTTTTTTTGTGGGGGGGGTCAAAATTATCGACCAAACAAGAGTGCAATTGGAAACAATGTAACGTTGTTGTGGAAAAGTTCAATTCCTGCGCACGATGACGAATAGGGGGGTCTGGATTTTCACCCACATTCTCATGCACTGCAGCAATGTTTTCAGCTGAATAGTGTAAACGAGCACTCAGTGGTGTTTTCACATCTGCTACTAACCCAGTTTGTTTGAACTTACAAACAATTTTTCCAACTTCACTCTTGAAAATTTAACACATTGTTTGATTGTTAATCTTCCCATGGTTGAAATTGCCAAAGTTATTAAATCTGAAAAAGAAAAAAAGTCATTAGATGCTTAAACTTAATTCACATTTAAACTCAGTTCAAGTTATTGGAACATCCTTTATATTAACAATGTAAACAGATTTTAAAAGTCAGTCGAGTGTTATATGTGTTAAGTTGATCAATAATTTCTTTTTTGATTCATGACTGGCTAGGCAGAAGATTTTTCCACAGTGGGTCTCTATTTCTTTTTGTGGTAGACTGGTTGCCAACCAAATGTCCTGCTCTTGTGGGGAGAAGAGATGGATTCATACCTTTCCCAAGGTTATTTGTGTGTAAGTGAATGTAATGAACCCAACTAGAATTCAAACTCAGCTCTCTGATTTCTCCTTCTAGGTCAGTACCCCTCACACAACAATGGACATTCTAACAGTTTTTATAAAATGGTTAAAAATTTATCACAATTTTTTTTTTTTAGTATTCTACTTTCAGTATTATATTCTGAAAATTGGCCAAAAATTAATCTGTCCAGGGTATGACAATAAACTACATCCTTTCCCTGATTCACTTTGACCCGAGGTAGTTGCACCTGTTAGGGTCCAAGGTATTAGTAAATAGTTAACCCCCAAACTAGGGTCAAAATACTATGAAAGTGTAAAAATAAATATTTGAAGAAAAAAATGAGTACCAGCAATAAAAATGTTGTTGGCATTAATTAAACTATCGAGGTTGTTATGCCATGAAAAAAAACACACCAAACATTAATAGGCTTAAAATCACAATTATCAAAGGTATTGAAATTTTAAAAAGTCCATAGACTTGACTATTTGTGGATTTAAACTTTATCTTTGAAATATAACTATTTGTTTAATATATTTTCTGTTTATACATTATTTTTATAGATATAATTTATTTAACCTTTGCCCCCACCAAATTCTTTCTAGAATTGTCTTCCCAGCCCACTTGGATTTTTTGAGGGTGAAAAAACATTAACACTTACTGTTTTAAGATTGTTAATATTTTCATGTAATGCATTACATTTTGCATGCATGTTTTGATATTAAAATCAAAAAAATTGAAACACAAAATAAAAATTGAATTGCAAAATAAAAAAACAAATACATTAAAAATACATAAGCAATTCAAAATACTTCAACTTTTATTACTCTTTGTGGAGTTCTGGGGGTGCAATAAGAAGCAAAATTGTTAAGAAAGTTTTCATTTTGTCAAAAAGTGACATGTTTCCTTGTGTTTGCAGTTTCTTTTGGCTGACTATCATATTTATTTGTCTCGTTGACATGTTCTTGTTGACAAATAAACATTGCACTCTTCTTTTCCTACATAGATATGAGCCACACGCTGTCCGTTGGTTTGACAAGAGAAGTCATTATTTTCTTTTCTACAGGTTTTATGAAGCAATGATTAGAATTGTAGTAAAGCCTGTTTAGTTTTTATTCCAATTCTTATCATTGCTTAGTTTGGCGAGAGAAGTCACTATTTTCTTCACATCAGGTTTTAAGAAGCAATGATTAGAATTGTAGTAAAGCCTGTTTAATTTTTATTCCAATTCTAATTGCTTAATTTGGCAAGAGAAGTTACCATTTTCTTCACATCAGGTTTTAAAAAGCGATGATTAGATTTGTAGTAAACCCTGAACGTATGATGAAAGTGAATTTATACATTTTTTTGTTCTTGAGAATTTACAACAATTAAACACTGTTGATTAAATTGTTTATTTACAGGAATAATTTTATATTTACAACATTCTAAAAACTAATATTATTAAAACTAATGCAATATTTATCATTTACCAATGTATAAAGAAATATGAAAACATTTTTTATTTATAAACATTTACTAAATTATTAAAATACTAGCTGAATTACCTGGGCCTTGCTGCATGTCAAACATTTTTTGTAAGAAAATAATGATTGATTTTAAATCATTGTTATAATTTGTGGCGAAAAATGATGCATTTCAATATTACTCAATGATCTTGCCCATGTGACCTCCATCTTCTGGCTTTCTCCTTCTATATTTTGGATAGGAGTCATTCCCTTGTTCAAATTTGAATTTAATTTAAATGAAAGGGGAAAAAAATTTCAGTGGGGGGGTTTGTGCAAAGCCAACTTGATCTGACCCCTTTGGTATGTATTTGATGCAATACGTGATTGAATGAATTGTTGAGTAGTTTCAACATTGATATAACAGTTGAACTGTTGCAACAAATATGTATTGTAAATATACCCACTTATTGGTGATTTCTTGCACAACTTGTCATCCATATTGTCTCATTTTGATCTTACCAATGTGACCTCCATCTTCTCGTTTTCTTCTTCTATATTTTGGATAGGAATCATTCCCTTCCATTTAAAATTTAATTATAACATTCTAAAAGCTAATGTAATACAATATTTATCATTTACCAATTTATAAAGAAATCTTAAACAGATTTTTATTCATAAATTTATAAATATTTATTAAATTATAAAAATATGAAAAACAACTATAAGGAAATCGTTATTACTATTTTATGAATTATATCAATTGGCATTTAGTTAAGGTTTTGTCAACCATTCCAATAAATAATCTAATAGTCTAACACTTTCGCCCCAACTCCTCAACCTCTGGTGTCTTACTCTCTGGGTTGAGGTATCTACTCAGACCTAACCGAACTTAAGGGAGTGGCCATAGGTCCCCTGAGCATCCGTAGATTATTTGACTGGTCCACTGGTTTAATCCTGCTTCCTGCCCACATTGTAATTTGTTTGATCCAGAAAGCAGAAGTGATGTCCATCCATTCAGGGTCGACTGAAGATTTAGACATGGCTGGGGAGTCTGCACTAAGAAATTTAGAATGCAAAAAAAAAAAAAAAATTAATATCTGCAGAAAGCCGGACAAACATCAATTCAATGATTGAATTGTTAATGTCTTTTATATAGCAGAAAAGAATAGTAGAGAAGAGAAACGGGTTGAGAAAAGAAAAGTATTTAACATAAAAAATCTCATACACTGGATTGTAGACACAGAGAGAGTGTATGTGATTATCTTGTTGTTAAATCATCTCAGAATGATATATGACTCTTGCGATGGAGAGATAAAGATTTCTGTGCAGGGCTTCCTCCTCCCAACGCTTGCCTAGGCCAATTCTCTCTTCAAGAATTTTCTCCAGTCTGCCTTTTTCAGCATAACTACACGTTTATATAGATAAACCTAGCTGGTTATAACTGACCCTCAGTCTTACTACTTTGTATGCGATTATCACGGCGTTCTGGCTGCTTCAACCAAAATCATGGGAATTCCAAAGTTCCTTCTAGCTTACTCAGCTCTATTTCAATTTTTAATCAATAAAAATTATTTTGACCATTTCCATTGTCTACTGATGACCCAGATTCAATGGGTACAACTTCTGCCCTAGATCAGATTTCCCCATCAGTAAACAAAATGCTCTGATTTAATTTCGCTATTCAAATCTACTCCAATTTCACTAAAAAAAAATATACGTGCGTGTGTGTGTTTCCCAGACTCTCTCTCTCTCTGTCACATAGTGTTTATTATTTTGTTGTTGTCAGTTCTCAAGAACAAAGAAAATGTAAAAAGTCACTTTCAATATGTAGGTTTTCCAATTCAAATTAAAACATTTAAACAAAATTGCTGTAGTGCGAAGGTCAGTAAAAAAGCAGTGTCATGGCAAAAAACTGTTCCTTTGACGTTCCATCTTAATGCAGTCACGAAGGTCCATGTTTGCCAAAAAATTTATTAAATCCTTTTTAATATAAGGAAAGCATCATGGGCATGACGATAAACTACATCCAACATCATTCCCAAACCCAGATCTCGTCCTGGGTATGATGATAAACTACATCCGCGTCCTGGGTATGACGATAAACTACGTCCAACAGCAAGGCTTCTGATAATGTTTTTGAAAAAATAATGTTGCCAGCTGTATGTTTTTGAAAAAATATTACCAGCTATACTTTTTTTTTGAAAGAATAGTGTTGCCGGCTATACATTTTTGAAAAATAATATTACCAGCTATATGTTTTTTGAAAAAATAATATTACCAGCTATACACTTCTGAAAAATAACATTACTAGCCATACGTTTTTGGAAAAATACCAAGCCATACATTTTTGAAAAATTACCAGCCATTTGGAAAATTACCAGCCATACATTTTTGAAAAAATAATATTATCAGCGATATGTTTTTGAAGAAATATTATTATTAGCTATACATTTTTGGAAAAGTAATATTATCAGCTATACGTTTATTGAAAAATAATTAATATTATCAGCTATTCATTTTTGAGGAAAAAATATTAACAGAAATAGATTTTTGACAAAATAAAAATATAACCAAAAAAAAAAATCTTGTCGGCATTAAATGACCCATTGATGTTGATGTGCCGTAAAACAAAACAAACCAAACCAATATAAGGAAAGAAAATTTTAATGTTGATAGTACATAATATATTCACTTGCATCTATTTGGTTGTGTGTTTGTATAACTGACTTCGTGTATGGAATTAACATATATTTGAAATTTTCATTATTTTTTTTTTTTTTTTTTTCAGATATTCTAAATAGATGATAACTTTGGGGTGACATGAAAGAAAAAATATGGAAATCTACTCAGAAAAAAATAGTCCAGAAATATCTATATATAAATTGCCTCAGAAGTCAATTTAAAAAAAAAAACATCCATACTAAAGAGAAACCATTCTTGTAGCATGTGTGGAACTTAAACTGTCATAATGCAAACAACCACTGTAGAGAAACCATATTCCTGTGAAATATGTGGCTCTTCCTTTTCCTGGAAGTCACATTTAGTAATGCATATGCGAAGACACACTGGAGAGAAACCATATTCTTGTCAAGTTTGTAACTCTTCTTTTTCCCGAAAATCAAATTTGGAAGTGCATATGCGAACACACACAGGTGAAAAACCATATTCTTGTGATGTATGTAGCTCTTCCTTTTCACAGAAGTCAAATTTGGTAGTACACATGCAAAAACACCCTGGAAAGAAGCTATATTCTTGTGAAGTATGTGGGTCTTCCTTTTCACAGAAGTCAATTTTGAGTGAACATATGAGAACACACAGGAGAGAGAAATCATATTCTTGTGAAGTGTGTGGCACTTCATTTTCCCAGAAGTCAACTTTGGTAGTGCACATGCGGATACATACTGGAGAAAAACCATATTCTTGTGAAATGTGTGGTTCTTCCTTTTCACAGAAGTCATATTTGGTGGTGCATGTACGAACGCATACTGGAGAGAAACCATATTCTTGTGTAGTTTGTGGAACTTCCTTTTCAGACAACTCACATTTGCGCACACATATGCAAACACACACTGGAGAGAAACCGTATTCTTGTGAAGTTTGTGGCTCTTCTTTTTCCCGAAAGTCACACTTGGTAGTACATATGCGCACACACACTGGAGAGAATCCATATTCTTGTGATATATGTGGATCTTCTTTTTCCCAAAAATCCAATTTAGGTGTGCACATGCGTACACACACTGGAAACAAACCATATTCTTGTGAAGTATGTAGTTCTTCCTTTTCAGGTAAGTCACCTCTGAAGAAACATATGCGAATACACACTAAAGAGAAGCCATATTCTTGTGAATTTTGCATCTCATCCTTTGCTTGGAAGTCAGATTTGTTAGTGCACATGCGAATACACACTGGAGAAAAACGATATTCTTGTGAAGTTTGTGGCTCTTCCTTTTCCCATAAGTTACGTTTGGTTGTGCATATGCGCACACACACTGGAGAGAAACCACATTCCTGTAAATTTTGTAGCTCTTCCTTTGCAGATGCATCAAATTTGAGAAGACATATGCAAACACATACAGGCAAGAAACCATTTTCTTGTGACATATGTAAATCTTCCTTTTCACGTAAGTTCGCTTTGCGTGTGCATATGCGAATACACACAAGCGAGAAACCATATTCGTGTGAAGTTTGTGGCTCAGCTTTTTCACAGAAATCAACTTTGGTTGTGCATATGCGAATACATACTGGAGAAAAACCATTTTCTTGTGAGGTGTGTGGTTGTTCCTTTTCACGGAATTCAAATTTGGTTGTACATAAACGAAGACACACTAAATAGAAAGCCCCTTTTGTAGCTGCTCTCTTTAAAAAAAATTTAAGTTGTATATGCAAACAAGATAATAAAAGAAAATCTATATTGTGAAATTTGTAATTCTTTGCACATGAATAAATTTTGATACAATCACATATTAAAAATTGTTTTATCATCCATATAGAGAACACTAAATAGAAAACATTTCTATCTAAATTTTGTCATTCTTAACCTTATGCTGCAGAAAATAATTGTCTCCCTTTGCTACTCTAGGTGCATTCTGTTGCCTTGAGACACTTGCTATAAATAAACACTTGTCAACTGTTATTTCCAGTATTATTTTAAAGTGGAACAAGGCTAAACTTCCATTTTCCAATGCCATTTTGAATTCTTCTAGACTCTACACAAGGTGTAACCCCAATTAAACCCATGTTCATTTTTTCACAATTTTTTGTAAGCAAAAATCGCTACATCAATATCCAACAAAGCCTTTATTCAGAAGTTTTTCTCTGATTAGGACTCTGATGATGATTTTGAAGGCTCTACTCAAGTGGATATTGACAGTGAAGTGGTCGAAGATGCTAGTGACATGGAAAGTGATGATGACCACTAGCAGCTACTATCAGCCATACCAAGCCTGACTAATTTTTATGGAAGTTACTGGCGACCATCAATATACCTGATAGCCTTTGTGAAGGTGAATTATTTTGTCTGTTTATAAATGACAAAATAATAATTTTATTCATCAACAATAATAAGATAAAAAACCTTCTTAGCGATTTTTACCTCTTACTGCACCCCCAGAACTCCACAAAGAGTAATAAAAGTTAAAGTATGTTGAATTTTATATCAAAATCTTTTGGAAACAAATTTAATGATTTCAGTTGTAAATGGCTTGCTGAAAATAATGTAAATGGCCAAGTCATTCCCTAGATTCAAATCCAATCAAAAGCTCCAAACATCCAGGATCTGAAAACTTACGAACCATGAAAGTATTTGTAAAAAAAAGACAGAGGGAGTCGACAGCACATCTGTGAGAGAGCAACTGCAGACGAGATGCCAGATCAGGGCTAATTATGTTGCATATCGGTCTCTGGCTCTTATCAAGAACCTTGAGACAAACATAAGGGGCACCAGACCATATATGGCACCAATACTCCATGCAAGGGTGAATGTTTGATTTGAAGGATCGACTCCGGCGAGAAAAATTCCCTTGCTGAAAATAATGTAAATATCCTGAAATTGCTGTCATTCCCGAGATTCAAATCCATTCAAGAGCTCCAATAAATATCTGGGATCTGAAAACTATATACAAAAAAGACTGGAACAAAATATGAACTAAAATAAATAGGATTTATTTCTAATAAATCAATTTTTTTTATTTTCTACGCATATTTAGTTATTATGCATCTGCATACACTTAATTATATGAAAAGTATATTTATTCATTAGTTGGAAATACAATAAATTAAAAATTTGTATGCGTATAAATATTTGTTACACCCCACACTGTATATTTACCAAAATTATACAAAAATATCTTCAAATGCTTCAAAATAAATTTACTCAATAAAATAGCAATTGTCTTCAACCACAACCTCCAGAATCTCCTGCAACTTTTCTAGACGGTCTTCTTCTTTAAGTCACTGAGTGCTGCCATAATCCTTACCTTCAGTTCATCTTTGAGGTTACAATTAAATTAATAAACATTGACAAAGAGTGAAGGTAGTTAAAATAATAGTGGTGTCAAGAGAAAAACCATCCTTTTCACACTGTTTATTTTTGAGAGCACAAAGGTCCCAGATTTACAATATTTTTTATTCACAAACAAAAGATAGCTATTGCAGTTTTGTTGCAGAATTTGAGCTAATTGTATGTATAAGAAGGCGTAATTGTGTGAAGGCTTAAAAATGTGCATGTTTGTTAAACATTCATCCACAACAAATAAAATAAATATTTGAAGGCAATTCAATTGGAAGAAATCAAGGAGAAACAACGTAGTTATAGATTTCAACACATAACATGTATTTATATACATTTGATATACACAAGTGAATTTAAAGATTGCTTGTTCAATGTGATAAGAGATAAAATTGTAAGGAGTGACCATGCAGTGATTTGGTGTATGAAAGCTTGTAGTTAAGGTTTGTCTATGAAATTAAAACAGTTTGCTTTCTGCAAAGTAAAATGTTACTTGTGTGGGTTCAAATATTAGTGTGTATGTGTGTGACAATTGTAAATATTGTTTAAAGTCATAAGGAGTTACGTGCCTTTGACTGATATGATGCAAGTTGACTAAATACAACTACTACTTCGGTAGTGATAATGTCACTTTTTCTAGTAAATTGTAAGTTGGGTCATTCACGTGGCAAGACTTTGTGTTGAGCTGCTAAGTCAGTGTGCTCGGTGAGTTTGTTGGCATCTCTCAAAGACTAAGTTACTGACTGGTATGCTGAGGGTGATTAAATGTAGTTTATTTAAAGAATTTGCACTAATTGTACTTCAAGCTATGTGAAGACCGCTAAAATGCATCATAAGAAAAAATATTCTAGTGAGACAAATGTGGGCAAAGAGTGTGGCTCCACTTCAGGGGATCCCCATAATTTCATTACCCTAGTGTGACCCAAAAGGTTATAATCGGGCCTTATAATGAGTGAACGGTCATAAATAAAGTGAAATAGTAAAAAAAAAAAAAAAATTACCCGTTAGGCTAAAAGCTAAGATAACTCGTTTTCTGGAGTTCCCGTATGACACAAAGACAGGTGGACGAGCATAAGTATATACACGATGGGCAACAGTAGAAAGAGGACTAGTTCCGTTAATGACTAAGGGAGTTAATTGCTCCTATTTCCGGAGAGTTCTATTAAGGGAGATTAGCAGGTAATACAATTCTGATTAACCCGGCCACTTGCATGTAAGGGATGCAGCTACAATGTCCATAAATATTCGTTGCTGAAATAACTAATTAATATATTTAAAAAAAGAAAAAAAACTTAGCATTCTGTTAAAAAAACATTTCAAATTATTATTAAATTGGTTTTTAATAGATTTTGTCTTGTGTTGATTTATTTTTAAGGTATTGTTTATTTTCTGAAATTATACTTCCGTACATATTTTCGAAGATACTTAGCTTAATTAAAAAAAAAAAAATAAAAAAAAATAAATCAAAAAGCACCCCCCCCTTCGTTGCATTTAAAAATTGACGCCTAGAATGTCACAGGAAATAGGAAACTGATTTTTATAAAATTATTATTTACATTGAATGTTTGCCATATATGCTGACAAAATAATAAGATAATGTTAATTTTAAAATTTGTGACACAGTTAACGAACCAAGAAGCAATTATAAGATGGGAAAATGATAGGAGCTCGGCGCTATTGTTCAGCCAAAAAAAAAAAAATAGTTATTCGGCGTAACTTTTGAAATTATAGTTAAATTTTTCGAAGATGCTTTTTTTTTTTTTAATGTTTAAGTATCATCCGTTAAGTTTGAATGGAAAAAAAGCACTTAAGTCTTAAAAATGTATTTTATTTTAATAATTTAATAATATTTTTTAATTATTATTTTATTATGAAATAGCTTTTTAAAAATTAGTTAATTGATTTTGTTTTGTGTTGATGTAAGGTTTTTCGAAGATGGTTAGAGAAATGTTTATTCTTTTAAACAACATCAAAGGTAAGATGCATAAAAAGCACCATTTTTCCAATTCGTTTCAGAAAAGTTGGCGCCTAGAATGTCACGGGAAATAGGAAGTTGTTTTTTTTTTATTATTATTTATATGTTTGTCATGCTGGAACAAATAATGTCTTAATAAATGTTAATTATTTTAGTCAACAAAGAATATGGCAAGAAGAAATATGGCTGGGGAAAAGAGCCGACAGGAGGCTGGCGCCATTGTTCTTCCATTTACAAACAGTCGGTGATGATTAAAAAAGACATTTTTATTACTCGAGGCCTGTCACCTAAAGAAAGCACTCTGGTCTGATTTGATTTAAAAAAAAAAAAAACAGATAATGAAACCATCGTGACTAATATTTAATCATTTTTCATTTCAACGTCGCTCTTCACAAAGTGAGGAACGAAAGTCAACACGACAAGACAAACATTCAATGTCGTCGTCAAACATTTGAAAAGAAAGCAGTAAATAAAACCATCACATCTTCTTTACAGACACAAACAACATTTAGGCATTGGATCATCTTGTAAGTTTCTAAAGATATTTTACTACTAATTATTAAATTCAACAAATTAAGATTTTTTTTTTTTCGATGATCGTTTCGTATTGGATGGGACTTGGAAATTTGGGGCTAAAAAAATTAAAAAATAATTTAAATGTCTCTTTTTAATTAAGTTTTGATTTTATTTAAAAAAAAATACTAGAACTAGTATATAAGTGCCTCCGCAGATTTGCTAAAAAAAAATGAGTATACCTTAATGAAAAAATAAAAACTAAGTTTTACCAAAAATATATAATTTAGTTTAGGAGCCTCTACGAAAATGTAAACAAAAAAGACATAGCATGATGAAAAAGATACCGAACTTGACGAAAACAAAATTTTATCGTCTAATGTTCATATTATTATTAAAGAGGAAAGATCAAAGTATTTTGGGGGTATTTTTTTACATTTTTTAATCGTTCCTAGCACGTCTGAAATTTTCGTTTATTGTTTTTTTTTTTTTTGTCAAAAAAAAAGGACAGATAATCAATCATTTTCAATCATTTTTTTCAATTTGATAAAAAAGATGAAAATCTGACTTTGATATTCTTTTAAAAATCAATTATCATTTTTTCAAAACTGATTTTAATAAAATCAGAAATTATAATGTTTATTTAACATATTTTGAACCAAGCTTAACTTAGCTTCTGCGCCGGAAAAATGTAATTTGAAAATAAAACAAAGCAGGTCATAACCTTTTGCGTCATTTGACAGGTGACGAAAGACATTTTCATGACGTTTAGATAGCTTACGGGAGAATAATTCTTTCTACGGATGGAAGGAAGTGAAATTATTTAGATTTAACTGAACAAATTATTTACCTCGTTACTTTTAAGGAAAACTTTCAGCGCTCTAATTTTTATTTTTTTTTTGTACTTAGCTTTCATCTTTATGTTTACAATGCTTTATGGAAAATATAAAGAAATTAAAAAATAAGACTGTTAAGAGTGAGATTAAATTTCATAAGAAAAAGATATCTAATTAATTTATAGGTAATTTTTTTCTTATGAAATTTTTTCAGAAGTGTACATAAAATACTATAATTTTTATGTACATTTATTACATTTACTGTGTTATTTGTATTTCCATTCATTTTATTATTAATTTTGATATTTCATTTATGGAAAAATGTCATAATTGAGATTAATATAAAGATAAGATCATATAAATTAAAGTTTAGCAGTAGTTAAATTTCATAAGATGATACTGATACTTGTAGGTACACTTCTCAGTTGAAATTGAAAAATCAAATTAACTTCTCTATACGTGTTTCGCAAAAGTAAAGGCCTTAACAGCGGAGAACAATGCTGAACTCAAATAATGCAACTTAATTGTATTCTGGTTGGTCTTCCGTATTTTATAATTACCGCCCGATTTTAAACACAAAATTATGTTTCTTAATTACTGCGGATCTTCTGTATTAAAAATTCAATTTTCATTGAAAAAATTTTTGCTTTCAGAAAATATTGTCCATATTCATAAAAACAAATAAAAGCATTTGAAATTAAATAGTATCTTTGTTTTATTGAGTTTCATATGTTACAATTCAGAGCTGATTTTCAGGTACTGCGGATCCAATTGAAAAAAAAAAAACTTGATTTGCATTCTTCAAAGCCTTGTGCTTTTAAATATTGTAATCACTAAAGTTGATGCGCTCGAATTTCTAGAGTTTTTCATAAAATTAGTTATGGGGGTGTTAATAAATATAAAAAAAAAACGTTTCTGCCATGACTTTAATGAAAAAAAAAAGCCATATTTATAATATTTTCGATCATCTGTGAATAGTTTCTGAAAGTTTCATTAACATCCGACAATTATTTTTATTTTTGCGAGATTTTCCAAATTAATGTGTGTAATACAAAAAAAACGTGCTAAAAATTGTCTATGTTATTTAATAGTTCCGGTTGGTACAAAGAGAAACAAGGTTTTTTTAATCAAAATTTAGAATGTTTTAAAAAGAAGGGAAAATTTTTTAAAATAATTAATAAAAACTTTGGTCTTTCCTCTTAATAATAACATAAACATTTAGACGATAATATTTTGTTTCATAAAGTTTGGTATCTTTTTCATCTGACTGCTTTTTTTTTTTTTTTTTTTTTTTTAGCAATTATGTACCTACATAAAATTTTATGTTCATTTTTTTTTAAATTAAATTTTATCTCAGCACAGCTCTTTTTTGAGCATTCCTAGCCCCCACTAAACTTAAAGCCAGTTCATGTTTGCCATAGTTTGTTTTGTTTTTTAACACCTACTAACCCAGGTGATGACAACACTGAACAGATGATTTTTTTTTTTTTTTTTTTTTGCCACATGCCTTTCATATGACAAAAACAAGTGTTTTAAACAGCTATTCTAGTTAGGAAATATTTTACTGAGAATTTTTCCCAAAGACCCCTTTTGTGTTGTTTCCATCCCTAAAATTGAGTTAAAAAAAAATAATAATTAATATTTGCAGTATGTCTCACTGAAAAAGAAATTGATTATATGTAAAAAAACAAAATAAGAAAAAAGTTTTGACAATGCGACAATAATGATAATTTGACACGTGTGTCCAGATCGCTATGCCAAGAAGCTTGATAAATTTCACTCAATTAGGGGAATAACTCTAACATGATATGTTTTTTTTTAGAAATGGGCATCCATAGTTTTGTTGGAGATGATTTTAATACATTTTTTGAAATCATAAAAAATTATTTTAAAATATGCTACGAGTCACAGATTGTAATAAGCTTTCGAATTTATGATCTATAAAAATAGATCTTTTTAATGAGCGAAAAAAATGAGGGACATTTATCAATATTATCACTTTTTTATTTTGAGGTAAAAAAAGGTAAACAATTCTCGTAAAAATTTATTTTTCTACCTAAAAGGATTTTGACTTCAGGAAAAAACATCCTTAATATATATTATTTATAAAATACCAATATTTTTAAAAGAACTTTGAATTTTTTTATATCTATAAACATGCTGATTTTTGTAGATACAGATGACCATACAAGATATTATTAGAAAATAAGTATAATAAATTTCAAGCCAAAATATCTCAAATTTAATAAAACATTAGATTACAAAGAATATTTCCTAAATTTTTAAGATTGATGAGTACTTAAAAATAATATAAAAAATACATTATATTCTTCAATTATTTTTTTTTACAGATTGTAGAAAAACATTAGTGGTTTTAAAAAAAATTTCTAAAAATAACAATTTAAAAAAAAATTTCATTCATTTGTGAATAAGTCCTGAAAATTTCATTAAAATTTGACAATTATTTGAATTTTACAAGAATTTCCCAATCAACATGTTTTCAATCGAAAAAAAAAAAGCACAAAAATGTCAATGTTATTATTGCCACTGCGATGATGTAAACGAACCAAATTTGAACCAAAATTTCAAACTTGTTAGAAAGGATTAAAAAATAATCAAAAAATACTTTGGTCTTTCATCTTAATAATAACATAAACATTTTGATGATAAAACTTTATTTTTATTAAGTTTGTTGCTTTTTCATTATGCTAAGCTGTTTTCCACAAAAAAAGCGGAGGTACCTAATTTAAATCATCAGTTCTTTTTACCACAACAGAAATACCATTTCCCAAAAATCTACTTGGAATCATAAAATAAAAAATGCAGTAAAACTATGACATTATTTTATTAGAAAAGCTTTTCATTGCTTTTATAAATAAGATAGAAGGACACTGCTGTATCTATCTATATTTCTGAGATGAGGTATTATGTACATTATTTACATTATTCGGACAATTGTCCTCATCTGTGTCGCCATATTTATTACAACATTTCAGCCGTTGTACGCTCCAGCCTTCTTCAGGTGGTTGGAATGTCAAACTTAACCATTTATTTTGCTCACTGGGGTAGACTGTTCTCGTTCCACATGCCATCTTTAATGTATGTCAGTTATCTCCTGTTAACTTCCCTCTGACGGTTCTTTACTGCCATAGCCAGATATTAGACTGTTTGGGTCCTGTCACTGGATCTAAGCAACGCCTTTTTATTCAAAAACAAAACCAAGAGAAGAAAAGCCTATTGTAGTAACCAGTGTTTTTCTATGTCTACACTTACTTAAGATTTCCATTTTTAAATTTAGCAAATTATTAGGTTCTTTAAATAAAGTGATGTCTAACTTTTCCTCTATACATAGAGGACAAACTTTATTACCTGCTTTATATTTATGGAATTTCTTTAATATTTCTCATTTCAAAATGGAGTTTTATTATAGTGAGATATATATAGGGTGCAATGGATAAATTGTATAAATTATGCAAAAATGAAAATAATACTGACATCACATTTAAACGAATACAGTGTGTGGGGGACAAATATTTGTACACATAAAAATTTTTAATGTATTTCCAACTAATGCATAAACATACTTTTTATATAATTAACTGTACACAGATGCATAATAACGAAATATGCATAGAAATCAGAAAAAATTGTTTTAATAGAAATCCCCTTTATCCATTTTAATGGGTGAAAAAAGTATTTTAAACAGTGTAAACTTCAGATTTAAAAATTTTTTAATTTGCTTTAATATTCAAGATTATTCAAGTGGAATATTCTAGAATGTTCTAATAATGTTATCGGTAGTTATTTTTAGCCTGAAAAATACAAACAGAACATTCTGTAATTGATATTCATGTAAGAAGGTTATCATCATGACAAGAGGTAAAGAATTGGCAAATTCACAAAAAGAACTATTAAGCTCTGGAAAGAATTTTAATGGAAAATCTCAGGCAACCTGAATATTCAGCTTACTACTATTGGTTCATTCATTGCAAAGTATAAAACCTCAAAACTCTTGAAAACCAAAGAAGAACAGGTGCTCCACAAAAGAATTCTTCAAGATCTTTGACGAAATTAATTTGTCAAATTAAACAAGATCCAATGGTTGTCAAGAGTTTCTAGATAATTTTTTTTTGTCAGGAATCTGTCACTAAATGGACAATAAGCAGTGAAATTCATAGAAACAATCTAAAGTCATGCGCCTCTTGGAAAACACCATTGCTATTGAAAAGACAAAGATTCCAGGTTGAAATTCATTCATGAACAGAAGAATGAGTTGCTTTCTAAACACTTCCCAAAAATTTCAGAACTATATAAGATATTCAATAAAAATACAGTCAAATTAAGCTACAGCTGCACAAGTAATTTAGATACAATAATAAAAAGATAAAATAACAGAAACCTCAAAACCAATGTGCAGCAAAATAATAGTAACTTAAACAACTGTAGAAATAAAATTAGATGCCCATTAAATGGAGCTTGCAAAACGGAAACTATTATTTATGAAGCAGAAGTAACAAATATAAATGGTCAAATGAAAACATATATAAGCTGCACAAAAGGCCCTTTCAAGTGCAGATGGTACAATCACACACATCGAGTTTAAGCTACCAAATTCTAAATACACCACCAAACTTGCCAGCCACATGTGGAATTTAAAAGAAAAAATAGCAGGGACCCAGTCATAAGGTGAACAATTTTAGAAAAAGTTGAAACATATAACAATTATATCTACATTTTCAAACTATGCCAATATAAAAAATTAGCAATTGTGACATTCCTGGACACGAAATACTTTGATCTTTCCTCTTAATAATAACCTAAACATTTAGACGATAAAATTTTGTTTTCGTCAAATTTAGCGTCTCTTTCATCATGCTATGCTCTTTTTTTTAGTGATCTCGTAGAGGTACCTACTTTTACTGTATACATTTACAATACACTTGCATTCCTGTCCATTTCCATTCTTTCCTTCGCCTCATTTTCCCCCTTCCCTTCCCATGACACCCAATGTTCTGTCTTTCAATCCTCATTTCTTTTAAAGTAAATAATGTAGCGTTCTTTGTTGTTGTTTTTTTAAATAAAGCATTAAAGTGGATATTTTGAAATTATTGCCTGATGGGACCGCCAGGTGGAAACCACAGTCACGTATTTTAATTGACCTGATTTTTAAACTTAAAAGCGCTACATTTTATTATTTTTACTTATTTTTTTTCTCACCTGTATTTAGCACTTTTTAATACTACCGTTCCCTGGTCCGATTCAACTCTGACTATTAACCTTTACATATATATGTGTGGTGTTTGTCTATTGATCGCAAAAGTGTGAAACCCTACGTCACAAACTCACATCAATCCAACCAAATATGTTAGCTCTATCTCTGATATTGGGCGCTTTCTAATAAGTAAAGCACATATAATATATAAATAATAATATTATATATATATATATATATATATATATATATATACACTTTTTCACGTGTGTGTATATATATATATATATATATATATATATATATAGGTCCACCTTCTACTGGTAAGTACCTTATTTTGTTTATTCAGCTTTTTACCATCTAGTTAGTATTAATATCTTATACAGATGTTCCAAATTTTTAATTTTATCTCCAGGACCCTTTAATAAGCTTCCTAAATCTAAAAGAAAAACATTTTTTTGTTAACTTTACGTCTGATTAACGTACCCCTCCGTCGATGTCCTTTCAAATAACTGAACATGTCATATTTGTCTACAATCACAGGACATTTTCCACAATCGTCAATGATGTCCTATGTTCCAGTTTATCATGACATGAAAAAATAACTCTCCCACCCCCACCCACTGAGCTTGCTATTCTATTTAACGTAGATCTGACATTTACTTGGTTAATCAAGACATACCCACAAGTCTAATTTTAATTCTGACCTTATTTTCTTCCCACAACATTATCTTTTGTTATTGAATTTCCTTAAAAATCATTTAATCACCTTACCTAAAGAACTACAATCAAAGTATTGAAACATGAAAGCTTTTGTGTAGCAATTTCAGCGTTTTCATTATAATTTCTTATAATAAAATAATAATTAGAGCATATATATATATATATATAACTATTTTTTATAAAAAAAATTATAACATAAGTATGTTATAAAATCACTACAAAAATAGCCATTTTGTTTCAACACACTCTGTGTCTTATCAAGTGATGATGTTGAAAATAAAATAAAGATTATTTTATTTTCAACATCATCACTTGATAAAACAGTGTTGAAACAAAATGGCTAAGTGATTTTATAACATACTTATGTTATAATTTTTTTTATAAAAATTGTTATATCTACTCTATTTTTGTATTGAGCACTCTTTTAAGAATACTAATTGTTGGTTATTGGAATTCATTCCGTATATACCAATTATATACTTGTGTGTATATATATATATATATATATATATATATATATATATTGTAATCCACAGAGACTTGCTGTGTCACAGCTCATGAGTGTGGTGAGATCCAGATATGTATGTATAGCTGGCCACTCGTATTCAAGGATACCTGTCTTCTAGGGCAGCTAGTCAATTACTATTGTAGATGCTTGCTCAGGCACTTTTGTGTTTATTCAACATCCACAGAGACCACTTGTGGTTTATACTAAGCTGAGCAGACCTTAGTTACAGTTTCTGCAAAAGAGCATATTCCCTCGAACATTTCCAGCACACTCAAAAGCCCTCAGCCACAATGAATTGTAACTTCATGCTAGCATAGCTATTTACAGTCCCCAAGGGTTCTGTCTACCCAATTTTGATCACAAGGCTTGAGTCAACCTGGAGTATGGTTTTCAGGCACTTTCCAAAGGTGCCACATGCTGGGATCAATCCCTTCAGTCTGACATTAGGAAGTTTCTTTCCTGGCAAATTGACTTTGGTGAGTTTCAGAACCTGATTCTCATGGTCATTATGTAAATGTTCTAACCACTCAGCTATGTGCCCATATATATATATATATATATATATATATATATATATATATATTTAGATATAAAATGCATGTGGAAACTAAGGTTAAGATAAAAAATGTACTGCCATGTACATATATATTTCTTCCGCAGGTGTTATAAATACAGTGCTGTGTCATGTAGCAGAGCTATAAGTATTTATTAGTGAATATATATAATATCCAATGTCAATAGCACGACTTAGAGTTTCATGCAGTTCCTGCGATTTTCAGGTGCTGAGATTAATTCCAGGAACTTCATGAAACTATGCGTTTTGTTATCAACATAGGATATTATGTATATTCATTTATCCTCATCTTTATTGCCATATTCATGTTTCGGCCTTCTTCAGGTGATATATGTTGGAATTTCAAACCAAATCATTTATGTAGTTCACAAGGGTGGGGGGGTGATTGTTCTAATTCCATATGCCATGCTTTTGGATGTCTCTGTTTTAGTTAATTACCCTAAATAATAATAAATTATAGAGATTGGTGGTTTAATTCAAAAACCAACTTTCTTTCTATTTTATCTTCATACTGTGAAACCACATTGAAATTTTTTACAAAACCGAAATCCTCTAGTTTAGTACTGAGTGACCATATCCAAAGAAACACTGTTGAAAAAGACTTTCAGATGTTAATAAAATTAACCACTTTATACCATTGTAAGAAAAAAAGATTGAACAAAAATGTTAAAAACATTTAATTGATTAGTTTTAGGAAATAAATATGAAAAATCTGTTTACAGAAGAAAAAAAAAGGAAATATGATGTCTGAAATCTATTTGTTTCAGTTTTCAAAAAAAAACTTTTTGCGGTAAAATTAACAACAAAATATCAAGTAAAAAATAAAAAAAATAAGTGCCAGATTCATCTTAATGTTAATTTTTATGAAGTAGGATTTTTTGTACGGGCCCTACATAATTGTTTTCTAGTAAGCCAATCACAAAATAAAGTTGTTGTAAACAAGAAAAATGAACGAAGATTTTTTTTTTATAAATAAATTTGTTTTTTATCTAGGGAATGTACCTTAATTACATATTAAGAATAATTAGTTCTTAATTTCACTTTTAAAATGTGTATATTTCCAGATATGTGAGTCTCTAGTGTAAAAGTAAAAATTTTTCTACAAATAAATTTGTTTCTATCTTGCAAATACACCTAAAATTTGATATTAAAACATAAAGTAAGTCTTAATCTTAGTTTTAAAATGTGTATATTTTCAAAACTTCAAGACATTTTTTTTTTAAACTCAAAGTAAAATTTATTCTTTTTTTAGCCACTACTGTTCAATGGGTGTTTTACTGTTCCATGTATAAAATTCTTCTAAACAAGGAAAATAATTCATTTTTTTTAAAAAATATCTTTATAGTTTTATCTGGTGAATAATACACTTAAGTAAGATTATATTAAAATTATTAAAATAGTTTTTAATTTCAGTTTTAAAATGTGAATCTAAAAAAGGACAGGTGATACTTGCAGATTTGGAAAATGAAATTAATATCTTTTAATTATTTGTAATATTTAATCTTAGGTGTATTTGCTAGATAAAAACAAATTTATTTAGGGAAAAAAATAATTCTTTGATTTTTTTTGTGTTTAGAAGAAATTTATTTGCAAAACCCCAATAATAGTTGACTGGCGTACGAGAAAAGATTTGCTGTATTTTTAAAAAAATTTTTTGTTTGTTACTTTATAATTTTTGAAGGAATTCGCTTCCTCAGTTCAGAGAAGAAATGAACATCTTCCTGGTTATAGTTTAAGGTGTCTTCTAATTGGGTGAACAATTTCAAGAACATTGATAAAGATTGGTCACTTTGATTTTGCGAAACAAAGTAACATGTAAAATTTAATCACAAAAAAATCATATTTCGCATTTTCGGCTGGTCAAAGCAATACCATTTTAAGTCACTGTAAAAAAATAATTCAATGAATAAAAGTACATACAAATTACATATTTAGAAAGATTATTTTATTTTCTTTCCAGCCATATCAATATTTTTAGATTGGACCAGAAATACACGATATGTTGCCAGTTGAACGGACTAAGTTGCAAATTTATCAATTTCAAACAATATCAGATATTGCCTGGAAATGCTATCATTACACAAGAAAATGAATAGCTTCCTTAGAAAGCCAAAATTCTAAATTAAAAACCGAATTGAAAATCATGGTATCAATGAAAAAACACAAAAACCAATAGCGAAACATAAATTGCCAAACCAACCAAACTAAATAAATTATTTTCCTTT
Organism: Acanthosepion pharaonis; assembly: GCA_903632075.3. Classification (NCBI taxonomy): domain Eukaryota; kingdom Metazoa; phylum Mollusca; class Cephalopoda; order Sepiida; family Sepiidae; genus Acanthosepion; species Acanthosepion pharaonis. The sequence goes on from CAHIKZ030005549.1 coordinate 578,779, forward strand.
TTAAACTAACATACTTTCTTATATTACAGAGTTTTTCTAATTTGGCTGGAAAACTGCTTTACACCTGGTTGATCAAAGTGATGTAAAGCATCATGTTAGCTTAACTACATGCAGTTATGATTGACTGCTTGTCAAATGTAATGCGTTAGTATTTTCTCAGTGTGAACAAAAATAATCCTGCCATTTGGGAAAAAAATATCAATATGGTTGTGTTGGTGAGAATCTGCTTAGGAATAACTACAACATACTTCCCCCTCCTCAATTCATAAGCAAAACCACACAGATGCATATGATAGGCCACCCCTCGGTCTCATCTGACTCAGTTCTCTTCTTTCTTATCTTGAAATCATTGCAATTGCTTGTCTGTATCCCTTTTGAGTGTTAATATCATTCTACGTTTGTGAATCTGTCGCTTTGTATAGCATATATTGCTTGCTTAATATTTTTGTCTTTTTCTTTCTCGTTATCATTAATTGCAAACTTTGTTAGTTTCATTTGGTGAACATTCCTATCAATTACATTTAACCATGGCTAATTATTTTGTGATTAAAAATAACAAAATAATTTCTGTCTATATCTCTGAGATAAAATATTATGATTACTTACATTATCTACATTATACAGACTGTTTTCCTCATCATTGCCATATTCACAATTTTTTGGTCATTGTATACTCCAGCTTTCTTTAGTTGATTGTAATTTTGAATCAAAACCTTTCTTTTGTCCACCAAGGCAGATAGTCCTAGTTCCACATTCCATGTTTCTTCCAGATCTCTCAGTTATTTCCCTTTAACTCAATTCTCCATGTTTTGGTTCCCCACTGCTAAAGCCTGGTACTGAAGTTCCAACTCTTTGGATCTAACCAACATCTTTATCCACTGGGCCATAAGTCACTGGTCTGAAACATTGTGAATATGGCAATAAAGATGAGGAAAACAGTCCAAATAATGTAAATAATGCAAGTAACAAAAATAATTGTAATTCCTGTGAGAAGCAGGTTACTGTATAACAAGTATAGAATCATACAATGAAAAATAAAGTCTTTATAACCCTTTTTTGCAGCCCATTCTAAAGCTCTCACTGGATGACGTCTGCTGTTTATCTGTTTTAGGGAGGAAGAAAAACAGCATTGTGTTTACTGTCTCAAAAGTCTTACAAACATCATGCTATGATCTTTAAAAGATGTTGGCAGGTAAATTATTTTCATAGATTCATTCATTTTTGCAACAAGATTGAACTTTTTTATTTAATTGGATAAAGGAAAAATTAATCAAAAGTAATTTTTTTCACTCCAAGCAAGGCAATAAAGCCACTTGGATTCAAGGGGTTACTGAGTGTTAGAGAATATGAGAGAAAGTACCAGACAGAAAACAATAAAAGAACAAGAATTAAAACTAAAGAAAATGATTAACATTAAGTTTAAATTTTTGAAGATCAACATCAACTTGGAAGGAAGAATCCGGAAGTCAAGATAGTTAAATCATTATAGCCATGGAAGAAAGAAATGGTAAACCATCTCCTACACATTTTTTAAAATCCTTTTCAGTGTAATATTTGAGATTTGTATATGATATGCATCTACCAAGAAGTTTGGGCTCTTTCTTACTAGTTGGAACTAGTAACCAGAAATGTGCCAACTGTGTACCCTCAATGAAAAGACACAGCCATTGATCAGTCATATCACCAAACAAGTGATAAAATTCTATTTCTGTTTAAAAAAAACACAAGGAATCCAAGCCAGGTGATAGGTCAACCTATCTACTCTTATTAACCTGTTTACAGCACAGGAGGCTGAACACTTTTATTTAAACACAATCGAGATTTGGGGGACAATAATTAAATGTAAATCATTAGGGATTTTTTGCTTCAAATTTCAATTCCAATTAAGATATGGTAAAGATTAAAGAGTGGAAATACTTAACAACTGTTTTTACAAACCTTTCCTAAATAACCTCATTAATAAGTGAATAAATAAGTATAATTTTTTGAAATCCATTTCAAGATAATATTTAATATAAGATTTATATATAATCTATGCATTTGTATTTATTGAAAGGTGAGTTTATAAAACTGATTTAAAGAATGGAATTACTATATACTTACAATATATCCTTTTCCTTCCAGATATTTTGAAGGAATTCCAAACTTGTATTAGAACAGCAAATATGGAAATCCACTCTGAAAAAAAATTATCCTGAAATATTTGGACATAAGTTGTCTAATAATTCAATCTTCAAAAGACAATTATCCGTCCTAAATAGAAACAATATTCTTGTGGTATACTTGAAGATTGAACTGCTATAATGCAAAAACACATGAGAGAGAAACCATATTCTTGTGATGTATGTGGGTCTTCATTTTCACAAAAAAGATATTTGGTAGTCCATATGCGAATACATACAGGAGAGAAACCATATTCTTGTCAAGTTTGTGGTCATTCATTTTCAGAAAAAACTAAATTGAACGAGCATTTTCGAACACACACAGGAGAAAAGCCATATTCTTGTCAAGTTTGTGGTGGTTCTTTTTCCTGGAAGTCACATTTGGTAGTTCATATGCGTACACATACTGGAGAGAAACCATATTCTTGTAAAATTTGTGGCTTTTCCTTTTACGTGCACTCAAAATTGAAGGAACATATGAGAACACATACAGGAGAGAAACCACATTCTTGTGATGTATGTGGGTATTCATTTTCTCAGAAAGCAAATTTGGTAAGGCACATGCGAATACACACTGGAGAGAAACCATATTCTTGTGAAGTGTGTGGTTGTTCCTTTTCACACAAATCTTGTTTACATCCACATATGAGAACCCACACTGGTGAAAAACCATATTCCTGTGAAGTGTGTGGCACTTCCTTTTCACAGAAGTCAACTTTAGGAGTTCATATGCGAATACATACTGGAGAAAAACCATTTTCTTGTGAAGTGTGTGGTTGTTCTTTTACACGAAAGTCAAGTTTGCTTGTACATAAAAAGAAACACTAAATAGAAACCACCTTTTGTAGATCTTTCTTTTTAAGAAATTCAAAGTTATATATGCAAAAATACATATTAAAGGAAAAGCTATAGTCTTGTGAAATTTGTTATTCTTCCTTGGAACATAAATTAAGTTTGGTACATAATATAGAGACACACATTAGAAAATATATCTGCCTCTGGTACTTTATCACCCTCCCCAATGAGAAGCAAATTCCTTACCATGAATATTTTTAAATACTAATAACAATCAGGAAATCATGTAAGTTTGAACAGTCACTGGGTCACCCATCTTTAATTTTGGGAAGATTAAGCTTCCATATGTTGTTTAGAATTCTATGGCATTCTTCAGGTAATCCATATTGAAAGCTATGGATCTATTTTTCCAAAATATGCAAGCAAATATACTGATTGCCTGAGGTCATTCCAAGAATCGTGTTTTCATTTCCGACAAATATAAGTGATTCCTTATTTTTATATTCAAGAATGCTATTCATTTTTTATTCTATAAGGAAACAGACTGCGTCCTCCTTCCCAATATGACTCGGTTCTTTCCTAGGATCATGTGCCACACATTGAGTTCCATTCTCAGTAACTTGTATAACTGGCATTCCATATTTTTATACTTGAGGATACTCTATAATCCTTTGCTCTGCTAAACAAAAAATCTCTATTAACCAAACTTTTATTATTATTATTATTCCCAGTGACGAAGTTCGTTTAGGAATTGTTAATATTTAGAATGTTTACTTAAATTTATTCAGAAAAAACAGCCCAGGTCTTTTCAAATAATGAACAGTAGTTGATTTTCAAACTCTTAGCATCAAAATTTTTGGTTTATTCTTGAAAACGGCAAGCAGAGTGCCTTCATCAATGTTTGAAGATTGTTTAGGTTAAAATCTGCCAAACTACTCTGACCTTCTGAATGTTTTGGTTGCAGTTTCAATGCTTGCTTCTTTCCAAAATTCATGAAGCATAATATGGTGAAAGTGTAACCTTTCATCTTCCATCTTTAAGGCATTCTTTTATAGACAACATTCAACAGAGTGTGACAAGCAATTGAACAATGCAAGACTTCAATCAGTATCAAAACAAATGCCAGTGTCAATTTACACTCATTTTATATTAACAATGAAAATTAAGTACAAACTTTTTCAATACGCTGATATTTTGATTGTTTTCTTATATTGGGAAAAGCAACTTTTGAAAATAAACAAGTGTAATCAACCATTATTTTATTTTTGCGTTCATTTGTAAACAATTCAACTGTAAACAATGTTTCCAAACAAACATTGAATAAAAACATAAAAAATATAAAATTTTTTCATACTTTAAAATATCTGCATTCTCTATTGGCAATATCTCCGGATGAAAAAATTGCATTTATGGTTGCCAAAGATATTGTGATTTGAAACAATAAAAAATCTTTGACAAACTTTGAAGAATTTCATCAAATTAATGTTTCAGTCGCTTTTGTAAGTTGTCATTTCTTTACCATTGTTCAGATTATGGAACAGATTTACTTTAATTTCAATGACCTTTTATTTTTCATTAAATAGATTCTTTTTTCCTCTATTATATTATGACCAATCCTATTTCAGATCTCAAATCTATAAAGAAAGTGATGTGCCTCTTCCCAAAATATGACAGCAAACATACTGATTCGCTCAGGTTGTTCCAAGAATGGTCCAATGATTTAGTGTAATTTTCTTTCAACTAACACATTGAGATTTTGGTTAATTTTCGATTGAAAAATGTTACTGCATAGATTTTGTCAAACACTCTCAAGCATTCAACATTAATTTGCTTTCATCTGAGATATATTTCATCATTATTATTCACTTGAGTAAAGCCATCAAAATCATCATTGAAGTCCTAATCAAAGAAAAACTCCAGAATAAAGGCTTTTGTTGGATATTCATGTGGCTACTTTTTTTAACAAAAATAAAAAAAAAATAACGTGTATTTAATCAACGTTACACCTCTTATAGCATCTAGAAGAATTCAAAATGCGATTGGAAAATGGAAGTTTATCCTTGTTCCAAAGCAGTAGAAGGCAATTTCCTGCTTTAAATACTGAAATAACAGTTGACAAGTATCTATTTATAGCAACCATCTCAAGGTGACAGAAGGTGCCCAAAGCAGCAAAGGGAGAGAATTCTATGGCGTCTATTGTCACCTTGTAGTGTGGTAAAGGTTGAGAACAAAGAAAATGTGTAAATTAACTTTTATATGCTTAAGTTTTATTAAAATTCTAATCATAGCTTTTTAAAACAATGAAGATTGCTGGGGTAGTTAAAATAATAGTGGTGTCAAGGGAAAAACCATCCCTTTGACACCACTTTTTTTTTTGCATGCATAAACATCTACAATTACCTTCTATTCTTTACCTTATTAACATAAAATATTCTTTCTACTGTTTCATAAAAGCCTATAGAATAGAAATATATTCTTAATTTACTAATTATATAAGGTTATATAATAATTTACAAATCTAAAACCAGTTTCTATATTTTGGTAGTTTTAATCCTCCATATTAAATTTCAGGCAGTTTTTTTAAAGCTACGATGGCTACTGTTGGACAAGTAAACTTGTTGGGTTGGTTATACCATGTTCATTAATTTTTTTAATCAAAACGTAAAAAGTATTTTTTCAAAAATTTTAATGAATTATTCCTGAATTTTACTAATTTTCTTATTTGATTTGTAAAAAAATTTTACATTGTTTTAATTTTTCTTTCATGATTTTTCACTTAAAATAGGTTGATAAGTTAATCATGACAAGATTTTTAAAATTTCTTCTTACTGAAGCATATAAAAATATTCGTTTGTATAGATTAGCTTTAGTATTAAAATTAATTTTTAAAAATGAAAAATCTTTCTTATATTTTAGTTTTAATTTCAAACTAATAGATTTAAATTTAATATTTCCAATGAGCAAAATACTTTGATCTATTTCAAAACTAATTTAAATTCACTGGAAGAATTATTTAGTGCAAAAAAAAAAAAAAATCCAATTCAGACCCATTTTTAGCCAGTCTTTACCCCAATGTAATTATCTTTATTAAAAATCTACCAAAGCTAAAATATACTTTTCTGTAACTTTATTTGAGGAATATTAGCTGATTTAAAGCATAATGAATCTGATCTGAAAGTAATATTATCTACTTTCAGTTTAAAATATTGCAGAAATGCATTTCTTTAAGATAACGGTAGCTGTTTATTTCAGTCGTTGACAGCTTGATGATAGAGGGATGTTTATTGAATGATTTTCTACAAGGATCTTATCAGTAAAAAAAAAAAAAAATTGAAGATAATGAGTATTTTTCATATAATATTTAAGTACTCAGCAATCTTAAAAATTTAGGAAATATTCTCTGTAATCTAATGTTTTATTGAATTTTAGATATTTGGCTTTACATTTAGTGTAGTAAAGGTTAATGAAAAATAAAATGTCATTGAAATTAAAATAAATATGTTTTGTAATCTGAACAATGATGGTAAAGAAATCATAATACCTTATGGAAGGGGAGAGAATTCAGCATGGTAATGGTTAAAAAGCGAACTAAAAGGCAGCCAATCTAAAAAAAAACAAAAAAAAACAAACCTTGAGTCCATAGCTAAGTGGGGTTAAAATGTGGCTTATTAATTTTTAAACCTTCACCAATAAATTTCTCTCCACTAATCCTCAGATAGACCATTTACAACCTTCCATCAGCATGGCTGATGCTATCCTCCAGGAAATTTACTAATTACACCTTCTCAAGCTCACCTTCTCTGCTGATATGAAGTGGAAAGACTATATTACATCCATTGCTAAGTCAGCTGCTAAGAAAGTCAATTCACTATTTTGGGTGAGACAATTTTTCTCTCCAGAATCTATCTTCCATATTTATAAGTCTACCATTCATCCATTCTTAGAATATTGCTGCCACATATGGTCTGTTGCCCCTGCTATTTACTTTGAGTTCCTTGATAAGATCCAAAGAAAAATCTGCAATATTATTGGTCCTGATCTGGTAGCTCTGCTCCAGTCACTTTCCCACTGCGCTAAGGTTGGTTCTTCATGACTTTTCTATAGATACTTTCATGGTAATTCTTCGAATAAGTTTTTCGCTATGGCACCTAGATAAATAACCTGCAAAGGTTTGATAAGCTGTAAAAATGAATGAATCAATAATATGCAAGGATGGATTATCCTATAGGTCAGGGGTTGGCAACCTTTTGCTAACTATGTGCCAACTTATAGTTTTAAAATTATTCAGTGTGCCAACAGCATACATATTATTATACAAGTCAAGGTCAATATACCTGTTCTACAATATATTTTATATAGTAATCTAGTGGACACCTACGTACACCATGCCCACAAATTACTCAACAGTAATTGGACGGAAAATAAACAATACCTTTTGTACAGACAATTTACGCATTGCACGAGCCACATAAAAATTTCTCGTGTTTTTGCTTCACCAAACTAGCTATAGAAAAAAATCGACGATTGGTCGATTTTTGGCCAATCACATTAAATGACACTTTCTTCAATATCCTTCCCGCGCTTATTTCTGGAGCCACCTTACATCTATATAAAGTAGAAATTAAAGAAATAACTTCAGTAGATTATAAATTTTCACAATCTAAACCACGTATGTGTATATTCAATTTTCTACTCACAAACACACACAGATATAAACTACACTCACACAACACAGTGTACCGTATGTTTACAAGCCAAGTGAACTATTCGAACTATATCATTCTTCTGCACAAATAATTCAACTTTCAAACTCAAACATTCTTAAACTACCAACAAATTTAAACAAAAGACATTATTACAACATACATTTGTTCTTCACACAATACAAGGGAAACCACTTCGTGTGACTTAATCTTTATTGTTATTAACAGAATTATATGTATATGCTTGTTTAAATACATGTTTACTTATTGATTTTCATTGATCTCTCGTCATTCATTTTTGTGTTTTCTTTACAAATTTAAAGTGGAGTGTTAATGTAAAAACGCAACCATGATCAAAAACCCTTCTGATTCTTTTCTAACCAATACCATTAACTACCCTACAGTTTAGTATATATTAAAATTGAAACAGCTAAATTTCATCTTTGCGTTGTAGTAGTTATTGGTTTATACTTCATGATGTCATTTACGTCTGCATGTCATTAGAAATTGCTTGGCATGCTGTGTGTAGTACACATGCCATAGGTTGCCGACCCCTGCTATAGGCTACTGCCTAGGACTCCTTGTTTTTGGGGTTTTCTTTTATTACAGTCGTGTTGAAATATGTGCTAATTTGGTTTGCAATAAATTGTAAAATAGTGGTATTTGTTAAAGGTGAGCAAGTTAAAGGATGGCTCCGTGTGTGGAGGGTTCCATAATTTATTTAGCCTAGGGGACCCCAAAAGGTTGTAATGAGTCCTGATGAAAATTAAAATAAGACAGTTACTCTCTCCTTTAATTCTTTAAGCCTTGCGTTCCAGAACAATTTTAACCCTTTTGCCTGAGTTCCACAGTCAAAATTTACAAATAATTGGTATGTAATGTTTCATGGTAGATATAAAAAATAGTTACAAAAAATATAAGTATTATACTTAGTAGGGAGAGTGTATGATTGCAGGCCTTCACTCTATTGCCAGAATTCTTTCTTTGTGTCTCACTCTACTCAGCAGGTGCTGTCACCTTTGATGTGCAAGAAGTGCTGGCATATTATCCAGCAGACTGAAGACTTCACAGCCTTGACAGGATAACTTTGCAGGCTACATTTTTGTTTTTCTGCTTGATTTATTGTATTTATAAAACAGCCATTAGCAAAACATGACGCTTACAGTAGCAGAGCTTATTTATTTGCGACTGAAGAATACCAAAAATCAGGAAGACTCCATGCATAACTTTTGTTATGAAGATGAAAGGAATGGCGGGAAATAATTTGGCCAATCCCCAAAAATGACACAAAGTGACTTTTTTGATGTTAACACCAAATCTCGAGCCAATTCAAAAGTATAAAAACCTGACACCACCAGGCCAGAGACACCAGGAGTGGATAAAACAAAAGAATGCAACCATGCGTAACGTGTGAAGAAACAGTCAAGAGGTTATCTGCTACTGACATTTCCACCTCATTAAAAACCGAGAAAACACAGCAGATTGACATCGACCTAATTTCTGAAATTACTGCTATCCCTACCATGGCCTTACTTCTAAACAACCACAAACGGATATTTCACCTGACTGTGATCAATATTTGCCTGATTAAAGAACTTTTTGCTACGCCAAATACAAAAGGAATTACTCTAAAGAAAATAAATAATTATTTATTTTAAGTTAACTCTTGAGTCAGTTCGTTTTACTCCCAGGATTTCCAATAAAATAATAAACCTAATACACTACAGTATATAAACACAGGCAAAGTTCTATGAGCAGACATGTGCCACAACGTCATAATCTGGTCCAGCATGTTGGCCTTGTTTTGTACTTAGCTTTCACCTTTATGTTTACAATGCTTTATGGAAAATATATTATAAAGAAATCAAAACAACTAGAAGCAAATAAAAGCATTTGAAATATTTTTGTTTTATTGATTTTTAGGTACCCCCATGAGATCGCTAAAAAAATATGATGATAAAGACGCAAAACTTGGCGAAAACAAAATTTTATCGTCTAATGTTATTATAAAGAGGGAAAGACCAAGGTTTTTTTGTTTTTTTTAATTTTTCTTCTTTTTAGAACATTCTAAATTTTAATTAAAGAAACCTTGTTTCTCTTTGTCTCACCAGAACTAGTAAAATAACATAGACGATTTTTAGCACCCTTTTTTTTTTTTTTTCTTTGTATGACACACATTAATTTGGAAAATCTTGCAAAAATAAAAATAATTGTCGGATGTTAATGAAACTTTCAGAAACTATTCACAGAAGATCGAAATTATTATAAAAATTTTTTTTTTTCAGTAAAGAAAGTCATGGAAGAAATATTTTTTTTATATTTATTTACCCACCCCATAACTAATTTTATGAAAACGCTAGAAATTCGATTGCATCGGGTTTTTTAGTGATTATAATAGTTAAAAAACAAAAGCACAAGGCTTTGAGGAATGCAAATCATGTTTTTTTTGTTTTTTTTAATTGGGCCCCCTACCTGAAAATCAGCTCTGAATTGTAACATACAAAAGTCATAATCTGGTCCAGCATGTTGGCCTTGTTTTCTATGAAACGACAACAGGAATAAATAAATAAAATAATATTTTAAGAAAATTACCTGTTATGTTAAAGGGAAGATAATTCTGTTTCCCTCGGACATAAGAAGGTCCCTAAAAAAAAATCTCGCGAAATATTGGTATCCTAGCTAGCAAGCTAGCTCCCCCTATTACTAATCAATTACATTTCAATTATTTTTTTATGCTTTTTTTGTAATACTTAAAATTCGTTAAATAAATTTTCAGAAATTGTAGTTTCGGACATGTTTTCGAAAATACTTTTTAAATCTTTAATTTTGTTTGAAAAATTATTAACTATTATTTGAAAATGGAAAAAAAAAAAAACTAAACACTGTTTTTCAGACACTCCTTACATAAAAATTTCACGTGAAGCAGGATTTTTTTTTCCATTATTTATTTAAACATTTGTCATACTGGAAAAATAATGACTTAATAAATGTTAATTATTTTAAAATAATAGTCAAAAAAGAATATGACTGCAAGAAGCAGTCAGATAAGATAAGAAGATGTGTAAAAAAAACGGACAGGAAGCAGGCGCTATTGTTGTTCAGCTAAAAACTGTCTATACGTCTCCGTGATGATTAAAAGACATTTATTTATTACTCGAGGCCCGTCACCTGAAGAAATCACTCTGGACTGATTTGACTTACAAAATAAATAATGGAACTATCGTGACTAGTGTTTGTTTGTCTTTTGTTCTTATATATTTTAATTTAATTTTTCATTTCAACGTCGCTCTTCACAAAGTGAGGAACGAAAGTCAACTTTAAGTGACACACTACAAGAGAAACATTCAATGTCATCGTTAAGCATTTGAAAAGAAAGCAGTAAATAAAAGTAAAACCATCACATCTTCTTTAAATACAGAAACCAACAACATTTAGACATTGGATTATCTTGTAAGTTTCTAAAGTTTTATTTTACTAATTATTAAATTTAATAATTTTTTTTTTTTTTGTTGTTGTTTTTTCGATGATCACTTCATTCAAACAATGTACTTCGAGGAGATAAAAAAAGACGCCAAACTTGACAAAAACAAAATTTTATTGTAAAAATGTTTATGTTATTATTAAGAGGAAAGAACAAAGTTTATTTTAATTATTTTTTTAAATATTTCTTTTTTTTTTAGAAAATTATAACTTGATTATAAAAACCTTGTTTCTCCTTGTATCAGCGGAACTACAAAATAAAAATTTTTGCGCCTTTTTTTATGACACAATGATTTTGAAAATCTTGTAAAATAAAAATAATTGTCCGATTTTAATAAAACTTTAAGAAACTATTCACAAATGATAGAAAATATACTTTTTTAAATTCATGGCAAAAATATATTTTATATGTACAGTGTAACCCGGATATAAGAGAGTTGTCGGGACCGGAGAAGAAGTCTCTTATATCCGGGTTTGGTTTATTTTGTTTACATTAACACAGGCTCTAATTTGGGACCAGAGAAAATCTCTCTTATATCCGGGTTACACTGTATGTATATATTACCCACCCGTAACTAATTTTATGAAAACTCTAGAAATTCATTACCGTACAATTTATTGATTATATTAGTTAAAAGCACAAGGCTTTGAGGAAATCAAATTTTATAGGTACCTTCACGAGATCGTTAAAAACAGTGCATAGAATGATGAAAAAGACGCCAAACTTGACGAAAACAAAATTTTAGCGTCTAAATATTTGTTATTATTAAGAGGAAAGATCAAAGTATTTTTTAATTATTTTTTAAGATTTATTGCTTTTTAGAAAAGTCTAAATTTTGATTTAGAAAAAAACTTGTTTCTCTGTGTATCACCAGAACTAGTAAAATAACATAAAATTAGGTACCTCCATGAAATCGCTAAGAAAGACATGATGAAAAAGACACCAAATTTGACAAAAACAAAATTTTATCGTCTAAATGTTCATGTTATTATTAAGAGGAAAGATCAAAGTATTTTGGGGTATTTTTTTTACATTTTTTAATCATTCTGAGCACGCCTGAAATTTTTGTTAAAAATCTTTTTTTCTTGAGTCAGCAAAATTGACAGCTAATCGATCATGGCATCCATTTTTTTCCCATTTTATAAAAAAGATGAAAATCTCACTTTGAAATTCTTTTAAAAATCAATTATCATTTCTTCAAAACTTATTTTAAGAAAATCAGAAATTATAATGTTTATTCAAAATATCTTGAACCAGGGTTGACTTAGTTTCTGCGCCGAAAAGAGAAAATAAAACAAAGCAGGTCATAAACTTTCATGTCAATTGACAGGTGTTGAATGACGTTTGACTGATTACGTGATCATAATTTGTTCTACGGAAGGTGAAAAGTGAAGTTAATAATATTTAAGTGAACAAATTATTTACCTTAGTTTTAAGGAAAACTTTCAGCACTCTAATTTTTTTTTTTTTTTTTTGTTTTTAGCATTCACTTTTACATTTACAATGCTTTATGGAAAATATATTATAAAGAAATTAAAATAAAACTGTTAAAAGTGAGATTAAATTTCATAAGAAAGGTTTCTAATTAATTTATAGGTACCTTTCTTATGAAATTTTATCAGAAGTGTACATAAAATACTATAATTTTATGTACATTTATTACATTTTACTGTGTTATTTGTATTTCCATTCATTTTATTATTAATTTTGATATTTCTTTCATGGAAAAATGTCATAACTGAGAGTAATATAAAAATAAGATCATATAAATTTGATAAAGTGATACTGATACTTGTAGGTACCCTTGAAAAATCAAATTAACTTCTCCACACAGCGGAGAACAATGCTTAACTCAAATAACGCAACTTAATTGTATTCTGGTTGGACTTCTGTACTTTATAATTACAGCCTGATTATGAACACAAAATTACATTTCTTAATTACTGCGAATCTTCTGATTAGTCAAAATGATACAATTTACAACATGCTAAAAAAAGATCTATCTCATAAGGACACTTAGGAAACCCGATGCGGTGTTTAACTAATTTTATAATATTTTATCTACTGAAATGTAAAAATCTATTATAATTAAAGAAATAACAAATAATTGTATTAAGAAGGTGAAAGGTAAGTATAAACAAAATAAAAATTAGAGTGCTGAAAGTTTTCTTTAAAAATAACGAGGTAAATAATTTGTTCATTTAAATCTAAATAACTTCACTTCTCAGTAGATCTCTCTTTACAGATTACAAATTATAAAGCTTATTACAAAGGACCACCAGTTTATTAAAAATGCAATTTCACATTGGTTTTGTGGGCATAAAACTGCTGTAATTCAAATGTATGGAAGTCCATACATGAAAACATTAAAATGTCACATTATTTGAGTTAATATAAGCATTGTTCCTCTCTGTTAAGGCCTTTATTTTTACAAATTCTTCATGTGAAACACGCGTGGAGAAGTTAATTTGATTTTTCAATTTCAACTGAAAATGGTACCATCGAGTATTAGGTACCTATCTTATGAAATTTACATGATCTTATTTTTATATTATCTCAGTTATGACATTTTTCCATTAATGAAATATCAAAATTAATAATAAAATGAATGGAAATACAAATAACACAGTAAAATGTAATAAATGTACATAAAATTATAGTATTTTATGTACACTTCTGATGAAATTTCGTAAGAAAGGTACCTATAAACTAATTAGATACCTTTCTTGTGAAATTTAATCTTACTCTCAACAGTCTTATATTAATTGTTTTATATATTTTCCATGAAGCATCGTAAACATAAAGGTGAAAGCTAAGTACAAAAAAATTAGAGCGCTGAAAGTTTTCCTTAAAAATTATGCGGTAAATAAGTTGGATCACTTAAATGTAAATAATTATGTCACTTCTCTCCTTCTGTACAATAAGTTTTCCTTACATAAATCACTTATTACCTATCAAAGTGTCACTAAATATTATGACCTACTTTGTATCATTTTTAAACTACATCTTTTCAGCACAGAAACTAAGTAATGCTTGTTTCAAAATATTTTAAATGAACATTATAATTTCTAATTTTCTTAAAATAAATTTTGAAAAAATTATAATTGACTTTTGAAAGAATCTGAAATGGAGATTTTCATTATTTTTTTTATAAAATGGAAAAAAAATGGTTGACATGATTAATTATCTGTCAATTTCACTGACTCAAATAATGTGCTAGAAACAATTAAAAAAAAAAAAATACCCCAAAAATATTTTGATCTTTCCTCTTAATAACATAAACATTGAAATAATAAAAAATTATTTTCATCAGGTTTAAGGCCCTTTTTATTCTTTTTATTTTTTATGCTCTTTTTTAGCAATCTCATAGAGGTATCTAGTGTAGCAGTTTCCAGTGTAAGACATTAATTTTGAAATTCTTCCAAAAATCGAATAATTGCCTGATTTTAATGAAACTTTCAGGACTGATTCAAAAATGAATGAATTTATTTTTAGAAAATCTTGGTAAAAAAATTTTTTTTTTTTAAATATGTTACCCCCTTTTTTTTCTCTTTATTTCATGACGTATTCTAAAATTTCAAACATTTTGCAAATTGTTTTATATTACTTGGGAAAGTAAATCATCAATATTTTTTTTTCACAACTACCTCCCAATTTTTAAAATCTCCAAATTGTAAAAATAAAACTGCAATAAAAACTATCTAATTAGACAGGAAATGCTTTAATGAATAATATACATTAAGGACATTATCGTCTGAAGAAAAGAATTTTTTGAGGAATAATTAATTTTTACAAGAATTGTTCACATTTTTCTTTAATTTTTCAAAAATTGCTTTCACTTTTCTTTAAGTTTAAAAAATGTTTTAAAATTCTGCCAAACAGAGTACAAGGTAGGTTATTAAGTTATTATTTGAAGACTATATTCACTAAGCGAAAACTAAAATCTTAATACAAATGATACTCCCAAAATTTTTTTTATAATTAAAGATATATTTTTTGTGCATCAAAATATTATATTTTTTTTAGTATGGCATATTCTAAGTGATATTATGGTAAAAAGGTCCTGTTTCAAGGCTTGTCCCCCCTTAGAGACTCCTTGATATAAAGGTTTTCATCTGCGGCCAATACTTTCATTTACTTCTGTTTCATCATCCCTACGTTTCAACAGGCTTCTTCTTAAATCTTGAAGGGATGATCTCTAAAGTTGTTTTTTTCCCTATTTCACTGAATATTTTTAATTTTACTATGTAGTCATCTTACTTTATTAGTCTGTATATTTTTCATAGTGTGTGTCATTTATTAGTTTTTTTTTAGTTAAGAAAAATAATGTTTTTAGTTTATTTTAAGTTTCTTTTGTTTTTTGCAAGTTAAATAAAATTACTTTAACAATTCATAACAATCAAAGTATAGAAATATAATATATATAAATATATTATCTCACTCTCAGTTATTAAATTAAAAATTGAGATAATTTTATTATCTGAGTGAGATAATTTAGTTATTAATATAATAATAACTTTATCAATTATTATCTTTGTTATTAAATTAAAAAATATAATAACTTAATGTAATATTAATACTTAATAAAATTATTTATCATTATCTTAACTATTAAATAATGAAATACTATTATAGAGATAACTAAGTAATGTAAGAAATTTTTATAGTATTTTAAATCATTTTAAGAAACAAAAAAATACATTCTTACTTATAATTCATAAAATTATGCCAATTCTGGTGCACCATACTAAACCTGTCAACACATTCAGCCATCAAATTATCGATGGAGACGTGAAAATAACAAGACCCTAAGGTCAAGAATTGTTTGTCTGGAAAATTTTATGCTATAATTAAGTAATTTTTGTTTCCAAACAGATTAATTTAACTTAAAATTTGCTAATTTTATGAAAGTAACATTTCAGAAATGCATATTTTGTTTTAGCCAGTTTTTCAAAGACAAAAAAATAAGTTTAGTTTACACTTCTCTTAAAAAAGATAAAAAATATCTGTTTTGATTGTTTTTTCAGAAGAATTGACTAAAAATCATTCAAATTTCTATTTGAAATACGCCAATACTATTTTTTCCTAGAATTAGAAAATTTAATCCTTTACCTTTCAATTGAAGCTGGGGGAAAGCTTCAAAACGAATTTTTCCTTTATGAAAAATACATTTAAACCATAGGTATACAAATTTTTGGAGGTACCTATATTTAATTGTACTTTAAAATTTGGGGGCTAAAAAAATTAAAAACAAATTTAAAATTATTTAGATGTCTTATGTTAATCAAAATTTTGATCTTATTTGCAAGTTACTAGAACTGGCATATAAGTACCTCTGTAGATTCGCTAAAATATATATACTATGATGAATAAATATGATAGAAATAAAGTTTTACCAAAGATTTTTGATTATTTAATTATATTTTAATTTTTGAATTCTTTTTAGAATTTTCAAAATTTTGGCGAAAAATCTTTTTTTCTCCTTGTAACATTGAGTGTTGATGGCAAAGATTAATATAGGATATTTTAGCTTTAGTATCTTTTTTGCTGTGAAAGTTTTTACAAAAAATAAAAAACTGTCAGGTTTTATTTAGATTTTCAGGATTTATTCATAAATGAATGAAATTATTTTAGAAATTTTTCTTATAGTCTTGGTAAAAAAAAATTTTTTTATGCATCTGTTAACCATCCCCCACCCAAACACACACAGTTACTTTTTATCAAACTTCAAGAAATTAAATCCCCCATCCCCCCTTTAACATTTATATTAGTTAAAAGCAGAAGTCTTTGGAGAATTTAAATCACATGCCTCCACTTTTTCAGCATAAATTTTTTATACCTAAAGTTAAGAATGAATTTTTTAAAATGAAAAAGCATTCTTGAAGATTTCATTTTAGCTTTAATTGAAAGTTAAATGATTAAATTTATTATTTCCAGTAAGTAAAATATTCTGGTGTATTTCAAATAGAAATTATATAGATTGGAATGTCAAATATTTGCTTGATTTCTTAAAATTGTCTTAAAAGCAGCCATTTTCTTAATTTTAAGAAATTTGCAATCAAAACAACTTTATTGATTTTAAAACTCTTCCAAAAAAAACATATTTCTGACACATTATTTGAGTAAAATTAGAAAATTTTAAGTTAAATTAAATTGATTTGAAATAAATATTACAGCATAAAAAGTAATATACAATCATTTTTCAATGATTGGTCCCATTTATCTTAGCTGATGATTGATGTACGATTGTGTTACGAAGTGATGACAGCTAGTATGGATGACCAGAATTGACAAATTTACAAAATCACTTTTTTTTTTCTTTTTTTTTTTAACTACTAAGCAATTTTTATAAATGAACATATTACTTTAACAATTCATAAGATTGATTTTTTTTTTTTTTTTTTTTTTTTTTATTTTAAAAAAGTTTTTTTATTTTGATTGGATAGAGGATGAATTAATCAAAAGTAATTTTTTTTCACTCCAAGCAAGGCAATAAAGCCACTAGGATTCAAGGGGTTACTGAGTGTTAGAGAATATGAGAGAAACTGCCATAAAGGAGAGAGAACGATAAAAGAACAAGAATTAAGAAGACTGAAGATAACGATTGACATTGCATTTAAATTTTTGAAGATCAACATCAACTAGGAAGGAAGAATCTGGAAGTCAAGATAGTTAAATCATTATAGCCATGGAAGAAAGAAATGGTAAACCATATCCTACACATTTTTTTAAAATCCTTTTCAGTGTAATATTTGAAATTTGTATATGATAGGCATCTGTGTTTATTGAAAGGTGAGTTTATAAAACTGATTTAAAGACTGGAATTGCTATATACTTACAATATATCCTTTTTCTTCCTGATATTTTGAAGGAATTCTAAACTTGTATTTTTTTTTTCGCTCTGAGCAAGGCAATAAAGCCCCTAAGACAAACTTTTTACAAACTTTTCCTAATTAACGTCATTAATCAGTGAATGAATAAATATAATTTTTTGAAATCCATTTCAATACAATATTTAATATAAGATTTGTACATAATGCATATAAGTATATGCGAATTGAAAGGTAAGTTTATAAAACTTACTTAATGTCTGGAATTACTAGATATTTACAATTTATCCTTTTTTTTTTCTTTTTCAGATATTTTGAAGGAATCCTAAATTTGTATTTCAATGACATGAAAAAGGAAAAACTGAAATCTACTCCAAACAAACATTATCCTGAAATATCTGGACATAAGTTGTCTAATAATTCAATCTTCAAAAGACAATTATCCGTCCTAAATAGAAACAATATTCTTGTGGTATACTTGAAGATTGAACTGCTATAATGCAAAAACACATGAGAGAGAAACCATATTCTTGTGATGTATGTGGGTCTTCATTTTCACAAAAAACATATTTGGTAGTCCATATGCGAATACACACTGGAGAGAAACCGTATTCATGTGAAATTTGTGATTCGTCCTTTTCAGATAAATCAACATTGCACAAACATGTTCGAAAACACACTGGAGAAAAACCATATTCTTGTGAAGTTTGTGGCTTTTCTTTTTCAGACAAGTCAAACTTGCACCGACATATGCGAACACACACAGGCGAGAAACCATATTCTTGTCAAGTTTGTGGTCGTTCATTTTCAGAAAAATCTACTTTGCGCAGGCATTTTCGAACACACACAGGAGAAAAGCCATATTCTTGTGAAGTTTGTGGATCTTCTTTTTCCTGGAAGTCACATTTGGTAGTTCATATGCGCACACATACTGGAGAGAAACCATATTCTTGTAAAATTTGTGGCTCTTCCTTTTCAGAGCAATCAAAATTGAAGCAACATATGAGAACACATACAGGAGAGAAACCACATTCTTGTGATGTGTGTGGGTCTTCATTTTCTCAGAAAGCAAATTTGGTAGGGCACATGCGCATACACACTGGAGAGAAACCATATACTTGTGAAGTGTGTGGTTGTTCCTTTTCACAGAAATCACCATTAATCCAACATATGCGAACACATACTGGAGAGAAACCATATTCTTGTGAAGTGTGTGGCTGTTCTTTTTCACATAAGTCAACTTTAGTAGCGCATATGCGAATCCATACTGGTGAAAAACCATTTTCTTGTGATGTGTGTGGTACTTTTTTTTCACAGAAATCATCTTTGGGCCAACATATGCAAACTCATGTAGGTAAAACACCATATTCTTGTCAAGAATGTGGTGTTTCCTTTTCACAGAAATCTTGTTTACGTCCACATATGAGAACCCACACAGGTGAAAAACCATATTCCTGTGAAGTGTGTGGCACTTCTTTTTCACAGAAGTCATCTTTAGGAGTTCATATGCGAATACATACTGGAGAAAAACCATTTTCTTGTGAAGTGTGTGGTTGTTCTTTTACACGAAAGTCAAGTTTGCTTGTACATAAAAAGAAACACTAAATAGAAACCACCTTTTGTAGATCTTTCTTTTTAAGAAATTCAAAGTTATATATGCAAAAATACATATTAAAGGAAAAGCTATAGTCTTGTGAAATTTGTTATTCTTCCTTGGAACATAAATTAAGTTTGGTACATAATATAGAGACACACATTAGAAAATATATCTGCCTCTGGTACTTTATCACCCTCCCAATGAAAAAGCAAATTCCTTACCATGAATATTTTAAATACTAATAACAATCAGGGAAATCATGTAAGTTTGAACAGTCAGTGGGTCACCCATCTTTAATTTTGGGAAGATTAAGCTTCCATATGTTGTTTAGAATTCTGTGGCATTCTTCAGGTAATCCATATTGAAAGCTATGGATCTATTTTTCCAAAATATGCAAGCAAATATACTGATTGCCTGAGGTCATTCCAAGAATCGTGTTTTCATTTCCAACAAATATAAGTGATTCCTTATTTTTATATTCAAGAATGCTATTCATTTTTTATTCTATAAAGAAACAGACTGCGTCCTCCTTCCCAATATGACTCAGTTCTTTCCTAGGATCATGTGCCACACATTGAGTTCCATTCTCAGTAACTTGTATAACTGGCATTCCATATTTTTATACTTGAGGATACTCTATAATCCTTTGCTCTGCTAAACAAAAAAATCTCTATTAACCAAACTTTTATTATTATTTTTATTATTATTCCCAGTGACAAAGTTCGTTTAGGAATTGTTAATATTTAGAATGTTTACTTAAATTTATTCAGAAAAAAACAGCCCAGGTCTTTTCAAATAATGAACAGTAGTTGATTTTCAAACTCTTAGCATCAAAATTTTTGGTTTATTCCTGAAAACGGCAAGCAGAGTGCCTTCATCAATGTTTGAAGATTGTTTAGGTTAAAATCTGCCAAACTACTCTGACCTTCTGAATGTTTTGGTTGCAGTTTCAATGCTTGCTTCTTTCCAAAATTCATGAAGCATAATATGGTGAAAGTGTAACCTTTCATCTTCCATCTTTAAGGCATTCTTTTGTGGATAGCATTCAACAGAGTCTGACAAGCAATTGAACAATGCAAGTATTCAATCAGTATCAAAATATCAGTACCAAAACAAATGCCAGTGTCAATTTACACTCATTTTATATTAACAATGAAAATTAAGTACAAACTTTTTCAATATGCTGATATTTTGATTGTTTTCTTATATTGGGAAAAGCAACTTTTGAAAATAAACAAGTGTAATCAACCATTATTTTATGTTTGCGTTCATTTGTAAACAATTCAACTGTAAACAATGTTTCCAAACAAACATTGAATAAAAACATGAAAGATATAAAACTTTAAAATTTGATCATACTTTAAAATATCTGCATTCTCCACTGGCTATATCTGCGAATGAAAAAAAGTAATTGCATTTATGCTTGCCAAAAATATTGTGATTTGAAACAATAAAAAAATCTTTGACAAACTTTGAAGAATTTCATCAAATTAATGTTTCAGTCGCTTTTGTAAGTTGTCATTTCTTTACCATTGTTCAGATTATGGAACAGATTTACTTTAATTTCAATGACCTTTTATTTTTCATTAAATAGATTCTTTTTTTCCTCTATTATATTACAACCAATCCTATTTCAGATCTCAAATCTATAAAGAAAGTGATGTGCCTCTTCCCAAAATATGACAGCAAATATACTGATTCGCTCAGGTTGTTCCAAGAATGGTCCAATGATTTAGTGTAATTTTCTTTCAACTAACACATTGAGATTTTGGTTAATTTTCGATTGAAAAATGTTACTGCATAGATTTTGTCAAACACTCTCAAGCATTCAACATTAATTTGCTTTCATCTGAGATATATTTCATCATTATTATTCACTTGAGTAAAGCCATCAAAATCATCATTGAAGTCCTAATCAAAGAAAAACTCCAGAATAAAGGCTTTGTTGGATATTCATGTGGCCATTTTTTAACAAAAAATAAAAAAAAAATAACGTGTATTTAATCAACGTTACACCTCTTATAGCATCTAGAAGAATTCAAAATGCGATTGGAAAATGGAAGTTTATCCTTGTTCCAAAGCAGTAGAAGGCAATTTCCTGCTTAAAATACTGAAATAACAGTTGATAAGTATCTATTTATAGCAACCATCTCAAGGTGACAGATGGTGCCCAAAGCAGCGAAGGGAGAGAATTCTGTGGCGACTATTGTCACCTGTAGTGTGGTAAAGGTTGAGAACAAAGAAAATGTGTAAATTAACTTTTATATGCTTAAGTTTTATTAAAATTCTAATCATAGCTTTTTAAAACAATGAAGATTGCTGGGGAGTGAAGGTAGTTAAAATAATAGTGGTGTCAAGGGAAAAACCATCCCTTTGACACCACTTTTTTTTTTTGCATGCATAAACATCAACAATTGCCTTTTATTCTTTACCTTATTAACATAAAATATTCTTTCTACTGTTTCATAAAAGCCTATAGAATATTAATATATTCTTAATTTACTAATTATATAAGGTTATAATTTACAAATATAAAACCAGTTTCTGTATTTTAGTAGTTTTAATCCTCAATATTTAATTAAATTTCAGGCAGTTTTTTTTTTTTTTTTAAGGCTAGAACGGCTACTGTTGGACAAATAAACTTTTTATTGGGTTGGTTATACCATGTTCATTAATTTTTTTAATCAAAACTTAAAAAGTATTTTTTCAAAAATTTTAATTAATTATTCCTGAATTTTACTAATCTTCTTACATTATTTGATTTGTAAAAAAATTTTTCATTCATGATTTTTTACTTAAAATAGCAGGTTGATAAGTTAATCACAACAAGATTTTTAAAATTTCTTATTACTGAAGCATATAAAAACATTTTTTTGTATAGATTAGCTTTAAAAAGGAATTTTTAAAAATGAAAAATCCTTCTTGTATTTTAGTTTTAATTTCAAACTAATAGATTAAATTTAATATTTCCAATGAGCAAAATACTTTGATCTATTTCAAAACTAATTTAAATTCACTGGAAGAATTATTTAGTGCAAAAAAAAAAAATCCAATTCAGCCCCATTTTTAGCCAGTCTTTACCCCAATGTAATTATCTTTATTAAAAATCTACCAAAACTAAAATATACTTTTCTGTAACTTTATTTGAGGAATATTAGCTGATTTAAAGAATTATGATTCTGATCTGAAAGTAATATTATCTACTTTCAGTTTAAAATATTGCAGAAATGCATTTCTTTAAGATAACGGTAGCTGTTTATTTAATTCGTTGACAGCTTGATGATAGAGGGATGTTTATCGAATGATTTTCTACAAGGATCTTATCAGTAAAAAAAAAAAAATTGAAGCATATGAGTATTTTTCATATAATATTTAAGTACTCAGCAATCTTAAAAATTTAGGAAATATTCTCTGTAATCTAATGTTTTATTGAATTTTTGATATTTTGGCTTTAAATTTAGTGTAGTAAAGGTTAATGAAAAATAAAATGTCATTGAAATTAAAATAAATATGTTTTGTAATCTGAACAATGATGGTAAAGAAATCATAATACCTTATGGAAGGGGAGATAATTCAGCATGGTAATGGTTAAAAAGCGAACTAAAAGGCAGCCAATCTAAAAAAAAACAAAAACAAACCTTGAGTCCATAGCTAAGTGGGGTTAAAATATGGCTTATTAATTTTTACACCTTCATCACTAAATTTCTCTCCACAAATCCTCAGATAGACTATTTACAACCTTCCATCAGCATGGCTGATGCTATCCTCCAGGACTCGTTACACCTTCTCAAGCTCACCTTCTCTGCTGATATGAAGTGGAAAGACTATATTACATCCATTGCTAAGTCAGCTGCTAAGAAAGTCAATTCACTATTTGGGGTGAGACAATTTTTCTCTCCAGAATCTATCTTCCATATCTATAAGTCTACCATTCATCCATTCTTAGAATATTGCTGCCACATATGGTCCAATTCCCCTGCTATTTACTTTGAGTTCCTTGATAAGATCCAAAGAAAAATCTGCAATATTATTGGTCCTGATCTGGTAGCTCTGCTCCAGTCACTTTCCCACTGCCCTAAGGTTGCTTCTTCGTGGCTTTTCTATAAATACTTTCAAGGTAATTCTTCGAATGAGTTTTTTGCTATGGTACCTAGAATCTTTGAATTTAAGTGCAGCACTAGACAGGCAGTGAGATTTTATTAATTTACAGTTGATCTGGCTAGATGTAAGTAAAAATTCTATGCTAACAGTTACTTCTCTCGCACTTCTTGCTTGTGGAATTTCCTTCCAGCTCCATGCTTACCAACCAACTTTAATCTGCAAAAATTTAAATGCAATGTCAATTGCTATTGACTCTTCCCCTGATTACTCTCTTCTCATTCTGCTAATCATTAATGTTTCTGTTCTTAATTCTTCCACAACCTGCAACCCCTTATGTTTTACTGTATTTGGAACAAATATTTTTAAATATATAAATTATCTGTATGTCACCACAAGAGGTTCATCAAAGGGACTGTATCTTTATAATTTATATGAACATTAAACATTTAAATGGTGTACAGAATGTGGTAGCAAGTGCTCTATCTGGCTGTGACATACAGTCCACAGATGACAGTAAGTTTAACCATGAATATATCAACATCAGCCAAGATTCCACCATGCATCAAGCGATACAGGAAACAAGACATAAGTTAATCGAAATGTGAGTTCCATTCAACAGCCATACATTTGTTTGTGATACGTCCCTAAATCAGATAAGACTTTACCTCTTACCCTCACTTCAACAAGCAGTCTTCTGGAACTTTTATAACCTGTCACATCCTAACATTTTATCTAGTGAATGGCCTAGTATGATTAGAGATATACATATATTGACCAAAACATGCTTAAAATACCAGCAGCACAAAGACACAAGATATATTAAATCACCAGTCAGCTGTTTTAACAACCCGGACACAGTAACTCATTATGGATACAGCTACATTTTAACAATAGTTGATCATTTAAGTTAATACCCAGTGACCATACCTGTTCATGATTTTTCTTATTACTACAATTCACCAAAGTTAAGTATCATTGCACCTGATCAGAACCTTGATTGGTAACAGCTTGTGTATAACAGGTACTATTAGCTTGGATGCGCAGGTGATGTAATGGATAATGACTTGAAATTATTAACCTGAGAGCAGAGTTCCAATTTCTCTTGGGTTTGTTATATTCATGTAAAGGGAGAGAGTTATGGTAGAAATATTTATTTTCCTATTTGAATTTTCCCCTTTATGGGTATTATTATACCCAAGATATAATAACACGGTAGTGGACAGACGAAATGGAATAGCTGAAAGGAAAAAGAATGACAAACATATATAGTTTTACTTACATTATTTGAACTGCTATCCTCATCTTCATGGCCCAGTGCATAAAGGCATTGGTTAGATCCAGTGATAAGACCCAAAGAGTTGTGAGTTCAATACCAGGCAAGAGCACTATTTACATTGTTCGAACTGTTATGCTCATCTTCATGACCCAGTGGATAAAGATGCTGGTTAGATCCAGTGACTAAACCCAAGTGAACCAAACTTGGAGAGTTGAGTTAAAAGAAAATAACTGAAACATCCAGAAGAGGCATGGCATGTGGAACTAAAACAACCTATCCTGGTGGACAAAATAAAGGGTTTGGTTCGAAATTCCATTCAAATGAACAAAGTCAGAGTGTACAACGGCCAAAATGTTGTGAATATGGCAATGAAGATGAGAATAACAGTCCAAATAATGTAAGTAATCATAATACCTCATGTCAGAGATATAGACAAATCTTTGATTCTTGTCTATGGATCAAACCAACGTCTTTATCCACTGGGTCATGTGTCATCGTAAATATGGCAATGAAGATGAGGATAGCAGTCCAAATAATGTAAGTAATCATAATACCTCATAGACAGATATATATAGTTTGGTGTGCGTCTTAGTGATATTAAAATTTCTCTGACAACAAAGCATGTTTGTCATTCTTTTTCCTTTCAGATATTCCATTCTGTGTTTTTATATATATATATATATATATATATATATATATTACTCAGAGAATAATATATCACATCTATCTATACAGTAAAGCAGAATGTAAGGAGAAACAAAAAGAAAGAGTTGTACATATGGAGATATTACTGTGTCTGGAGAAGCCATGCCTAGGACTTCATCTATTTCCAAAGAAAGGGCATATTCTACAAATGGGAAGCAGTGAGTCTTGGATTTTCCAAAATTGTAAACTGGAGTTTCATTCTATATCTGGGAAAGATATACTTCTGAAGGGAAACAGACTATGGACTTTTAAGTTGTGTTAGAGGCAGATTTAGCCTCAGTGCATGCCATGGGGGAGGCCTAGCTAAAGAAAGCAAATTTACAGTTTAGCTGGTGTAAACAAACTGAATTTGGTTGCCACTTTCCTCGCTATATGGAGTGACTCCACTAAGCAACTGTCAGTGTTATCTACACTGAAAGGAGATAAATGCCTTCTGTATCCTTACATTAATTTACACACAAATACACATGGGAAAGGTAGCTATGAGTTAATTAGTAAGATTTGTTTCTCTAAATTATTACTATTTAAAACAAAAATTCTTAAAATTTACAAACTTTTCTGGCTTTAAATAACCTGCAAAGGGTTGATAAGCTGTAAAAATGAATGAATTAATAATAAGCAAGGATGGATTATCCTATAGGCCAGGGGTTGGCAACCTTTTGCTACCTATGTGCCAACTTAGAGTTTTAAAATTATTCAGTGTGCCAACAGCATACATATTTTTATACAAGTCAACGTCAATATACCTGTTCTACAATATATTTTATATAGTAATATATAGTATATATACTTTAGTATATATTAAAATTGAAACAGCTGAATATCTACATTGCGTTGTAGTAGATATTGATTTATACTTCATGATGTCATTTGCGTCTGCATGCCATTAGAAATTGCTTGGCATGCTGTGTGTAGTACACAGGCTATAGGTTGCCGACCCCTGCTATAGGCTACAGCCTAGGACTCCTTGTTTTTGGGGTTTTCTTTTATTACAGTCGTGTTGAAATATGTGCTAATTTGGTTTGCAATAAATTGTAAAATAGTGGTATTTGTTAAAGTTGTGGGGTGCAGCGTACCTGGATTAAAAGGAGAATTTAATACGGGAATCCCTGCCCACAAAATACAACACAATTTTCAAGAAAAGACAACACGATAAGGAACGTTTGTAGAAAATAGAACATTGTATATTTAATGTCATTCATGCAGAATAAACAAATTTGTATATTTTTATATCTTGTTTGAATAGAGTAAAAAAGATTAATGCTTTAGTTCCTTTAAGCAAATGTGATTTGAACAAAAAAAATGTCTATGTGTTCGCTGTCTTGAGTAGTAGAGTAATGTCTGTTTCTTTTGTTTTTGTGTATCTGCCGAGTAGGTGGAAAGGAAAAAGGGGCGATCAATTTAAGTTGAAAACGAGAGTGTGAATGAGAAATAAAAGATAAGAGGAAAATGTACTTATCGGGTTGAATTGTTTTGGAGTCAGTTGTAAATTTGTTGTTGTTTTCCTTTCCTACCCCACTTTCTGCTCTTAGTGTCGGGTTGAGTCAATGACAGACCTGACTGTCTTCTGTCCTCTATGATCTCTGTGCCCTTCTGACTGGTGATTGACTTGAGTCCCTCTATTTATAGATGACTTTTTTTTTTTTTTTACACTGGATCATTATCTTTTTTTTAGTTTAGCAAATCACCTCCTTTCATTAGTCAGAAAATTAATTTCACACCTTATTGCGAAATCTGTTTTTAGTCGTTTTGATCTGATTTTGCGGGTGTGCTAATCTACTTTGTGTTTTTCAGTTATTTGTTGGAATGATATAGGATTTGTATCCTATAAAGGTGGGCAAGTTAAAGAGTGGCTCCATGTGTGGAGGGTTCCATAATTTATTTAGCCTAGGGGACCCCAAAAGGTTGTAATGAGTCCTGATGAAAATTAAAATAAGACAGTTACTCTCTCCTTTAATTCTTTAAGCATTGTGTTCCAGAACAATTTTAACCCTTTTGCCCGAGTTTGTGGAACTCAGGCAAAAAGGGTTAAAATTTACAAATAATTGGTATGTAATGTTTCATGGTAGATATAAAAATAGTTACAAAAAAATATAAGTATTATACTTAGCAGGGAGGGTGTACAATTACAGGCCTTCACTTTATTGCCAGAATTCTTTCCTTGTGTCTCACTCTACCCAGTAGGTGCTATTATCGTCTAGATGTTAACGTTATTATAAAGAGGGAAAGACCAAAGTTTTTTTTTAATTATTTAAAAAAAATTTTCCTTCTTTTTACTAAAGCATACTAAATTTTGATTAAAGAAACCTTGTTTCTCTTTGTATCACCAGAACTAGTAAAATAACATAGACAATTTTTAGAACCTTTTTTTGTTTTATGACACATTAATTTGGAAAATCTTGCAAAAATAAAAATAATTGTCGCATGTTAATGAAACTTTCAGAAACTATTCACAGAAGATCGAAATTATTATAAATATGTTTTTGTTTTGTAGTGGATGGGTTAATTATGTGGTAATATTTGTTGAGAATAGGTTGCGTGTCAATTAACTATTTCCACTAACATCAAAATAAAATACGAAATTCAACAGAATTGTTTTATAATGTAACAATAGATTTATTTAGGTTGACGTACAATATGCACAAAAGGATAGGACAGAGTCGTCTCCCTTTAACTTGGAATATTTGTACCAGAGTTCATATTAAGAACAAGACATATTATATTAGAAACTGATAAAACATTTATATACAATTCAAAACGATATACAAGTAAAATGTTAGGTATTTGTTATGTTGGCAAATATGTATGATGTTTTAGGTTTCAGAATGTCTTTCTTGTAAGCGTTCAGAAAGTTCTTAAGAAGTAATTTACCTTTCACTGTAATATTTTTAAAGTCGTTCTCATATGAATGTTTACTTAATAGATAGTAAATGTAATTTACTTTAGATAAGCAATATCTGAGAATTAGTGTCCACAGAATTCGTTGAGTTGAATTATTAGTGAGTCAGCGTTGAGGTGTTTCTTTGGCAGTAAAGTCTGGTTTCGAACTAAATGGGTGAGTTAGCAATTTCTGTGGTGCTGTCACCGACTTGGGCGGTAATTATCTTTAACGCCTGGTCAGCAATGATTAAGACGGAGTCGGTGAAGGTTACATCTTGGCACTTGGTAACTACTGTCGACTTCCCAAAAAGTTCACATGTGTTTGGTTTATATAATGGTCAAGTGGCTCCCAGCATATGAGCGGGAAAACAGATTGGTTGTGTGCAGGCGGTTTGATTGGTCGGAACTGACCAATCAGCAAGCCAGATTGGAGGTGATAGACCAATGAAATTTGTTATATTGTATGAAAGTAGAATTTAGCTTACCAGATAGGAAGAGTGCATTTCCTACAAAGAGGTAAGGCTGGTTGTGTTGTGGAAGATTCCACAGTTTTTTATTCAGTAAAGTCGTGGCAGAAATATTTTTTATATATATTTATTACCCACCCCATAACTAATTTTATGAAATCGCTAGAAATTCAATTGCATCGGGTTTTTTAGTGATTACAATAACAGCACAAGGCTTTGAGGAATGCAAATCATGTTTTTTTTTTTTGTTTTTAATTGGACCTCCCTACCTGAAAATCAGCTTCGAATTGTAACATAAAAGGCACAAGATCATAATCTGGTCCAGCATGTTGGCCAAGTTTTATGAAATGACAACAGGAATAAATAAAATAATATTTTTAAAAAATTACCTGTTATGTTAAAGGGAAGATAATTCTGTTTCCCTCGGACATAAGAAGGTCCCTAAAATATCTCGCGAAATATTGGTATCCTGCTAGAGAGCAAGCTAGCTATTACGTTTCCCGCTATTATTAATTAATTACATTTTTTCAATTATTTTTTTTATGCTTTTTTTGTAATATTAAAATTCGTTAATAAATTTTCAGAAATTGTAGTTTAGGACATGTTTTCGAAAATACTTTTTAAATCTTTAATTTTGTTTGAAAAACTATTAACTATTTGAATGGGAAAAAAATTAAACACCGTTTTTCAGACACTCCTGACATCAAAATTTCACGTGAAGTAGGATTTTTTTTTTCATTATTTATTTAAATATTTGTCATATATGCTGGAAAAATAATGACTTAATAAATATTAATTATTTTAAAATAATAGTCAAAAAAGAATGTGACAGCAAGAAGCAGTCAGATAAGATAAGAAGAAAGAAGATGGGTAAAAACGGACAGGAGGCAGGCGCCATTGTTGTTCAGCTAAAAACTGTCTATACGTCTCCGTGATGATTAAAAGACATTTATTACCCGAGGCCCGTCACCTGAAGAAATCACCTTGGACTGATTTGTCTTAGAAAATAGATGATGGAACTATCGTGACTAGTGTTTGTTTGTCTTTTGTTCTTATATATTTTAATTTCATTCTTCATTTCAACGTCGCTCTTCACAAAGTGAGGAACGAAAGTCAACTTTAAGTGACACACGACAAGAGAAATATTCAATGTCATCGTTAAGCATTTGAAAAGAAAGAATTAAATAAAACCATCACATCTTTAAATACAGAAACAAGCAACATTTAGACATTGGATTATCTTGTAAGTTTATAAAGTTTTATTTTACTAATTATTAATTAAACTTAATAAATTAAGTTTTTTTTTTTCGATGTTCATTTCAAACAATGTACCTCGATGAGATAAAAAAAAGAGCATACATGATGAAAAAGACGCCAAACTTGACAAAAACAAAATTTTATTGTAAAAATGTCTATGTTATTATTAAGAGGAAAGAACAAAGTTTATTTTAATTATTTTTTTAAATATTTCTTTCTTTTTAGAACATTATAACTTTTGATTAAAAAACCTTGTTTCTCTTTGTATCAGCGGAACTACTAAAAATAACATAAAAATTTTAGCGCCTTTTTTTATGACAGACAATGATTTTGAAAATCTTGCAAAAATAAAAATAATTGTTGGATTTTAATAAAACTTTAAGGAACTATTCACAAATGATAGAAAATATAATAAATATATTTATACTTTTTAAATTCATGGCAAAAATATATTTTTTACCCACCCGTAACTAATTTTATGAAAACTCCAGAAATTCATTACCGTACAATTTATTGATTATATTAATTAGTTAAAAGCACAAGGCTTTGAGGAAAGCAAATAGGTATCTTCATGAGATCACTAAAAACAGAGCATAAAATGATGAAAAAGACGCCAAACTTGACGAAAACAAAATTTTTAGCGTCTAAATATTCATGTTATTATTAAGAGGAAAGATCAAAGTATTTTTTAATTATTTTTTAAGATTTTTCCTTTTAGAACATTATAAATTTTGATTCTTGTTTCTCTGTGTATCACCAGAAGTAGTAAAATAACATAAAATTAGGTACCTCCATGAGATCGCTAAAAAAACAAAAAAAGGAGCATAGCATGATGAAAAAGACGCCAAATTTGACGAAAACAAAATTTTAAAACATTAATTTCGAAATTCTTCCAAAAATCAAATAATTGCCTGATTTTAATGATTCTTTCAGGACTGATTCAAAAATGAATGAATTTATTTTTGAAAATTTTATTTTTAGAAAATCTTGGTAAAATGATTTTTTTTTTTTAAATCTGTTCCCCCCAACACATACACACACACACACACACCTTTCTTAATTTTATGAACTATTCTAAAATTTCAAACATTTTGCAAATTGTTTTATATTACTTATAAGCAAGACTCCTTGAGGAAAGTAAATCATCAATATTTTTTTTTTTTTTCACAACTACCTCCCAATTTTTTAAAAATCTCCAAATTGTAAAATAAAAACTGCAATAAAACTATCTAATTAGACAGGAAATGCTTTAATGAATAATATACATTAAGGACATTATCGTCTGAAGAAAAGAATTTTTTTGATGAATAATTAATTTTTACAAGAATTGTTCACATTTTTCTTTAATTTTTCAAAAATTGCTTTCACTTTTCTTTAAGTTTAAAAAATGTTTTAAAATTCTGCCAAACAGAGTACAAGGTAAGTTATTAAGTTATTATTTGAAGACTATATTCACTAAGCGAAAACTAAAATCTTAATACAAATGATACTACCAAAATTTTTTCTATAATTAAAGATATTTTTTTGTGCATCAAAATGTTATATTTTTTTTAGTATGGCATATTCTAAGTGATATTATGGTTAAAAGGTCCTGTGTTTCAAGGCTTGTCCCTCCTTAGAGACTCCTTGATATAAAGGTTTTCATCTGTGGCCAATACTTTCATTTCACATCCGTGTTTCATCATCCCTACGTTTCAACAGGCTTCTTCTTAAATCTTGAAGGGATGATCTCTAAAGTTTTTTTTTCCCTATTTCACTAAATATTTTTAATTTTACTATGTAGTCATCTTACTTTATAGCGTGTATACCTTTTCATACCTTTAATGTTAATTAAAATTTTGATCTTATTTGCAAATACTAGAACTAGCATATAAGTACCTCTGTAGATTCGCTAAAATATATATACTAAGATGAATAAATATGATAGAAATAAAGTTTTACCAAAGATTTTTGATTATTTAATTATACTTTAATTTTTGAAAAAGATTTTTAACCAAAATTTTGCAAATTCTAAAAAGAATTTGCAAAATTTTGGTTAAAAATCTTTTTTTCTCCTTGTAACATTGGGTGTTGGTGGCAAAGATTAATATAGGATATTTTAGCTTTAGTATCTTTTTTGCTGTGAAAGTTTTTACAAAAAATAAAAAACTGTCAGGTTTCTATTTAGATTTTCAGGATTTAATCGTGAATGAATGTAATTATTTTAGAAATTTTTCTTATAGTCTTGGTAAAAAAAATTTTTTTTAGACATCTGTTAACCATCCCCCACCCAAACACACACACACAGTTACTTTTTATCAAACTTAAAGAAATTAAATCCCCCATCCCCCCTTTAACATTTATATTAGTTAAAAGCAGAAGTCTTTAAATCACATGCCTCCACTTTTTCAGCATAAAATTTTTATACCTAATGTTGAAAATGAATTGTTCAAAAGGAAAAGGCATTCTTAAAGATTTCATTTTAGCTTTAATTGAAACTTAAATGATTAAATTTATTATTTCCAGTAAGTAAAATATTCTGATGTATTTCAAACAGAAATTATATAGATTGGAATGTCAAATATTTGCTTGATTTCTTAAAATTTTCTTAAAAGCAGCCATTTTCTTAATTTTAAGAAATTTGTAAACAAAACAACTTTATTGATTTTAAAACTCTTCCAAAAAAACATATATTTCTGACACATTATTTGAATAAAATTAGAAAATTTAAAGTTAAATTAAATTGATTTGAAATAAATATTACAGCATAAAATGTAATATACAATAATTTTTCAATGATTGATCCCATTTACCTTAGCTGATGATTGATGTACGATTGTGTTACAAAGTGATGACAGCTAGTATGGATGACCAGAATTGACAAATGTACAAAATCACTTTTTTTTTTTTTTTTTTTAACTACTAAGCAATTTTTATAAATGAACATATTACTTTAACAATTCATAACCATCAAAGTATAGAAATTAATAATAAAGAATATAAATTTATTCTCAGTTATCGATTTAAAAATTTAATTAAGAGTGAGATAGTTATTAAATTATCTCACTCTCAGTTATTAAATTAAAAATTGATATAATAAAATTATCTCATTTATCAATTTAAACAATAACTGATTGAGATAATTTAATTCTTAATATAATAATAATTAATAAAATTATTATCTCAGTTATTAAATTAAAAATGTAATAAGTAAAAAAAACTAATAAATAAAACAAATTATGCATGGCATACACTATGAAAAGTATACACACTATAAAGTAAGATGGGTACATAGCAAAATTAAAAATATTTAGTGAAATAGGAAAAAAAACTTTAAGAATCATTCCTTCAAGATTTAAAAAGAAGCCTTTTAAAACATAGGCATGATGAAACACAGAAGTGAAATGAAAGTATTGGCCGCAGACAAAAACCTTTATATCAAGGAGTTTCTAAGGGGGGACAAGCCTTGAAACACAGGACCTTTTAATCATAATATCACTTAGAATATACCATATTAAAAAAAAATATAACATTTTGATGCACAAAAAAAATCTTTAATTATGGTAAAAAGTTTTGGGCATATCTTTTGTATTAAGATTCTAGTTTTTGTTTAGTAAATATAGTTCAATTAATAACTGTGAGTAAAAATAACAAAATAATTTCTGTCTATATCTCTGAGATGAGGTATTATGATTACTTACATTATTTATATTATTCAGGCTGTTTTCCTCATCTTCATTGCCGTATTCACAAGGTTTCAGGTGTTGTACACTTTGGCCTTCTTCAGGCTATTTGAATTTCAAACAGAACCATTTATTTCGTCCACCAGGGTAGATTATTCTAGTTTCACATGCTATGCCTCTTCTGGATGTCTCAGTTATTTCCTTTTAACTCAATTCTCCATGTGTTGATTCACCACTGCTGTGGCCTGGTATTGAACTCACAACTCTTTGGATCTAGTCACTGGATCTAACCACCGTCTTTATCCATTGGGCCATATGTCACTGGGCTGAAACATTGTGAATATGGCAATGAAGATGTGCAAAACAGTCAAAATCATGTAAATAAGGTAAGTATCAAAATCATTGTAATTCCTGTGAGAGTCAGGTCCCTGTATACCAAATATAGAATCATACAATGAAAAATAAAGAGTCTTTATAACCCATTTTTGCAGCCGACCACTCTTGTTTACCTATTTTGGGGAGAAAAGTAAGACACCATTGTGTTTACTACCTCAAAAGTCATACAAACATCCTGCAGTGATGCTATGATCTTTGAAAGATTCTGACATGTAAATTATTTTCATTGTTAAAAAACAATTATTTTTTACTAAATTTTATGTTTCTAGATTATTTAATTTTATTTAACATTTTAGGTTCTCTGAAGCACATTGCTATTAAAAAGAAAATATTGTTAAAATAATGTCTTATAATTTGTTGAAATTCTTTGAAAATATTTAAAATTCATCAATATTCAATATATTTTTAATTGCTAAACATAGAAATTTATTTATATACCAGGGATGAAAATTTTCCATGTATTTTAACATTGAATCAATTTTTCAATTTATAAAGAACGGTAGAGAAAATTTTGATTTATTCATTTTCACAATAAGATTGATTTTTTTTTTTTTTGATTTTTTTTATTTTAAAAAAGTTTTTTTATTTTGATTGGATAGAGGATGAATTAATCAAAAGTAATTTTTTTTTCACTCCAAGCAAGGCAATAAAGCCACTTGGATTCAAGGGGTTACTGAGTGTTAGAGAATATGAGAGAAACTGCCATAAAGGAGAGAGAACGATAAAAGAACAAGAATTAAGAAGACTGAAGATAACGATTGACATTGCATTTAAATTTTTGAAGATCAACATCAACTATGAAGGAAGAATCTGGAAGTCAAGATAGTTAAATCATTATAGCCATGGAAGAAAGAAATGGTAAACCATATCCTACACATTTTTTTAAAATCCTTTTTAGTGTAATATTTGAGATTTGTATATGATAGGCATCTGTGTTTATTGAAAGGTGAGTTTATAAAACTGATTTAAAGACTGGAATTACTATATACTTACAATATATCCTTTTTCTTCCTGATATTTTGAAGGAATTCTAAACTTGTATTTTTTTTCACTCTGAGCAAGGCAATAAAGCCACTAAGATTCAAGGAGTTACTGAGTGTTGGAGAATATGAGAGAAACTACTATTAAGGAGAGAATTAAGAAGACTGAAGATAATGATTAACATTAGATTTAAATTTTTCAAGATCAACATTGAGTAGCAAGGAAGAAGCTGGAAGTTAAGATAGCTAAATCATTATATCCATGGAAGAAAGAAATGGTTAACTACATAGGAAACAATGATTAAACATCTATTCCTGTTCAATAAACATGAAAGGACTACTGAGTGATAGTAAACGTAGCTATTGCTATTAACCTGTTTAAAGTACAGGAGGCTGGACACTTTTATTGAGACACCATCTTGAATTGGGCAAAATAATTAAATCTAAATTTTTAGGTATTTGTTTCTTCAAATTTCAATTCCAATTGAGATATAGTAAAAATTAAACAGTGTAAATACTTAAAAATTGTTTAATCTTATGTTTTTACAAACTTTTCTTAATTAACACCATTAATCAGTGAATGAATAAATATAATTTTTTGAAATCCATTTCAATACAATATTTAATATAAGATTTGTATATAATACATATAAGTATATGCAAATTGAAAGGTAAATTTATAAAACTTACTTAATGTCTGGAATTACAAGATATTTACAATTTATCCTTTTTTTTTCCAGATATTTTGAAGGAAACCTAAATTTGTATTTGAATGACATGGAAAAGGAAAAACTGAAATCTACTCCAAACAAAAATTATCCTGAAATATCTGGACATCAAAAGACAATTATCCAACCTAAATAGAAACAATATTCTGGTGGTATACTTGAGGAGTGAACTGCTATAATGCAAACACACACAAGAGAGAAACCATATTCTTGCGATGTGTGTAGTTGTTCATTTTCACAGAAGACATATTTGGTAGTTCATATGCGAAAACACACCGGAGAGAAACCGTATACATGTGAAATTTGTGGTTCATCCTTTTCAGATAAATCAACATTGAACAAACATGTCCGAGAACATGCTGCAGAGAAACCATATTCTTGTGAAGTTTGTGGCGTTTCTTTTTCAGACAAGTCAAATTTGCACCGACATGTGCGAACACACACAGGCGAGAAACCATATTCTTGTCAAATTTGTGGTCGTTCCTTTTCAGAGAAGTCAACTTTGCACAGACATTTTCGAACACACACAGGAGAGAAACCATATTCTTGTGAAGTTTGTGGATCTTCTTTTTCCTCAAAGTCACATTTGGTAGTGCATATGCGTACACATACTGGAGAGAAACCATATTCATGCAAAATATGTGGCTCTTCCTTTTCAGAGAAATCAAATTTGAAGCATCATATGAGAATACATACAGGAGAGAAACCATATTCTTGTGATGTATGTGGGTCTTCATTTTCTCAGAAAACAAATTTAGTAGGGCACCTGCGAATACACACTGGAGAGAAACCATATACTTGTGAAGTGTGTGGTTGTTCCTTTTCACTAAAATCACCATTAATCCAACATATGCGAACACATACTGGAGAGAAACCATATTCTTGTAAAGTGTGCGGTTGGTCCTTTTCACAGAATTCACAATTAAGCCAACATATGCGAATACACACTGGAGAGAAACCATATTCCTGTGAAGTGTGTGGCTGTTCTTTTTCACATAAGTCAACTTTAGTAGCGCATAAGCGAATACATACTGGTGAAAAACCATTTTCTTGTGATGTATGTGGTACTTTCTTTTCACAGAAATCATATTTCAGCCAACATATGCAAACTCACGTGGGTAAAACACCATCTTATCAATCCTGACTTGGTATCTTCAGTTCAGTCACTTTTCTGTCGCCATAACATAACGTCCCTCTGTCTTTTCTGTAAATATTTTTATGGTAATTGTTTGTTTTGTTTTTACGCATATCAACCTCAATGGAATATTTAATGCCACCAAGATTTTTATTGCTGGTAATATATTTTCTAAAAAAAAGTATTGCTGGTATTAAAATCAATTTTTATACTTTCATAGTGTTTTGACCCCTTTTCGGGGGTTAACTATTTGCCCATAGCTGAGATCCTGACAGGTGCTACCACCCTGTATACACCAGCAATTAAGAGGTGGTTCTATGCTCCTCAAACTCTCCTGATCGGCAGCCTTGTTTTTGGATTTAGTTTATTATCATACCCAGGACTTCACAAACTTTCTTCATTGGTACCTCAACTTTAAGGGCAGTACTAGATTGACAGCTAGGTATCATTTTGCTAAAAGATTGTAACCATAAAGTTCTATGCTAACAGTTTTTTTCTCACATTTCTTTCTTGTGAAATATTATTCTAGTGTCTTGCCTTCCAGTCAACTCTTCAAAATTTTTATAAGGAATATCAATGATTATCATCATCATTATCTCCTTAAATCCTTTTATTACCTTCTCTACTTAATGTTTTTTTCCCAGATTCTCTGCTGATATGAAGTGTAAAGACTATATTAAATCCATTGCTAAGTCAGCTGCTAAAAAAGTTGATTCACTATTTGGGGTGAGACAATTTTTCTCTCCAGAATCTATCTTCCATATCTATAAGTCTACCATTCATCCATTCTTAGAATATTGCTGCCACATATGGTCTGTTGCCCCTGCTATTTACTTTGAGCTCCTTGATAAGATCCAAAGAAAAATCTGCAATATTATTGGTCCTGATCTGGTAGCTCTGCTCCAGTCACTTTCCCACTGCGCTAAGGTTGGTTCTTCATGACTTTTCTATAAATACTTTCATGGTAATTCTTCGAATGAACTCTTTGCTATGGTACCTAGTGTCTTTGAATTTAAATGCAGCACTAGACAGGTGGTGAGATCTTATTAATTTACAGTTGAGCTGGCTAGATGTAGCTAAAAATTCTATGCTAACACTTTCTTCTTGCACTTTTCACTTGTGGAATTTCCTTTCAGCTCCATGCTTACCAACCAACTTTAATTGGCAAAAATTTAAATGCAATGTCAATTGCTATTGACTCTTCTCCTGATTACTCTCTTCTCTTTCTGCTAATCATCAATGTTTCTGTTCTTAATTCTTCCACAGCCTGCAACCCCTTATGTTTTAGTGCCATTACTGCCTTGCCCGGGGTGATTCTGATTAAAAAGAAAAAAATGATTTTTGAACTGTTTTTAGACTTTGGTTCCAGGTAAGTGTGGAATCCAATATTAAAAAGTTCTTATACTGTATTTGGAACAAATATTGTTAAACATATAAACTATCTGTATGTCACCACAAGAGGTTCATCAAAGGGACTGTATCTTGTAATTTTAGTCCAACATTAGACATTTAAATGGTGTACAGAAGGTGTAGAAAGTGCTCTATGCGGGTGTGACATAGAGTCCATGAATGACAGTAATATTAACCATGAATATATCAACATCAACCAAGATTCCACCGTGTATCAAGCAAAAATTTATAAACTCTTTCTCTCTCTCTCTTTCTGTTTACCTACCTACCTCTGAGAAGGCAACCCTCAAAGAAAAAGAGGAAGAAGAAAAGACTGAACCCAGCCAAAAGCACTTGAAGTTTACAGGCATAGAGCTTGTTTATTTGTGACTGAAGAATACCAAAAATCAGGAAGGCTCCATGCATAACATTTATGAAGAAGATGAAAGGAATGTCGGAAAAATGATTTGGCCAATCCTCAAAAATGACACAAAGTGACTTTTTGATGTTCGCACCAAATCTCAAGCCAATTCAAAAGTATAAAAACCTGACACCTCCAGGCCAGAGACACCAGGAGTGGATGGAACAAAAGAATGCAACTATGCGTGACGTGTAAAAAAAATTGTCAAGAGTTTCTCTGCTACTGACATTTCCACCTCATTAAGAGCCGAGAAAACACAGCAGATTGACATTGACCTAATTTCTGAAATTACTGCTATCCCTACCGTGGCCTTATTTCTAAACATCCACAAATGGATATTTCACCTGACAGCTATCAATATCCACCTGATTAAAGAACTTTTTTGCTACACTGAATACCAAAGGACTCACTCACCACTCTAATGAAAATAAATAAATATATTACTTATTTTAACCCTTGAGTCAGTTTGTTTCTTTCCAGTATTTCAGATAAAATAATAATCCTACAATATATCCACACTGATATGAGCACACATACGAATAAAATAATACAAAAAAAATTAACCATTATGATTAAGGTCGGATAACTCTGATTCCCTCAGACATGAGAAGGTCCCTAAAAAAGCTCACAAAGCATTCGTATCCTAATTAATTACATTTCAATTATTTTTTTTATGACATTGCTTTGTAATAATTAAAATTCATTAATAAATTTTCAGTAGAGATAAATGAGTTTGTCTCTGTCTCCTGCTGGATATCTCGTATAACTGGACGTTTTTAAAAGTGGTTTGTGGTCCGTTTCCACTGTGAATTTTTGCAACGTGATTAAGAAATCAGCAAATTTCTCACAACACCATGTGGCGGCTAATGCCTCTTTCTCAACCTGTGCATCTCTTTGCTCTGTATCAGTCAGATATCTTGATGTATAAAATAGTCATTTCCTTACTTCCGGAGAAGTATTCCTCCTAGGCTGTAACAAGATAAATCGGCAGATAACTTTGTCAGCTTTTTATGGTTGGAATGGGTCATTACTGTTATGGAACTTGGTTGTTTCTTTACAGTCTGGAATGCTGATTTTTGAGGCTCACCCCAGATCCATTCTGTGTCTTTCTTAAGAATCTCTCTCAGTGGTTTTGTAGTATCTGCTAGGTGCTTACCAAATTTTCCAACCTGATTTTTCCTGCCCAGTAAGCGTCCTAGATCCCAAACATTCTTTGGCCTGAACAGATCCATACTGGCTTTTACCTTTTATGGATCTATTTTTGGATTCCAGAAACTTTATGTTGGTAACAGAAAATACACACTTATCATTTAGTCTGGCTCTGGCTGCCTTCATTCTCCAAAATACCGCTTTTAACTGCTGGTCATTTTGTTCACTTATGAGGTCTATATCACAGATGACCCCTGGTATCACTGTAACACCTTCGTCATGGTCAGCCGAGGGTGAATCCTGGTTTGAACAATGGAGTGGATGTCTTTGATCCTGACCTGTCTTACCCCACATTGTGATTGATTGATTATAAGGAAGTCAAGATCGATTCGTCACAGGTATCTTCGTGTTGGGCTGATCCAAGTCAAGCAAAGTTGTACAGTAAAATTGGAGAAAAATACCACTCGAAAGATATAAAAAAAATATTTCCTATTTTTTATACCAAATACTGCGTACAATAGTATTTGTGTTAGCATACAGGTGTTTGTCAACCCAACCTGTTTCAAAAGCGAACGCAACACTTGGATATGCTAGAAAGTTTTGGCTTGTGGAGTTAGCTAAATTTGTTTTACTGATTTGCTAAGTTTTGCTCAAGGCTGAAGTCGGAAGTTATTGTGTTTGGCAGAAGTTGTGGAATTTCTCAATGACCTCCTCAACTTCCCTTCTGTCTCTTCTCAGCTCAACTCTCTACTATCTGAATTTGCTTTTGTGCATTCATATTTATGAACTCCAACTAGAAACCGGTGTAAAGCAAAATGTAGGCTGGGTTTTGGTGAAGCCCCTGATTTCCAACAAGAGTCCATTGTTTGCCAAAAACTGGTGTAGGGGTGAGATGTAGTTGGAAGGGAATTGATATTGTAATTTTCATTGTTTTTGATCCTGAGAAAATAAATTACTTCATAATTTGGAGGAATTCTTCCCATCTCATGGGAGATAGTTGCAGGCATTGCTCTGCCTGGTTACTTCAACTTTCTCTTATTACCATCTCTCACCAGTGCTCTCCAGTGAGTATGGGCAGTTCCTTCACCCTCCTTAATGTCTCGTCTGTGCCTGATACCCTTCAGTGGGTGCAGACAGCCCCTCCTTTCTTGATCGTTCTTCTGCACCTGTCACCTCCACCATTCGGTCAAAGACTAATTAAAAAAAATATTATTCCAAATGCTATTATCTCATAAGTGAATTGACATAGCAATTGGCTTTCTTGC
Source organism: Acanthosepion pharaonis (assembly GCA_903632075.3). Lineage (NCBI taxonomy): Eukaryota > Metazoa > Mollusca > Cephalopoda > Sepiida > Sepiidae > Acanthosepion > Acanthosepion pharaonis. The sequence continues at coordinate 620,158 of CAHIKZ030005549.1, forward strand.
CCTTGACCCAAGAGACACTTTCCCAGCGAAAATTTTGGTTTCATGAGCTATTTGCAGAGACTTGCTTAGAGTAAGCTGTTTATCTGTTGCTGATTTCACTTGATGGATTTTTATGTCCTCATGTATCAGTTTCCCTAGGCCTATGAACAGTTCTAGGAACTCTCCCCTATAATTATGCCTTTCACTTCTGACTGTATTAACTGCATTCAACAGACTGAGGGCTTTGATTGCTGGTCCTCCCACACTTTCTACAACATACAAGTCTTGTGAGCTGTTTCTTTCCATGGCCAATGTGTCCTCCATACATCCAATGACCTTCATTTTACAATGTCCAGGTTCATACTGTCTTTTGTTTGTTGGTTGAATGAGTAGGCAATTTTTCCTGAAATGCCAGTCTGGAAGTTTGGTTACATCTGCACCCATATCTAGCCTAAAATGGATGGGTACAGACTTTAGTGGTGACCTTGGCATTATCCTGCCAATTTGGGGTATTATCCTTGCTGACCTTATATATTTTCCATAGTGACTGAACCTAGAAAGCATAAAGTCCCTTCTTCCTCATTTATATCTCTCACTTTTGCCCTGTCCCTGTGCACAAATGTATAGGGCCAATTCTGCAAAAAACTTCTGCATCTTTTGCTGTGCAGTCATTTTTTATTGTGGAATGGAAATGGGTATCATTTTCGACTTTGGTCGCTGTTTGGGGAAATTATTTTTACAGTTCCTCTTCGTAACCCAATTAATGTGAGAATCTTTCACATCGGCACCAAAGGTCTGTTGTTTGGACATCTCATGGGCTATTTGCAGAAACTTGTTTAGAGTAAGCTGTTTATATGACAGTAGCTTCTCTCTAATCCCAACACTGACTTTATCCCAAATAAACCTATTTTGTAGCTGTCTAAAATTGCAGTTCTTTTCACGTTATCACAGAGCAGCTATATAGCTCTTGATGCTTTCTTATGTTTCTTGCTTTTGAAATGAAAATTGTAAGACTCATAGTCTTTGTGCAATTTTTTCTACAAAAAATTTCTCAAACTTCTTCATCACTACCTTGAGGTCCATCTTGTCTTCTTCACAGTCAAATTTCAGCCCGTTGAAAAAATTTTGTTTAAATTTTTGCCAGTTGTTAGCAATGTTACGAGTCATTCTTTCGGGAGTGGACTCATCCTACACTACAACCAGATGCCTGATTGATCTTGTTTAGTTTACCTAAGATCAAAATCACAATGTGGGTAGATTAGACTTTAGATCGAAGCAGTTACTTTGGTAACAAGATGTTGGAAGTCAGCTGGGAACGTCGGATCTGGTATCAAACCAGTTGCAGCTGATGTGAAGCTGTTAGCATCGACCAACTATCCAACTTGGTACCCTGACCAAAGGATTCTGACAGGTAGCGATGACCACCGATTGACCGGGGACACAGGCTGGTGGTAGCAACTAAAAAGAATCAACCCCAAAACGCTGATGGGGGAATTATTACAGTTTCACGTCGTGACAGTGAGTTGACCACAGGCTGACAGCTCAGTGTCACATAACTGACAAGAGTCATTTTTTGGTGGGTGGAATATTAGCAGGGAACTGTTTTCTGTTTGTAAAGGCCATTTTGGAAATTACACATTGCTTTGGGAATGTATCAATTCCACTTAGTTTTTTCTATTGCAAATTATTTAGATTCATTAGTCCTTTGTTTTTTATTATTTTTTTTATTAGTGTTCTATTCCACTTCTGATACCACGGAATTTTTACCGACTGGGTTTCAGTAAAAAATAGATGAAGACAGCAATATATCACAGTATTAGTTTATTGATGGTCATACATAAAACTGCTGACTAACTGCCAAACTCTGGATTATTTTTCTTCATAAAATATTATTCTGTCAATTTCAATTGTCAGTAACTTTGACGGAACAAAACATTTTTTTTTTATAATAATATTGTTTGTTTATTTTATAAAAAAAAACCAAAAATGGCCATTTTTTTTTTTTTTTTTTTTTATAAAATAGACAAACAATCAAACAATATTATTATAAAAAAAAAATCATAAATTCTATTTAAAATACACCACAGTATTTTGTTTTCTGGAATTTGAAAAATTAGTTCTTTTCTTTAGCTTTCAATTGAAACTGGGACGAAAAATTCGACAAGGATTTTTCATTTATGAAAAATTTAAAACTTTGGTATCTAGGTACCGCCATGAGAGCATAGCATGAATAAAAACGGCCTTAGACTTGATGAAAATAATTTTTTATTGTCGGGAAGTAGGAAAGTGTTGTTTTTATTATTATTTGTTTAAATGTTTGCCATATATGCTGGAAAAAAAATAATAAGATATGTTAATTTCAACGTCGCTCTTCACAAAGTGAGGAACGAAAGTCAACTTCAAGTGACAAACGACAAGAGAAACATTCAATGTGGTCGTCAAGCATTTGAAAAGAAAGCAGTTAAAACCATCACATCTTCTTTAAATACAGAAACCAACAATATTTAGGCATTGGATTATCTTGTAAGTTTCTAAAAACCTCTATTTTACTAATTAATAAATTTAGGTACCTCCACTATGTCCCGTAAAAAAAACAGCAGATCACGATGAAGGAAGGCCCATAAGTCAACGAAAATAAAGTTTTGTCATCAATATGTTTATGTTGTTACTAAGAGGAAAGACCAAAGTATTATTTTTTTGAAATTTTTTACTCCTTTCCAGCAAGTAGAAAATTTTGGTTAATTTTTTTTTTTTTTTTGCAACAGAGCAATAATAGAGAAAAACGGTTTGTTTTATTTTGCGCTTTTCCTGAGGAAAACACGTTGATTTGGAAATTCTTGCAAAAATCAAATAATTGTCGGATTTTAAATGAAACTTTCAGGAAATATTCAGAAATGAACGAAATTATTTTGAAATTTTTTTTTAGAAAATCTTGTTAAAAAGATATTTTTTTTTTTTTTTTTTTACATGTTTCCACCCTCTTACATATTTTCATGAAATTTCGAGAAATTTAAAATCTTTAAGCATGGGATTTGTTTTAAACTTTTACTTAACGAAAATAATTTTTATTTGTCTGTTTATGTTATTATTATAAAGAGGAAAGATCAAAGTATTTTTTGATTATTTTTTTACATTTTTTAATGATTTTTAGCACATCCAAAATTGTCGTTTAAAATCATGTTTTTTTTGTTTTTTTTCCGGAAAAATCGATCGTCTGCCATTTTTTTACATTTTGTAAACAAAAGTTAATTTTTTCGTTTAAAATTCTGCCAAAAAACAGTTACACTTTTTTTTGAAATTTATTTTTACAAAATTAGAAATTTAAATGTTTATTTAATATATTTTGAAACAAAATATTACTTATGCACTGAAAAGTGTACTTTAAAAAAAAGAGACAGCGGGTCTTAACAGCAGTGACACATGACGAGGTGTTGATAGATCCTGTCATCATGTATTGACAGCTTACGAAACCTTAATTCATCGTACGGATGGACAAAAGTGATAATTTAGCTTTTTATTGAACCAACTTATTTAACCAGTTATTATTAAGGAAAAATTTCAGCGCTCTAATTTTTTTCATTGTTTCTTAAGTTTACGATGCTATTTAGTTTTTATGAAAACTTTTATACTAAGACTTGAGAGTGAGAAAATAATTTCATGAGAAAGGTGCATAGAAATTACTTTTATGAATTTATTATATTTTACGGTATTATTTGTATTTCTATTCATTTTATTAATTTTGATATTTCATATGGAAAGATATCATAACTGAGATAATATAAAAATAAGACCATAGGTACATAATACTTTAGGTACCCTTAGGTAAATAATACTTTTAGGTACCCTTACCATTTGAAATATTACAATTTTTTTTTCTCTTTTGCTAACTTTTTTCAAATTTCTTTAATCTTATTCTTAAGTAATATGACCATAGAAAAGGCAATTTTTTTCTCATAATTACATAATCATATACACTTTTTATTTTTTTTATTCATAGACAAGTAAGAAGTGAGGTCTAGAAATGCAATGCAATTCGTATCAGACTTTCGTGAAATATTTGTGGCCCTGAAAAGGGACTTTTTTTTTTGCTATTTTACCCATAGCTGGGACCCTAACAAGTGCTACCACTCCGGGCCAGAGTGGACCTGGGAACGACAACAATTCTGAGGTGGTTCCATGCTCCTCACAAACTCCAATCTAATGATCGAAGTTCTTGCTGCCAGATATAAGAGGATGGGGGTTAGCCATTGATGATAAGATCGTGCATGAAATAGTCAGTCGCCATTTCCCATTTGTCCAGTTGATAATCTTCATTTTCTTCTACATAGAAAATGTTGTAATCTGGGTCAGAGGATTCCATGACCCATCCTACAAATATCTTATCAACAGAATCAACTGTCCAAATGTATTTTATAGTCTGGCCAATTATATCACCACGTAAGATTTTGCAAATGTCATCTACAAAATCTTGGGAAATAATCCAGGAATTCTGCCTTGATAGCAGAATTGGTGGGCTGTATATCCTTTAATCTTTTCTGTAACTGACGCATTTCCTTTTTTGATGCTGTCCTAGCTTTTCTTGACTTCTTTTAATGATCTCCGTCTCCAAAATTTCCTTTTTTTATAGCTCTTAACTTATTTGTTTGTGTGTTATACTGCATGGCAACATCCAAGTAGCGTTGAAGTGTACTTTCCTCCAGGCCATTGATGTAGCTCCATACCTTATTTCTCTTAGCTTTGATGATGTTGCTTATGCTAGAGACACAAGCATTTGGACATACCTTCTTTCTCTCGCAGTAATCCCCTATCACACTTTCAACCTCCATGGTATGTTGCCTTATAGATAATAGCACTGATTCTGTTGAGGTCTCCACCGTCTCAAACGACTTCTTGTACTGCCACTCCAAAACTTCAACAGTACCTTTCAGACAATCAGTCATCATCTCTTGGCAAAGTTTCTCATTTCTGGGGGCAACCATCAGTTTTTCTCTGTCAGCCTGTGGCAAAACATTTCCAAAAAAATCCCGCTCAGCCAGTAAGATGTTTTTTGAGTCCTCCATTTTCTTTATCTCGCCAATTACACCTTTAACTATTTGCATAGCTTTAATCAGATTTTCTTTAGATGTTAAATCTGTAAAAAACTTATGCATCCAAGGTCCGGACAACATCTTTGCCATGATTCCCAGCACTTGTAGTTCGACTTCTGCTGCTTCCTCCATAACAAGTATTTTCAATTTCTCAACAATTTTTTTTGTTTTTTGAACAGACCGAGCACAAACTTTTTTTAAGTTTTGGGAAAATGGAGAAATAATTGAAAAATCACATGCAACCGATTCCCCAGGAATCTTGGTATTTGAAACCCTTCTTGCTCACTGAAGTTCTTCATTGTCATCACATGGTTGTATCTGTCACTGTATCTGAGTGAATTCAATGCCATGATTATTTTCCATGCAATGCACTCACCAGAACACTTGGTTTGCACCTCCTTACAACCTTGAAGCTCCTTCTTCACTCTGCTGGAAACTGCTTCTAACAGGTGTACATTGCAATTTAGTTCAATTAGGGGTGTGTCCCACTCTTTCTCCATTAAAAAAACAGTCAAGTGGTTGACTGGAGCTCGATCTGTCAAACATTTTATTTTTGAGATAATTGATTTCAGACAGTTGTCAACATGCAACCCAGATGATAGTGAATGTACCTCAGCCAAGGTTTTAATTGCAGTGTTGATATGCCTTCTGTAATCTTCAGCAGTGCCACCAGGAAGATGTTCTATCGACACAAGATGAGAGGATGATGGTGTTGTGAACATCACAAAGTTGACATGTATACCATCTTGTGTCGTTGAATCAAAAAGCAGGGTGCAACTCTCTGATCTTAAAATATATTGGACAGTTTTTACATCTGACAAAAATCCAAGTTCGGTCTTCCTCCGGGTAACTGTAGTTTCCAAGCTGATGCAAAATTTTGGTTCTTGCATGACCATAAGAAACTTGTGCAATAGTTCAGGTACATTTTTAGCAGCCGCACCACTCAACAAGCAGGCATAATGCATTTTCCTGGATGCCAAGTGTGTGGATCTTTTTGTTTTTTTTTCATTTTTTTTTGTTTTTTTTTTTCAGCCTTAGGGTCAATCTTTTCACTTTTTCTTTTAACAAAGTGATGGTTTTTTTCTGACTCTCATTTTTAATTTTTTTCAATTAAAATTGAGGCCTTGTTCAGGGTTGTTGGTGTCTCTTTCGGGGTAGCTGGGGTAACCAAGGTCTCCATTGTGGTAGCCAGGGTCTCCGCTGGGGTCTCCGCTGGGGTCTCCGCCGGGGTAGCCAGGGTCTCCATCGTGGTAGCCAGGGTCTCTGCTGGTGTAGCTGGGGTTTCCATTGGGGTAACTAGGGTCTACGCTGGGGTCTCCACCGGGGTAGCCGGGGTCTCCATTGGAGTATCAAAATGGGCAACTTCTTCATACATCTCAAATTTTTAAAAATTTCTGCCTCTGTAAATTCTCCTAAGGTTCAAAATGTGGGTATATGAAACCTTAGGAAAACCACTTTTTGTATTTTCCGAAGATGCCCATTTCATAATATTCTGAAATGTTATTTTTTCTGCCATTTTCAAAAATATGTGGCCACACAGAACTGGCTGCCCAGATTGTACAGCACCATATTTTCTCAAACATTCTCTGATCTTGCTCATCTGTAAACGACAAAGAAAAGAAAATTAATTGATAACTAAAATAGATTTAATGGAGAAATTAATACTTGAAAAAAACTGAATGAAAAAAAGTGGAATTGTGTTGTATTTCTATATTATGTATTCTTAATTGAGACAAAAAGGAGCAAAGTATGACTCATAAAGCTATGTAAATATTCATTGAAACAAAACAAACAAAAATAAGAAAATACATTAAAAAGATAAAGTGTGTTTATGTAAATATAAATAAATTCCAAAAAAATTTTGAAAGATAATAATAAAAAGAAAAAAAAGAATGTTTTCTGGGTTTTTCCTTCATTAAAGAAAAGAAAGAAAAATAAATGAAACAGAAACACACTAAAAACAAATTCACAAATTGAAAAAGTATTTTTAAATAGGTATAAAAAAAATAAACTAAATGTTACTTTGTATGCTCTTTTTAGTGGGTTTTTTTTTTTTTTTTTTTTTTTGGAGGTACCTCATTAAAAACAGGACTCCTTATAGAAAGTAAATCACCAGTTTTTTTTTTTTTGTTTAACATTTAGTGCTTTCATAGAAAATCTGTACTGAATTATAAAAAAAATGTAAATAACTATGACATTAATTAATTAGAAAAGCTTTGACTTAAAAATATGTTAAGGACATTATTTTGTGAAGAAATAAAATTTTTTCGATGAATAATGTATTTTTACAAAGTTTTTTCCATTTTTTAAAAAAAATTTTATTTATATAATAACTTATTAATACTTCAAAAATCGTTTAAAATTCTTTATTGCTTTTATTCATGTAATGCAATGATAATGTTAATGGAAAAGTAAATTTACTAATCAAAAAGCTCATGACAGTCATTTGTACCCGAATATTTTTAAAATAATTTTTTTTTAAATTTTTAGTGAAAAAAAACGTTCCTAATTTCTATCTATGGGGAATCTATACATGACATAATCCTTAAAAAGATCACGTGATTTGATTGCCGTCTGAGGCACTGCAATTTTTTCCCTTCAATATCCAGTTCTGTTTCACATCATTAACATGTTTGCAAAAAGTCTTTTCAAAATTTCTAAGTTAGTCTTAATTTTTGTGAATTACTTTCTTTACTAAATATTTTTATTTTAGGTATTTATTTTAGTTTGGGTCATATTTCATTGAAGTAATTTTTTATTTAAGTTAGTAAGTTGTTAAATACAATAAAATGATTAAGAACCTAAGAAACGAAATCCAGACTAAAAAAATATTAAATAAAAATAAATATTACATAATTGCTGAATAAATGTTAATATTTAAAAATTACTAGTTAAAAATAAAGAACGCATTCGCTTACTTCTTAAAATTGTTAAATTTGATCATCCATAATAGCTGTCATCACCTCTTGTTAACATAGATAACGTGAATAAAGACATGAAAATATTCAGACACATCGTTAAGAAATGTTTGGATATAAATTTTTTTATGCTATAAGTAAGTACTGTTTGTTTCAAATCAGATTAATTTAACTTTAAATTTTCTAATTTTACTCAAATAACATGTCAAAAATATATAATTTATTTTTGGAAGAAGTTTAAAATCAAATTTGTTTACAAATTTCTTAAAATTTAAGAAAATGGCCACTTTTAAGAAAATTAAAAAACATCGAGCATATATTTCACATTCCAATCTATATAATTTCTATCTGAAATACACCAGAATATTTTACTTAATGGAAATAATAAATTTAATCCTTTAGCTTTCAAGTAAAGATAAAATCAAATCTTTAAGAATGCTTTTTCATTTTGAAAAATTCATTTTTAACCTTAGGTATTGAAAAATTGACTGGAGGTACCTAATTCAACTAATTAATTTGGGGTTTTTTTTTTTTTCGATGAACGTTTCATATTCAGTGGTACTTTGAAATTTTGGGGTCTCTTGTTTTTAGTAAAGTCTTGATTTTTTTGAAAATTATATATATATATATATATATATATATATATATATATATATAAAGAAAACCCTGTTTTAGTGAAAATCTGACCTGAATTGAAAAATAAAAATGTCTATAGAACTAAGGTATTTTATTGTCTAAATGTTTAGGTACCTCCCTAGGTCACATACTGCAAGAAGTAAAAAAAGGTCCCAAACTCAATAAAAAACAAAGTTTTGTCACCGAAAGGTTTGGCATAAACTTTGTTATTATTAAGAGGAAACAAAAGAGTATTTTTTTAATTATTTTTTGAAATTTTTTCCTCCTTTCTACTACGTTTCAAAATTTTGGCTAAATATCTTTTATTTATTTAAAAAATTTTTTTTACGACAGCAGCGAACTAGATAAAAAGGGTTTTTTATTTTACGCTTTTTCTGAGGAAACCACGCATTGATCTGGAAATTCTTGTAAAATTCAAATAATGGTCAGATTTTAATGAAACTTTCAGGACATATTCAGAGATGAATGAAATTATTTTTTAGATTGTTTTTTTTTTTTTTTTTCTTGCATAATTTTATGAAATTTCGAGAAATTAAATTTTTAAGTGGGGAGAGTTTTTTTATTAAACAGCTCACTTTGTAGAAAGTAAATCATCATATTTTTTTTTTTTGTAAAACAGTTATTACCCATTTCATTGAAAATCTGCTCTGAATTGTAAAATAAAAAATAAGTATGACATTATTTAATGAGGAAAGCTTTTACTTGCTTTTTTAAATGAGTTATATTAAGGACACTACTGTCTGAAGAAATTAAGTTTCTTCAATGAATAATGAATTTTTACAAGAAGTTTTACATTTTTTAAAATTTTAATTATAATATCTAGAAAAAATTCTTCATTACTTAGTACAATGTGGTGATATCATTAAGTGAGAAGTAAATTTACAAATCAAAATTCGAAAAACTCAACAGTCGTTTGGACACAAATATTTTTAAAATAATTTTTAGTGAAAAAAAAACGTTCCTGATTTCAACGTATGGGAATCTGTACATGACATAATCCTTAAAAAGATCGCCTGATTTAAGTGTCATCTGATGCACTGCAATTATTTCACTTTTAATTCAGTTCTGTTTCCTCATTAACATCTTTGCAAATCATCCCTTCAAAATATCAAACTTTAAATAAACAGCTACTGCTTTTTTCCTTTTTTTTTTTTTTTTTTAAACAGTTGTTACCCGTTTCATTGAAAATCTGCTCTGAATTCTAAAATAAAAAATGACTATGACATTATTTAATTAGAAAAGCTTTTAATTGCTTTTTTTAATAAATTTTTCATTTTTTTAAAATTTTAATTATAATAATATATTAGTTCAAAAATCTAGAAAAAATTCTATTTCATCTTGTGTTTTTACAATCTTTTTCTAATTAACCTCATTAATTAGTGAATAAATATAATATTTTGAGATCAATATGATGTTTAATATAAGATTTGTATATATTTTTTTAATTTTATCTGTCATAAAAAGGTTTGTTTTAAGAAGAAAAAGGGCAAAATAATTATCACTATCATCTGTGGCAATACAAACTGGCCAGAAGGTGTCTAAGACTAAAGCATAATGTGGCCTCTGGGTTGCCCACTGGAAATGCATGCAGGGACACAAATACTGCAAATACCCCAATATTATATGACTGTTGATCAAAGCAGCCCCTCTGAGCACTACCAAGAGTTTCGGTTCCTTATCAGTTGGGACCAGTAACCAGAAAAGTGCCAAATATGTACCCTCATAATGAAAACTCTCAGCCACTAGAATGATATACCCCAATAGATGAAATAACGGGTTTGGTTCAAAATTCCAAGCACCTAAAGAAGGCTGGAGTGTACAATAGCCAAAATGTTGTGAATATGGTAATGAAGATGAGGATAACAGTCTGAATAATGTAAATAATGCAAATCATCATAACACCTCATCTCGGAGATTTAGATAGAGAATCAGGAGGGTCATAGAAGAGAGTTAAACAATATCCTACATAGGAAACCTGGAATAAAGCTTTATTCCTGTTTAATAAACATGGAAAGAGTGCAGGCTAGACAACAGGTGAACCTATCTACTCCTATTAATCTGTACAGCACAGGAGGCTGGACACTTTTATTTAAACACAATCTTGAATTGGGGGAAAATAATTAAATCTCAATCTTTAGGGAATTTTTCCATCAAATATCAATTCCAGTTAAGATATGGTAAAGATTAAAGAATGGAAATACTTAAAAACTGTTTAATCTTAGGTTTTTACAAATTTTTCCTAAATAACCTCATTAATCAGTGCATAAATATGATTTGTTGAAATCCCTTTCAATGTATTTAATATAAGATTGGATTATAATATTAAATGCATCTGTATTTATTGAAATGTGAGTTAACAAAACTTATTTAATGTCTGGAATTACTAATTGTTTACAACTTTTTTTTTTTTTTTTTTCAGATATTTTGAAGAATTTGAATAATATCAAACAGCAAATATGGAAATCTATTCCGAAAAAAAATTATCCTGCAATATGTAGGCGTAAATTGTCAATAATTCAATCAAGAAGGGACAATTATCTATCCTAATTAGAAATAATATTTTTGTGATAGGTAACAAGGTTAAACTGCTATAATGCAAAAACATGCAAGAGAGAAACCATATTCTTGTGAAGTATGTGGGTCTTCATTTTCACAGAAGACACATTTGGTAGTTCATATGCGAATACACACTGGAGAGAAACCATATTCATGTGAAATTTGTGGCACCTCATTTTCTGATACGTCAGCGTTGCACAAACATGTTCAAAGACACACTGGAGAAAAACCATATTCTTGTGAAGTTTGTGGCTGTTCTTTTTTACAGAAGTCAACTTTAGTAGTGCATATGAGGACACATACAGGAGAGAAACCATATTCTTGCAAAATATGTGGCTCTTCCTTTTCAGCATTAACAAATTTGAAGCGTCATATGCGAACACATACAGGAGACAAACCACATTCTTGTGATGTATGTGGCACTTCCTTTTCTCAGAAAGCAACTTTGGTTGCTCACATGCGAATACACACTGGAGAGAAACCATATTCTTGTGAAGTGTGTGGTTGTTCTTTTTCACACAAATCACAATTAAACCGACATATGCAAACACACACTGGAGAGAAACGATATTCTTGTGAACTTTGTAGCTTTTCTTCTTCAGACAAATCAAATTTGGACCGACATGTGCGAACACACACAGGAGAGAAACCATATTCTTGTCAAATTTGTGGTTGTTTCTTTTCAGAGAAGTCTTCTTTACACAGACATTTTCGAATACACACAGGAGAGAAGCCATATTCTTGTGAAGTTTGTGGCTCTTCTTTTTCTTCGAAGTCACATTTGGTAGTTCATATGCACAAACATACTGGAGAGAAACCATATTCTTGCAAAATATGTGGCTCTTCCTTTTCGGAGAAATCAAATTTGAAGTATCATATGAGAACACATACAGGAGAGAAACCGCATTCTTGTGATGTATGTGGGTCTTCATTTTCTCAGAAAGCACATTTGGTAGGGCACATGCGAATACACACTGGAGAGAGACCATATACTTGTGAAGTGTGTGGTTGTTCCTTTTCACTAAAATCACCATTAATCCAACATAGGCGAACACATACTGGAGAGAAACCTTATTCTTGTAAAGTGTGTGGTTGTTCCTTTTCACGAAAATCACTATTAATTCAACATATGCGAACACATACTGGAGAGAAACCATATTCTTGTGAAGTGTGTGGCTGTTCTTTTTCACATAAGTCAACTTTAGTAACACATAAGCGAATACATACTGGTGAAAAACCATTTTCTTGTGACGTGTGTGGTATTTTCTTTTCACAGAAATCATCTGTAAACCAACATATGCAAACTCATGTAGGTAAAACACCGTCTTATCAATCCTGACTTGGTATCTTCAGTTCGGTCACTTTCCTGTCACCATAACATAACTTCCCTCTGTTTTTTCTGTAAATGTTTTTATGGTAATTGTTTGTTTTGTTTTAACACATATCAACCTCATTGGAATATTCAATGTCAACAAGATTTTCATTGCTGGTAATTTTTTTTTTTTCCAAAACTGTATTGCTGGTAAAAAAATTTTCTAAAAATGTATTGCTGGTATTAAAATCAATTTTTATACTTTCATAGTGTTTTGACCCCTTTTCAGGGGTTAATTATTTGCCCATAGCTGAGATCCTGACAGGTGCTACCACCCTGGGTATACCAGCAATTAAGAGGTGGTTCTATTCTCCTCAAACTCTCCTGATCGGCAGCCTTGTTGTTGGATTTAGTTTATTGTCATACCCAGGATGGATGGTAATTGTTCTCACAAACTTTCTTCATTGGTACCTCAACTTTAAGGGCAGTACTAGATTGACAGCTAGGTATCATTTTGCTAAAAGATTGTAACCATAAAGTTCTATGCTAACAGTTTTTTTCTCACATTTCTTGCTTGTGAAATATTATTCTAGTGTCTTGCCTTCCAGTCAACTCTTCAAATTTTTTATAAGGAATATCAATGATTATCATCATCATCATTATCTCCTTAAATCCTTTTATTACCTTCTCTACTTAATGTTTTTTTCCCAGATTTTCTGCTGATATGAAGTGTAAAGACTATATTAAATCCATTGCTAAGTCAGCTGCTAAAAAAGTTGATTCACTATTTGGGGTGAGACAATTTTTCTCTCCAGAATCTATCTTCCATATCTATAAGTCTACCATTCATCCATTCTTAGAATATTGCTGCCACATATAATAATCCAACCTTTAGAAAGAGAGCTATTTATGTTGCCATGGAGCATCTCATTGTGCTAAAGTGGGATAGTCCATTGCTTGGGCTGTGATTGGCTGCTGGTACCTGAGTGGAGGTATTTCTATATAAATACCAGCTTGATTCATCAGTTAGTTTGCAGGGTTTGTATTAAGTTACAACCTGCTTTATTTTTGTCTGCCAGCTGGATGCTAGCTGGGATCCTTATGCTAGTAAGTGCTGTTTATTACTGTTATTCTACAGAAGTAGCAAAGTGATTTTGGACTACTGTAATCGAGTAGGACAATCTAGGAGGTAACTGTAATGGACTGGTCCTCATCGTAGTGGTAGGCAATAGGCGTCATCCCTGTACCTCCACATCAATCTGTATTTATGGCTGACACCAGCCAATCATATTACTGAGAGGAGGAATCCAGGTGTATGCTTATTCATTACATCAAAATGGTCTACAGAATGTAATAGCAAGTGCTCTATCTGGGTGTGACATGCAGTCCACAGGTAACGGTAATATTAACAATGAATATATCAACCTCAACCAACATTCCACTCTTTCTCTCTCTCTGCTTACCTACCTACCTACCTACCTACCTACAAGAAGGTAACCATCAAATAAAAAGAGGAAGAAGAAAAGACTGAACCCAGCCCAAAACACCTGAAGTTTTCAGGAGCAGAGCTTATTTATTTGTGACTGAAGAATACCAAAAATCAGGAAGTCTCCATGCATAACTTTTGTTATGAAGAAGATGAAAGGAATTGTGGGAAATGATTTGGCCAATCCCCAAAAAATGACACCTCCAAGCCAGAGACACCAGGAGTGGATGGAACAAAAGAATGCAACCATGCGTAACGTGTGAAGAAACAGTCAAGAGGTTATCTGCTACTGACATTTCCACCTCATTAAGAACCGAGAAAACACAACAGATTGACATCGACCTAATTTCTGAAATTACTGCTATCCCTACCATGGTCTTACTTCTAAATGACCACAAATGGATATTTCACCTGACTGCGATCAATATTTGCCTGATTAAAGAATGTTTTGATATACCAAATACGAAAGGAATCACTCTAAAGAAAATAAATAAATATATTTTTTTATTTTAACACTTGACTCAGTTTGTTTTATTCCAAGGATTTCAAATAAAATAATAATCCTACAGTATATCCACACCGATATGAGCACACACAGGAATAAATAGATAAAATATTATAAAAAAAAAATTACCCATTATGATAAAGATAGGATAACTGATTCCCTCAGACATGAGAAGGTCCCTAAAAAATCTTGCAAAGTTTTGGTATCCTGTTATGACTAATTACATTTCAATTATTTTTTTTTTATGACATTGCTTTGTAATAATTAAAATTCATTAATAAATTTTCAGTACAAATAAATAAGTCTGTCCCCTGCTGGATATCCTGCATAACTGGGCGACTCCCAGGTGCACAGAACAAAGGATCATTTCCTGCAGTGTACATAATATCAGGAGAATCTGATTAGCCTCATGCAGAAACATTAAATTCTTAGAGTCAATTCATTCAGCCGCTTTGTTTTTAATTGTGCCAATAGTGGTTTGTGGTCTGTTTCCACTGTGAATTTTTGCAATGTGATTAAGAAATCAGCAAATTTCTCACAACACCATGTAGCGGCTAATGCCTCTTTCTCAACCTGTGCATCTCTTTGCTCTGTATCAGTCAGATATCTTGATGTATAAAATAGTCAATTCCTTACTTCTGGAGAGGTACTTCTCCAAAGCTGTAACAAGATAAATCGGCAGATAACTTTGTCAGCTTTTTATGGTTGGAATGAGTCATTACTAGTATGAAACTCAGTTGTTTCCTCACGGTCTGTAATGCTGATTTTTGAGGCTCACCCCAGATCCATTCTGTGTCTTTCTTAAGAATCTCTCTCAGTGGTTTGGTAGTATCTGCTAGGTGCTTACCAAATTTTCCCACCTGATTTGTCATGCCCAGTAAGCTTCCTAGATAAGACACATTCTCTGGCCTAGGCAGATCCATAATGGCTTTTACCTTTTCTGGATCTATTTGGATTCCAGAAACTTAATGTTGGTAACAAATCAGGCACAGCTCTAAACCAGCCACCCAGTTCATTTCATAAACCTTGAATCAAATACTATCAGTCTATATTCATTTAACCCTTTTCCTGCTAGTCTATTCATCAATATCTCATTTTTGTTGATCTTCCAAGTCTTTATTATTATTAATTACCAGCAACCTAAATAGTGTTACATCACAGACGAAGTTTTCAATCTCCCTATGAAAAATTTCAGGCCCAAAACTTATCCCAAATTGAAGATATTTGAAGCGGTACCTCCCATAAGCCATTACGAATGTTGTAAATTGCCGTGAGTTTTCATGGAGGATGATTTGGTAGAAACTGCTGTTTCAATTGAGCTTGCGAAATATTGTGGCTTTGTAAAGTTTAACCAGTAGGTGATCTGTCATGGGTAGAGGAAATTTTTTCCTTTTCATGTTTTCATTTACTTTTTGGTTTGGTTTGTTTTTGTTTTACAGCATATCAACCTCAATGGGTTATTTAATGCCAACAAAATTTCCTCTTTTTTTTTTTTTCAAAAATGTATAGCTATTAATATTTTTTTTTCAAAAATGTATAGTTTGTTTTGTTTTGTTTTGTGGCATATTAACCTCAATGGGTTATTTAATGCTGACAAGTTTTTTATTTCTGGTAATATTTTCTTTTTTCAAATATTTATTGCTGATACTAATTTTTTAAAAAAGTATTTCTGGTATTAAAATGTATTTTTACACATTCATAGTGTTTTGAGTCAGCTTGTGGTGTCAGCTATTTGCCCATAGCTGGGATCTTAACAGGTGCTACCACACCAGGTCAGGGTAGACCTGGGAACACCAGCAATTAAGAGGTGATACCATGCTCCTCAAATCCTTCTGATCAGAGGCCTTGCTGCTTGATGTAGTTTATTGTCTTACCCAGGACGCAGATGTAGTTTATCATCATACCCAGAACGGGCTATCATTTAGCTTGGTAAAGTCAACACACGATCTGATTGTACCATTCCTTTTTTGGACAGCGACTTTTGGGGCACACCAATCCATTGCCAATTTCAAATGACGAGTTATGTCCTCCTCCAGACATTTCAGTTCTTTGTGAACTTTCTGTTTTATAGGTAATGGCAATCTTTTAGGAGTGGCAATGGAGAAGTGTTGAGCTCTTGAATCCAGATATATTTGTTGCATGTGTTTCAGTTTTCTTAGGCCTATGAACAGTTCTGGGAACTCTCCCCTATAATTATGCCTTTCACTTCTGACTGCATTCAACAGACTGAGGGCTTTGATTGCTGGTCCTCCCACACTTTCTACAACATACAAGTCTTGTGAGCTGTTTCTTTCCATGGCCAATGTGCCCTCCACACATCCAACGACCTTCATTTTATGATGTCCAGGTTCATACAGTCTTTTGTTTGTTGGTTGAATGAGTGGGCAATTTTTCCTGAAATGCCAGTCTGGAAGTTTGGTTACATCTGCACCCATATCTAGCCTAAAATGGATGGGTACAGACTTTAGTGGTGACCTTGGCATTATCCTGTCAATTTGGGGTATTATCCTTGCTGACCTTATATATTTTCCATAGTGACTGAACCTAGAAAGCATAAAGTCCCTTCTTCCTGATTTATTTCTCTCACTTTTGCCCTGTCCCTGTGCACAAATTTATAGGGCCAATTCTGCAAAAAACTTCTGCATCTTTTGCTGTGCAGTCATTTTTATTGTGGAATGGAAATTTCCTGCAATGTGTACATTTGTTGGGTATTATTTTCGACTTTGGTCGCTGTTTGGGGAAATTATTTTTACAGTTCCTCTTCGTAACCCAATTAATGTGAGAATCTTTCACATCGGCACCAAAGGTTTGTTGTTTGGACATCTCATGGGCTATTTGCAGACACTTGTTTAGAGTAAGCTGTTCATATGACAGTAGCTTCTCTCTAATCCCAATACTGACTTGATCCCGAATAAACCTATTTTGTAGCTGTCTAAAATTGCAGTTCTTTTCACGTTATCACAGAGCAGCTATATAGCTCTTGATGCTTTCTTATGCTTCTTGCTTTCGAAATGAAATTTGTAAGACTCATAGGCTTTGTGCATTTTCTTCTACAAAAAATTTCTCAAACTTCTTCATCACTACCTTGAGGTCCATCTTGTCTTCTTCACAGTCAAACTTCAGCCCATCATATACATCATCGGCCTGCTCCTTGATAGTGGCTTAGAACACAGACATCAGATAAGAAGTGTGTGATTTCTGAGACAGCATACTGGCGATGGAATAGTTGAGAAAATTTTGTTTAAATTTTTGCTAGTTGTTAGCAGTGTTAGGAGTGATTCTTTCAGGGATGGAATATTGACAGGGAATTGTTTTCTGTCTATAAAGGCCATTTTGGAAATTACACAATTTAGAAGAAATAAAAAAAACTCTCAGTCCTCTTTTTTTTTGCTTTGGGAATGTATCTGTATTGGATACACCACGCCCACAAATTACTCAACAGTAATTGGACGGAAAATAATCAATACTTTCTGTACAGACAATTTACACATCGCACACATAAAAATTTCTCGTGTTTTTGCTTCACCAAACTCGCTATAGAAAAAAATCAACATTTGGTTGATTTTCAGCCAATCACATTAATTGACACTTTCTTCAATATCCCTCCCGCGCTCGTTCCTGGAGCCACCTTACATGTATAAAAAGCAGAAATTAAAGAAATAACTTTAGTAGATTATAGGTTTATGCAATCTAAACCACGTACGTGTATTTTCAGTTTTCTACTCACACACACACAGACATAAACTACACTCACACAACAGTGAACTGTCTGTTTTCAAGCCAAGTGAACTAATCAAAACTATATCATTCTTCTGCACAAATATTTCAACTCTCAAACTCAAACATTCTTAAACTACCAACAAATTTAAATGAAAACATTATATACATTTGTTCTTCATACAATACAAGGGAAACCACTTCATCATCGTCATTAACGGAATACTTGTTTCAATACATGTTTTGCTTGTTGATTTTCATTGATCTCTCGTCATTCCTTTTTGTGTTTTCTTTACAAATTAAATGTGGAATGTTAATGTAAAAACGCAACCTAGATCAAAAACACTTCTGATCCTTTTCTAACCAACACCATTATTAGCCAACCCACATATCGATTCCACTTTTTTTTTCTATTGCAAATTATTTAGATTCATTAGTCCTTTGTTTTTTATTATTTTTTTTATTAGTGTTCTATTCCACTTCTAACACCACGGAATTTTTACCGAGTGGTTTTAGTAAAAAAAAAAAAAAGATGAAAATAGCAATATATCACAGTAGTATTAGTTTATATTGCTGGTCATACATAAAACTGCTGACTGACTGACTAGAGCCGTAAGTGTTCTCTAACTTGTGAACCCGAAAAGACATAACAATGAACACTAGTACAAAGTATAAGATAAAAATCGAAGCTTGATTTCTTTTCTAATATATACAAATATTCTGTTAAATAAGCAATTTCATTGAATAATGATTAAAAAGAAAAGGTAAAAAAACAGACTTTAATCTATTTATTCAATTGTTTGTTCGTTCTTTCTTTAAAAATGTAAAAATCAAACTGTTTTTTTTTTTTCTTCCTGTCAATTTTAATTGTCAGTAACTTTGACGGAATAAAACTTTTTTTTATAATAATATTGTTTGATTTTTTTTATTTTATATAAAAAAAAATAAAATAAAAATGGACATTTTTATTGATTTTTCAGAAGAATCAACTAAAAATCATAAATTCTATTTAAAATACACCACACACAGTATTTTTTTTCTGGAATTTGAAAAATTAGTTCTTTTCTTTAGCTTTCAATTGAAACTAGGAAGAAAACTTCGACAAGGATTTTTCATTTATGAAAAATATACAGTGTAACCCGGATATAAGAGAGTTGTCGGGACCGGAGAAGAAGTCTCTTATATCCGGGTTTGGTCTATACATTAACACAGGCTCTAATTTGGGACAAGAGAAAATCTCTCTTATATCCGGGTTTCTCTTATATGCGGGTTACACTGTAGATACTAACTATTTTAAAATTTGTGTTATAGTCAACGAAGGCGAATGTGGCAAGAAGCAGTCAGATATGGGGGAAAAACAATCAGGAAACCAGCGCCATTGTTGTTCATCTATAAAAAGTCTCTGAACGTAATTAAAAAAGACATTTATTACTCGAGTCCCGTCACCTAAAGAAATCCTTCTGGCCTGATTTGACTTAGAAAATAGATAATGGAACCATCGTGACTAATAATAATTGTTTGATCTTTTTAATTTAATTTTTCATTTCAACGTCGCTCTTCACAAATTGAGGAACGAAAGTCAACTTCGAGTGACACACGACAAGAGAAACATTCAATGTCGTCGTTAAGCATTTGAAAAGAAAGCAGTAAATAAAACCATCACATCTTATTTAAATACAGAAACAAGCAACATTTAGGTATTGGATTATCTTGTAAGTTTCTAAAACTTTATTTTAAATTCAACAAATCAATTTGTTTTTTTCGATGAACGTTTCATATTTAATTGCACTTTGAAATTTTGAGGTCTCATGTTTTTTTAGTAAAGTCTTGATTTTATTTGAAAATTAGCCTACATAAAAAAAGAAAACCACGTCTTATCGAAAATCTAGCCAGAATCGAAAAATAAAAATGTCTATAGAACTAAATTAAAGGTATTTTATTGTCTTATGAGATCGATAAAAAAATAGCATACCATAAATAAAAAAAGCAATAAAATTGATGAAAATAATTTTTTATCGACTAAAAATGTTAATGTTATCAAGAGAAAATATCAAAGTATTTTTTGATATTTTTTAATAATTTCTAGCACGTCCAAAATTTTCTTGAATCAGAAAAATTGACAGAAAATCAATCATCAGCCGTTTTTTTTAACTTTTGTTTACAAAAGTGAATGTCGCCGTTTAAAATTCATTTAAAAAATCAATTATGAATTTTTTTAAATAATTTTAAGAAAATTAGAAATTATAAAGTTTATTTAATATATTTTGAAACAAAGATTGCTTATTTTCTGCGCTGAAAAAATGTTCTTTCAAATGGGAGAAAGCCAGTCTGAACTGCAGTGTTTATTGACAAATGACATGTGCGTTATTTCATCACGCGCTGACATTTTACGTGAGGAAATTTATAGTACGGAAGGTCATAAGTGTCAGTTTACCTTTACGTTAACAACTTATTTAACTCGTTATTTTTAAGTCAGCATGGCATAAAGAAACGGCCTTAAACTTGACGAAAGCGGAATTTTATCGCCAAAATGTTTATGTTACTATTAAGAGGAAAGAACAAAGTAATTTTTAATTATTTAAAAAAAATTTTCTGTCTTTATTAGAACGTTTTAAGAGTTGTGATTGAAAAATCTTGTTTCTCGTCATCACCAGAACTCTAGTAAATAACATGGCAAATTTTTTGTGCGTTTTTTTCTTATGACACACATTAATTTTGAAAATCTTGTAAAAATAGAAATAATTGTCAAATTTTAATGAAACTTTCAGAAACTATTCAGGAATGATGGAAATTATTATTATAATTTTTGTTAAAGTAATTTTATATATATATATATTATCCCACCCCCTAAATTTAATGAAAACTCTAGAAATTCAATGCAAGTTATTGAGGAAAACTATCAGCACTCATTTTTTGGTACTTACCATTATTATGCTTCATGGAAAACTATAATACTATAAAAAAATTAAATAAGACATGAAGAGTGTGATCAAATTTCATAAGAAAGGTACCTCATTAATAACCTTTCTTATGAAATATCAGTAGTGTACATTGCATGGTATTTGGATTCCCACTCATTTTATTAATTTTGTTGATATTTCATTTATGGAAAAAATGACATAACTGAGATAGTATAAAACTGAGATCATATAAATTTCATAAGATAGGTAAATAATACAAGTTGAAATGCTAGATATTTTATTTTTTCTTCCGTGCCTCCATACATTTGATTTATAATGTTTTTTGTTGACACATAGGGCAAGGAAAAGTAAGATTATTCACATTGGTGGTTCGTTGATTATAAAAACCTTGTGCTTTTTATAATCTGTACAGATACATGTACTTAAAAAACCCATCAAATACAGAATTCAGCATTTCCACTAATTTTACAATATTTAACAACTTTATGTAAAAATAATAAAATAATTTATGAAATAATTTGTTTAAAAATTCATTTTTCATCTAAAAAGTTTTTTGCCTTCAGACAATATTATGCATATTGATAAAAACAAAAGCAACTAAAAGCATTTAAAATTGAATAGTATCTTTGTTTTATTGAGTTATGTATGTTACAATTCAAAGCTGATTTTCGGTTAACGAGGGCAGATTTTTAAAAAAACAAAACATGATTTACTTTCCTCAAAGCCTTGTGTTTTTATTTAATATAATTACTTGCATGCTTTAACATTGAATTTTTAGAGTTTTCATTAATTTATTTATGGGGGTGGGAATATATATATAAAAAATATATTTTTATAATGACTTTAAAAAAGAATAACATATTTATAATAATTTCCATCATTCCTGAATAGCTTCTGAAATTTTCATTAAAATCTGACAATTATTTCTATTTTTGCAAGATTTTCAAAATTAATATGTGTCGTAAGAAAAAAATACACAAAAATTTTGCCATGTTATTTACTAGAGTTCCGGTGATGATGAAAAACAAGGTTTTTCAATCGAAAAAGAATGTTCTAATAAAGACAGAAAATTTTTTTAAAATAACTAAAAATTACTTTGTTCTTTCCTCTTAATAGTAACATTTTTTTTTTTTTCGTCCAAGTTTGGCATCTTTTTCATCAGAAATGCTTTTTTTTGTTTTTTTAGCGATCTTTGGAGGTATCTAATTTTTGTTATCAGACTATACACAGAGAAACAAGGTTTCTTTTTCAAAATTTAGAATGTTCTAAAAGGATCTCTTAAATGGATTGGTCTTTCCCTTAAATGTTATTTTAAAGTTTTGTTTTACACAGAGAATCAAGGTTGTTTTTTAACGATCAAAATTTAAAATGTTCTTTTAACTAAAAGGTAAAATTTAGAGTTTTTAAAAAATAATATATTTAAAAATATATTTTTCCATGAATTTAAAAAAGTATAATATAAATTTTTATCATTTGTGAATAGTTCCTTAAAGTTTTATTAAAATTTGACAATTATTTTTTATTTTGCAAGATTTTCAAAATCATTGTCTGTCATAAAAAAAGGCTTTAAAATTTTTATGTTGATTTTTCTGATACAAAGTGAAACTAGGTTTATTAATCAAAAAGTTAAATGTTCTCTTTTTTTTTTTTCTTTCCTCTTAATAATAACATAAACAATTTTACAACTAGAGAAAAGTTTTTTCATTTTATGCTTTTTTTAGCTACCTAGTTAAAATCTCTATTTTTTTTTTTACAACATTGGCGAACTAGAAAAAAAGTTTTTTATTTTCCATGAAACCACAAAATTGCAAAATTCAAATAATTGTCAGATTTTAATGAAACTTTCAGGACATATTCAGAAATGAATTAAATTATTTTTGAAATTTTTTTTTTTTTTGAATCTTGGTAAGAAATTTTTTTTTTTTTTTTAAATTTTGGTAAAAAATTTTTTTTTTTTTTTTTAATCATGTTACCACCGACTTGCATAATTTCATGAACTTTCGAGAAATTAAATTTTTAAGTGGGGAGAGTTTTTTATTAGTTAAAAACAGCTCACTTTGGAGAAAGTAAATCATCAATTTTTTTTTTTTTTTTGTAAAACAGTTGTTACCCGTTTCATTGAAAATCTGCTCTGAATTATAAAATAAAAAATAACTATAAGATTATTTAATGAGGAAAGCTTTTAAATGCTTTTGTAAATAACTTATATTAAGGACACTATTGTCTGAAGAAATTAAGTTTCTTCGATGAATAATGAATTTTTACAAGAAGTTTTTCATTTTTTTAAAATTTTAATTATAATAATATATTAGTTCAAAAATCTAGAAAAAATTCTTAAAAAGTTTGCCTGATTTAAGTGTCATCTGATGCACTGCAATTATTTCACTTTTAACTCAGTTCTGTTTCCTCTTTAACGTCTTTGCAAATCATCCCTTCAAAATATCAAACCTTAAATAAACAGCTACTGCTTTTTTTTTTTTTTTTTTTTTTTTTTTGTAAAACAGTTGTTACTCGTTTCATTGAAAATCTGCTCTGAATTGTAAAATAAAAAATGACTATGACATTATTTAATTAGAAAAGCTTTTTAATATATGCCTTTGATGTGTCTTAGGATAGAAATTACGTCTTTGGAAAAATAAGAAGAATGTTATTTTTAAAGTTTGTAGCTTAATAATAACCTGTATCTCTTGCTTTTGTTGTAAAAAAACATGATGAAATATATTAAAAATTATTTGGCTTTGTATGAATTAAAATTTCAATCTGCCTTTTATATATTTTATATTTCCGCCATAGATGGCTAGACAATGTACAAACATGTAAACAACTAAACATTTGACCAGATATCATCAAATTTGTGAACTTAATTAAAAACGACGGAAAAATGTCCTCAGACCAAGTCTTTTTCTGCTGTATTCTCAAACATGAATCATGCTTTATTTCCAGTAAAACTGTTTGATAAACAGTGATAAAGAGTGATAAACCATTGTTTCCTTTCCTTGTAGATAATCTTTTTTGCATGATCATGAAACTGTTAAGAAGGTTTTTAAAGGAAGAGAACACTGAAAAGATAATTACATTTTCCTGACTGAATGAATTTGTAAGAATTTTGTCAAACCCAAACATGCACAAATATGCTAAAAAGATCAAGGGGGCAGCCATTTCAACAGGTTATGCAAAATTTATCCAAAAAGGAAGTGTGTCAACAAAAGATTTGTTTGCATACAGAACTGCAGCAAAGATAATGTTCATCACCATCATTAAAAACCTTCTGGCAAAATCTCCCCTTAGATATTTTCTTGTAAGGTCATTACTGAACCCTGGATCCATTTGTGAAAAAAAATTTGCCACAGAAGATGGTCTAAAAAGATGTTTTTTCCACATGATAGAAAACAAGTCAGCAAATCTGATTGTGATGACATCACTCAGTACAAAGAGTTTGAGGCAGAGGCTGCTGGAAATATTGCTTTCAAGAATATCAGCAAACATGAAGACTAAAAACTAAAGTTTGTTTAATATTTTACAGTACTGAGAAGAAGGAGATAAAGAAAAAAGAGATAGTTAACAGAGTACAATAAAGAAAGTCAAAAGCATATGAAAGAATCATTTAGGGACTCTGGAGACAATTTTTCTGCAGTTGGGAGATTTTCCCAAAAGATAAACACAAGGCTATGCATATGTAACTAGAATTTTTTTTTGGCAGAGAGAAAGATAGTCTGGAACATAGAATTCATTGGTAGCATAAAAAGAATTTAAATTAGTTTCAAAAAGTGCAGAGACACTTGGAGACCATTTCAAGAGAAAAGATTAAAAACTACATAAATTAGAATGAATGCCATGAATACTGGAGAAAGAAAATTTGGGGTGGGGGAAGGTTACTTTTTGTTTACTGGTTTACATTTTTTCCATTGTATCAGGAAGGAGGATAGAATCAAAAATGTGACTTTGATGGGTCTTAGGAGAGAAAATGTGTCTTTCTAAAAATAAGAATGTTACTTTTAACATTTGCAGACAATAACCTGTATCTCTTGCTTTTGTTGTAAGTGTGACAAAATGATAAAATATGTTACAACATATTAGGCTTTTATTCCTTGATTTTATGTTAATCAAAGGAAAATAATCTAAATCTTCAGATATTTGTTTCTTCAAATTTCAGTTCCAATTGATATACAGTAAAGATTAAAGTGTGTATATACTTCAGAACTGTTTAGACTTATGTTTTGACAAACTTTTCCTAATTAACCTCATTTAATTAGTGAATAAATATATTTTGATATCCATTTCAATATGATGTTCAATATAAGATTTATATATATTTTTTTTATTGTTCATAAAAAGGTTTGTTTTAAGAAGAAAAATGCCAAAATATCACTATCATCTGTGCTAATACAAACTGGCCAGAAGGTGTCTAAGACTAAAGCATAATGTGGCCTCTGGGTTGCCCACTGGAAATGCATGCACGGACACAAATACTGCAAATACCCCAATATTATATGACTGTTGATCAAAGCAGCCCCTCTGAGCACTACCAAGAGTTTCGGTTCCTTATCAGTTGGGACCAGTAACCAGAAAAGTGCCAAATATGTACCCTCATAATGAAAACTCTCAGCCACTAGAATGATATACCCCAATAGATGAAATAACGGGTTTGGTTCAAAATTCCAAGCACCTGAAGAAGGCTGGAGTGTACAATAGCCGAAATGTTGTGAATATGGTAATGAAGATGAGGATAACAGTCTGAATAATGTAAATAATGCAAATCATAACACCTTATCTCAGAGATTTAGATAGAGAATCAGAAGGGTCATAGAAGAGAGTTAAACCATATCCTACATAGGAAACATGGAATAAATCTTTACTCCTGTTTAATAAACATGGAAAGAGTGCAGGTCAGACGACAGGTGAACCTATCTACTCCTATTAATCTGTTTATAGCGCAGGAGGCTGGATACTTTTACTGAGACACCATCTCAAATTTCAATTCCAATTGAGATATAGCAAAATTTAAAGAGTGTAAATACTTAAAAACTGTTTAAACTTGTGTTTTTACAATCTTTTCCTAAATAACCTCATGAGTCAGTGAATAAATAAATATGATTTGTTGAAATCCATTTCAATATATTTAATATAAGACTTGTATATAATATTAAATGATTCTGAATTTATTCAAATGTGAGTTAATAAAACTTATTTAATGTTTGGAATTACTGATTATTTACAACTTTTTTTTTTTTGTTTTTTTTTCAGATATTTTGAATATTTGCATTTGAATAACATGAAACCACAAATATGGAAATCTACTCCGAAAAAATTATCCTGTCATATGTGGACATAAATTGTCAATAATTCAATCTAGAAGGGACAATTATCTATCCTAATTAGAAATAATATTTTTGTGATAAGTGTCAAGGTTAAACTGCTATAATGCAAACCCATGCAAGAGAGAAACCATATTCTTGTGAAGTATGTGGGTCTTCATTTTCACAGAAGTCATATTTAGTAGTCCATATGCGAATACACACTGGAGAGAAACCATATTCATGTGAAATTTGTAGCTACGCCTTTTCTGATAAGTCAGCATTACACAAACATGTTCAAAGACACACTG
Source organism: Acanthosepion pharaonis (assembly GCA_903632075.3). Classification (NCBI taxonomy): domain Eukaryota; kingdom Metazoa; phylum Mollusca; class Cephalopoda; order Sepiida; family Sepiidae; genus Acanthosepion; species Acanthosepion pharaonis. The sequence goes on from CAHIKZ030005549.1 coordinate 646,880, forward strand.
GAGAAAAACCATATTCTTGTGAAGTTTGTGGGTTTTCTTCTTTAGATATGCCAAATTTGCACCGGCATATGCGAACACACACTGGCGAGAAACCATATTCTTGTCAAATTTGTGGTCGTTCCTTTTCGGAAAAGTCAACTTTGCATAGACATTTTCGAACTCACACAGGAGAGAAGCCATATTCTTGTGATGTTTGTGGCTCTTCTTTTTCGCAGAGGTCAACATTAGTAGTGCATAGGCAGTCACATACTGGAGAGAAAGCACATTCTTGCAAAATATGTGGCTCTTCCTTTTCAGCACAAACAAAATTGAAGCGTCATATGAGAACACATACAGGAGAGAAACCACATTCTTGTGATGTATGTGGCACTTCCTTTTCTCAGAAAGCAACTTTGGTTGCTCACATGCGAATACACACTGGAGAGAAACCATATTCTTGTGAAGTGTGTGGTTGCTCTTTTTCACAGAAATCACAATTAAACCGACATATGCGAACACACACTGGAGAGAAACGATATTCTTGTGAATTTTGTAGCTTTACTTCTTCTGACAAATCAAATTTGGACCGACATGTGCGAACACACACAGGAGAGAAACCATATTCTTGTCAAATTTGTGGCCGTTCCTTTTCAGAGAAGTCTTCTTTGCGAAGACATTTTCGAACACATACAGGAGAGAAACCATTTTCTTGTGATGTTTGTGGCAGTTCCTTTTCACAGAGTTCAACTTTAGTAGCACATATGCGAATACATACTGGTAAAAAACTCTTTTCTTGAGATGTGTATGATACTTTCTTTTCACAGAAACATATTTTGTAATTAATCATGCTTAATTTTATATATATATATCTATATATTGTAAACAATCATGTTTTTTAAAACTCGAAAATTTAATAAAGAAAATATATTTGAAACTTAAATTTGTTCTTATTATTTCCTTTCTAGCATGATATTATTGTAATTTTATTTTGTAAATACTCATGCTCTTTTCAAAGTTTGTGCATTAATTATTTCCTTTCTAGTTTGCACAATGTTTGCACATTAATTATTATTTGTTTTATTTTTAATTTACAAAAAAGTTTTATTTCATTTGTTTTTTTTAATTTAAAAAGAAAGCTTTAAAAAAAATGTTCCGCAGTGAATGAAGTTAAACAAGGCCAGTAATGGCCGACAGCTGAACACAACCGAGTCTGAACTTTTATTGTCAATAACTCCTAAATGGTAGATTTTATCAAATTTCCTTTGTTATTTTCGAATTAAACATATAAATTTACACCTAAATACAATGATTCCAGAAATTTTTAGCTTGGGGCTTAAAAAGCAAATTACCCAAAGAAAGATATAAATAAAAAACAAGCAATAAATAGTGTATGTTTCGTTGTTGAATTTGAGAAAACCAATGAACTATTAAAAAAGGAAATGCTTTATTCCATTAAAGTTACCATACTGACAAGAAAATTAAACCAGTTTGAGTTCTACTTCACATCTTTAAATAAATAAAAAAAAACACAAAAGATTAAAAATGTTTTTATTTATGCCACATGTGTTGAGCCATACAAATATGTCACCCAGTCATCGGTCCTCAAGTTCCTTCAGATTGCTGTGGTTACCATTTAGCTGACTCTTCACTACTGTTCCACTTAGCAGGAGTTTGTTCACAACTGTGCATTCCTCTTCCACCTGTTTTTGAACATATAAACAAGTAAATGTAACAATAATAATAATAATCAAAAACAAATAGTAAAAAGTTAACAACTCTATACAATTGCTACAAATAAGTGCATTTTGATCCACAATTATCTCTACTCAATAGCCTCTACAATAAATTGAAATATAAGTTTTACCAGTGACCAAACAAATGTAAGGATAATACAAGAGACCCTGATACCCATAATGCACCACTGACAGTAGTTATACTGAAACGCATGGCCTGAAGATTATGTTCAAGCTTGGAACAGACTGTCACCACTCAGTGCTGGCCTTAGTGTCAACTTTTTTAATTACCTAAGCACTATACCTGCTATTCAATTTTACCCATGAATAAAACAAACTTAAAATTATCATTATTTATACTGGTGTGTTTCATATAGAAAACGTTAAAATATCCCTTTCTCTCTGCCATGCAATGATAGCCTAGCGGTAGGAACTCTGACTGATGCCAAATTGGTTGAGTTTTGATCCCAGCTTGAAGGAATCAGACATCTAGCCACAATGAAGAGCTGATATACAGCAAAACAGTCTGTGGATGACATATATATATATATATATATATATATATATATATATATAATAAAAAGATGAAGACTTTAATTATCCATTTTCATTATAATTTATTTTGTGAACACCAGACTGAAATCACCTCCGTAAATAAATTATAGGATAAATTCTCAGCTTGGTGAACTGATTACTACTAACCACTAATCCCTTAGCCCTCTCTTTACCCATCCCTTCTCTTTCACCTTCCCTCCCCACTACCAATCTAATGTGTCTGTCCAGTGTAATTTCTCCATTTGCAGAGGAGATTTCGGTCTGAAGAGTTGAACACTGAGGTGTTTACAAAATTAATTATCCTTTAATTATAATTTAAGTCTGCGTCTTATTATTATCATTATAATGTTCTGTAGTCTACATTGAGCTCTCTCTGGATTTATATCCTCCTCAGAATTATCCCTTCCAGTCACAACCTGGTAAGATGTGTGTATGTATATATATATATATATATATATATATATATATATATAAATAAATAAAATACTGAATCCACAAATTAAATTATCACCTGACTGAATGGATTTTTATGGATTCTGTATTCCTTATTATATTGCTCTGTTCTTACATTGAGCTCTCTTTGGATTTATATCCTCCTTGGAATTTTCCCTACTAATCATCAAGTGATATTATATGGACATTTCATTGAAAACAACAGACAAGGTGCTTTTATATAGTTTTTTATACAATTTCTCATGCAATCTAATAATTTTTTTCTTTTCGGATGATAAATTATATAAAAACTGTCCAAATGTTCTTTTTATCTGAGCGCTTTCGGCTATACATTTAGCCATTTTCAAGGATTATATTTTAACTGTTAAAATAAGAAATAGTTTGTTGTATCTATGTTTTATAAAAATGTTTTTATTTTTCAAAACACGGTCAAGATATTATGTCCATGTTCAAAGTTAACATTATTAACTGTTGTTTTTTTTGTTTTTACTAATAAGGCTTTCATTATTTTTAGCCTTTTTTTTGCATGTAGATGATGCTATTATATTAGTGTGGTCAACAAGTATGTTACGAATAGTGTCCGGTAGACATCAACATCCATTGAACTCTTTGAAGAATTTCAAATTTATATAAACTACAAAAATGACCTACTAAATCACTTCAGCATTTTGGATTGCCAATAACAGCAGATTTTCTATTCTGCCACAGATTGCCACTAGAGATATTTAATTCTTTAATCATCTGTGGTGCAACTTATTTTGTAGGTTTTACCATTTTCACTCTCAAGCCGAATCAACTTATCTAATAGGTGGATATTCCAGCAAGTAGTATTGATAGTGTTATATGGAAAACAATATTTGGTCAAGAAACTGTCTTCTGTTTAAATTGCATGAAGACAGATATTGGATAAATTTTTCATAGCCTTGTCAGAAATAAGCCCTGAAAGCCACAATCAATCTTTACAGAATCTTTGTGCATGTTTCAGTTCAACAAAATTCTTACAAATCCATTCCGTGGTAGGTGTATTCTCACACTGCAATAATCCTATTAAAAAAATCATCTGCAAGGAAAGGAAGCAATAGTTTATCACTCTGATATTTTGTCAAAAAGTTTTACTGCAGAGAAGGACTTGGTCTGGGGACATTTTCTTGTCTTTTTTGATTGAGTTCACAAATTTGATGACATCTGGTCAAATGTCTAAGAGTTGTTCACATCTTTGTATATTGTCTATGGCAGAAATATGCACTCAAGGGATTAAAGTTTGGCAGATGATTCTTTCATGTGCTTTCGACTTTCTTTATTGCACTCTGTTAGCTGCCTTTTTTTCTTTTATCTTCTCAGAACTGTAAAATATTAAACAAACATCTTCATTACCACATTCATGTTTCAGCCATTGTACACTCCAGCTTTCTTCAGGTGATTGGAATTTTGAACCAAACCCTTTATTTCATCTATTGGGGTAGATCATTCTAGTGGCAGGGAGTTTTCATTATGAGGGTACACAGATGGCACTTTTCTGGTTACTGGTCCCAACTGGTAAGGAGTCCAAACTCCTTGTTAGTGCTCAGAGAGGCTGCTTGGATCAACAGATGATAGTGATAATTATTTTGACCTTTTTCATCTTAAAACAAACCTTTTTATGAACAATGAAAAAAATATATATAAATCTTATATTGAACATCATATTGAAATGGATCTCAAAATATTTATTCACTAATTAATGAGGTTAATTAGGAAAAGATTGTAAAAAAACATAAGATGAAACAGTTCTGAAGTATATACACTCTTTAATTTTTACTATATATCAATTGGAACTGAAATTTGAAGAAACAAATATCTAAAGATTTAGATTGTTTTCCTTTGATCAACATAAAGTCAAGGAATAAAAGCCTAATAAGTTATAATATATTTTATCATTTTCTCACACTTACAACAAAAGCAAGAGATACAGGTTACTGTCTGCAAATGTTAAAAGTAACATTCTTATTTTTAGAAAGACACATTTTCTATCCTAAGACCCATCAAAGTCACATTTTTGATTCTATCCTCCTTCCTGATACAATGGAAAAAATGTAAACCAGTAAACAAAAAATAACCTTCCCCCACCCAAAATTTTCTTTCTCCAGTATTCATGGCATTCATTCTAATTTATGTAGTTTTTAATCTTTTCTCTTGAAATGGTCTCCAAGTGTCTCTGCACTTTTTGAAACTAATTTAAATTCTTTTTATGCTACCAATGAATTCTATGTTCCAGACTATCTTTCTCTCTGCCAAAAAAAAATTCTAGTTACATATGCATAGCCTTGTGTTTATCTTTTGGGAAAATCTCCCAACTGCAGAAAAATTGTCTCCAGAGTCCCTAAATGATTCTTTCATATGCTTTTGACTTTCTTTATTGCACTCTGTTAGCTATCTCTTTTTTCTTTATCTCCTTCTTCTCAGTACTGTAAAATATTAAACAAACTTTACTTTTTAGTCTTCATGTTTGCTGATATTCTTGAAAGCAATATTTCCAGCAGCTTCCTCCTCAAACTCTATGTACTGAGTGATGTCATCACAATCAGATATGCTGACTTGTTTTCTGTCTATCATATGGAAAAGACATCTTTTTAGACCATCTTCTGTGGCAAATTTTGTTTCACAAATGGATCCAGGGTTCAGTAATGACCTTACAAGAAAGTATCTAAGGGGAGATTTTGTCAGAAGGTTTTTAATGATGGTGATGAACATTGTCTTTGCTGCAGTTCTGTATGCAAATAGATCTTTCGTTGACACATTTCCTTTTTTGGATAAATTTGGCATAACCTGTTGAAATCCACCCTCAATCTTTTTAGTCTTCATGTTTGCTGATATCCTTGATTTTTTTTAGCATATTTGTGCTTGTTTGGGTTTGACAGAATTCTTACAAATTCATTCAGTTAGGAAAATGTAATTATCTTTTTAGTGTTCTCTTCCTTTACAAACCTTAATCTTTTTAGTATGATCATGAAACTTATCTACAAGGTAAGGAAACAATGGTTTATCACTGTTTATAAACAGTTTTACTGGAAATAAAGCATGATTCATGTTTGAGAATACTGCAGAAAAAGACTTGGTCTGGGGACATTTTTCCATCGTTTTTAATTAAGTTCACAAATTTGATGGTATCTGGTCAAATGTTTAGTTGTTTACATGTTTGTACATTGTCTAGCCATCTATGGCAGAAATATAAAATATATAAAAGGCAGATTGAAATTTTAATTCATACAAAGCCAAATAATTTTAAATATATTTCAGCATGTTTTTTTACAACAAAAGCAAGGTCATTATTAAGCCACAAACTTTAAAAATAACATTTTTCTTATTTTTTCAAAGACATAATTTCTATTGTATCCTAAGCCACATCAAAGGCATATATTCTATTCTATTAACCTACATTTTCTTTTAGTCAAATTTGATTCTCAAACTTGTTACTTTTGGTAACAGTTCAAACAAACATATTTGAAACCGATAACGATTGACACGAATGGGTAAAATATCTATATGGGTGAATATGAATTCACTAACCACTGATGAGAAATCAAAAGGACTTTTACTTTTGAAATTGACGAGTGAATAAAATTTTTTCAATTTTTAAAAAGACTGACAAATCTTTGGAGATTCTACTAAAATGTACTTTATTACTGTAAAATAATTCATCATTTCCTTTCAACTACAAATTCAGTGAGTATATATCTTGACAAAGATGTTTACTTGTTTCTAACGCATTTTATTTTTGCTTTTCCTGTTTTCTTGTTGAGTAAGGGTAGCAGCTTAGAGATATGCCTTCATATTCTTCCTCGCCACCTGGATAAGAAAATGCAAAAGTAACTACATGATCATGAATTTGTTTTAATCATGGAAACAAACCATCATTGACAATAATTGCAAAAGATTACTGACTAAAAGGAATATTTTTCTCAAAAGACAATTTTAGACAGCAAGAAATCCAGGTTTTGGGGATCTGGAATTTGGACTTGCATGAAGTGATAAAAATGATGTCTGGGCAGCCCAATTTGGAAAATTCCTGGATTTTTCAAAGAGCTTTTGGGCTATTGCTGTCTTCCAGGACTTTTGGAGCCACGGAAAAAGGCCCTGTAAATTTTACAAGACATTCCAAGCTTTGCATGACCATGACAAACATTATTTATAGATATAGCCACTGTAGAAAATGATTAGAAAAATATCCACCTGCTATCAAGCTGTTAATACCTTAAATAAACAGCTACTGCTGTGTTAATAAAATTGTATTTCTGCAATTTTTTAAATTTCAGATTGGATTAATTAAATTTATTTAATTTTATGATAATTCAAGAAATTCTATGGTGGAAAGCTAAATCTTTATATTAATTAAAAGCAGAACTACTTGGAGAATTTAAATCATCATCATTTACAAAAAATCTGCTCTGAATCACAAAATAAAAAATGCAATAAAACTAAGATATTATTTAATTAGAAAAGCTTTTAATAGCTTTAAAAGATTTTTTTTTATCATTTTTTAAAAATTTATTTAAAGTTATATATAAAGTTTTAAATCTTTTAAAAGTCTTTTTCAGTGGTGTTAGGGAATATTGTTATTAAGTGAAAAGATTATATTTACTAGCCATAAATCAAAGCATATGACAATTAAAGCTCCCATCAGTATTTTAAAAAGAAATTTGTACTTTTTTTTTGTATGTGTACAAACATGCTGATATTTGTAGCCATGGATACATGACATTATCAAAACATAAGTGATAATTATATTAAATTTAAAGCCTGAGTACTTAATGAAATAAAAAAGGTGATCACATTATATTCTTCATTATGCTTTACAGATATAACCTCTGAAGAAAAAAATTCAATAAACATCCACCTGTCATCAAGCTGTTAAAGTCTTAAATAAACAGCTACTGCTGTGTTAATAAAATTGGATTTCTGCAATTTTTTAAGCTTAAAATAATATTTGTTTCAGATCAGATTAATTAAACTTTTGAATCAGCTAATATTCCTCAAGTGCCAGAAAAGTATATTTTATTTTTGGAAGAATTTTTATAAAGAGAATTGCATTTTGATGAACGATGGCTAAAAATGATTTCAAAGTAAACTGCATTTTCAAAATACGGACATAAGGCGCGAAATATCAGCCTTCAATAAGAAGACTGGTACCACAATTAGTTTTAGCCTTAAGAAACCAATTCTTCATGTAGGTGAAATCCTAGAATTTTACCAAACTCTCCCTCATAATTATCTTCATTAACCTCCTCTAAAGAGTCAACTAGAAAATTCTGCTCTAAAAAGAACTTTGGATCAAAGTCTTGCTAATCACTTGGAGAAATTAAATTTCCTTGATAGAAATTACTGGAATATATAGTGAGGTAACAAGAGACTCTTCTTCTTATATGTCATATCATCAAGTCTCCATATCCCAAAATCAGTCAATCTGTTATAATTGAACCTGATTTTGTAGTACATGGGTTCTGTGGTAATGTAAAAAATAATACTATAGGGGAGTATGAAATTCCTGATACTTTGAAAGTTATTATTGCAAACATGAAAAAAAAAAAACAGACATAGAAGACTGTCAAACCAAACCACAATGTGTAATTGCTGTATTACATTTTAAGATAGGCTATAATTGTTTTTTAATTCGTTTTTAGATGTGTGAACTGCATTTTCAACTTGAGGACATAAGTATAGTGGGTCAGCCAATTTGTATTGGTTATAAATAGGAATAAAAACTGACCCTCTACTATTTTTACAATATCACATGTAACAAAGACAAAAACAAGAGAAATAATCAAGTAGAAGAAATTATGAATTTGTTCAACAATAAATATTTTTTATAAACACAACAAATACATAATATATAGTGCAAAAGTTGATAAACACAATAGAGTTCTTTGGTGTGTGTTACTGAAAGAATTTGAGTTACTGCACTGTATGTGTGAAAATGACAAGGTGTAGTTAGCTATATTTGTTTTTATAGGAAAATTAAACAGATGATTTTTGCGTATTAAATAGAAAAAAGTATTGTTCTTGACTCACTGATTGTTATAGAGTTATCGCTCTTTAACCAGAGATTCTTGTGTATTAGAATATTTTGTGGGAGTGACAAAGTTTGTTGTTGTATTGAAGATAAACTTTGGCTCATTTGCTGTGCTGATTTCCAATGAAGTCAAGTGAATTGGTTCAATATTTTAAGTGCCCCCTGACCAAGTCACGTTGAAGTTTAGTTTTTATTTGTTCTCTTGGTCACGTGGTGAGGCTTGTGAACATGTTTACATTTTATGGCATCAACTAGGTCAAAATTTGGGTCGGTACCTTCAGACGTAGTTGATGACACCTAATTAATATTTTACAACCAATCAAAAGTTGTTATATTTGGTTGGGAGCCTCTATGTGTTTAACTTGCACAAAATTTAAGATTTAAAAAAATGTAGGAATTTGATTCTACATAAGACAAGAAACATCTGCATTCGATAAGAAAACTAATATCAGTTACTGTTAACCTTAAGAAAGCAATTCTTCATGTAGGTGCAATCCCTAGAATTTTACCAAACTGTCCCTCATATTTACCTTCACAAACTGACTCTAGAGAATCCAAATCCCAAATCAGTCAATCTGTTATAATTAAACCTGATTTTGCTGCACATGTGGTAATGTGGAAATTAATACCGAGGGAGGTATGAGATTCCTGATTATGCAGTTATTACTGAAAACCTGAAAAAAATGGACATAGAAGAAAGTCAAACCGAAACCTCAAAGTGTGATTGCTGTATTACATTTAGTAATTGTTGTAGCATACCTACGGATGATAATGTGTATGTCCCCATTCACATAAATACAGTAGTAAATACTGTATGTTGGTCTGTAGTTACAGATTTCTCTGAGTTTTACTACATTTAGAGACATCAGCAAATGACCACTGTCCATTAACAAGGCCTTCTATCTACTACCACTAAACTCCTTGACCAAGGTGGTGGGGGCTGATTGGAGACTCCAGTCAGTGCTTTTTTTTTTCTCACCTACATTCACATACATTACAAATTAAACTTAACGTAACTGACTATTGAAGAGTGGAAATTTTTTTGTGAATTTTAACATTATTCTGAGGGTCATTTTGTTTTTTGTTTTTGTCTAAATATGTGAAATTTTTTTTACAATGGGTTAACGAGGACATTATTATTCTTCAGTGCCTTGCTATCTGTGTGCTTTGCTCTTTCATCTGAATCTGTCTCCAAAAAATACAACTACAAATCTTAACAACACAAGTTACCCACTTGGTAAAAATGTTATGGCAGTATTGCTGATGACTTGGGAAAATATCCCAAATCAGTCAGTCTATTATAAATGAACCTGATTTTGCAGTACATGTGCTCTGTGTCAATGTGCAAATCAATGCTATAGAGGAGTATCAGATTCCTGAACATGTAAGTGATTGAAATGCTTTGGAAATTATAATTGAAAACCTGAAAAAAAAAACGGACATAGAAGAATGTTAAACTGAAACCTCAAAGTGTGATTGCTGTATTACATTTTGTAATATCCTTTATATTATTAGTGCAAGATGAGTCTTTTAGATATTTTTATGCAATTAAATTTATATATGAGTATCTAAAATTAATGACACAATAAATTTGATTATTCAGTAGAAATGATTATTTTTCTTCATTGTAATATAACTGCTCCTCTAGATGTTAAAGGCTGTTAAGAGACACCAAATATATAATTTTACCTACTTATTCAGCCATAAGAAAACTAAACTTATCAACCTATATGAATCCTATATAGTTGAGCAACTTAACAATTTTCTTATCTATATTATAAATAAGTTAATAGAGGAAAAGGAATTACATTATCTTTACTTGTAGATTAAATTCACCAAAAACCTGATGAGTCTGTAACAAGTGTTTTTGATTAGCAGTGTCTTCTCACAATACAAGAATGTTGTGCATATTATGTCAACTAAATATCTTAAAGCTGAGTATTTATTAGACATAGTTAAACATGTAATAATTGATCTAGAAGAGCTAGGCTTTCGAATAATATCAAACATAACAGATAATAATGCAATAAATAAGAAAGCTTTTCTTCATATTTGATTCAGTTTATATACTAAAGTTCATTAGAAACAACTGGCTTGGTCAAAAAGATGCAATTAAATACATGATGTCCCCAAAATTTTGGCATAATGGAAATCATGAGTTACATAGTATCCAAAGTATCTGATTTTGTACTTTACAAAAGCTTCATGTCCTGGAATCTCAGCCAATTTTGAAATATTGCTATAAATTGACCTCAAAGGCTCTTTCTCTCACTATTTTGAAAAGGCAAAATGTTTCATTAGTTTTGCAAATTTTTAACCAATTCACTATTCAGGGATTGTTAACCTTAGGGAAACAGAAATGTTTACCTAACTTTGCAGAATACATAAACATATTTTCTACTTGGTGGACAATAATGAATGTAAAAACACTATAATAAAAAGGTTGGCAGCTTAACAATAAATATGCTAATCCACTTAAAGTAAATGATGACAATTACCTATTTCTCAATGTATTCTGCAACTGGTTAAAATCTTTGAATAGCATTCTTGGAAATAATGGGAAGCTAATAAATGAAACCTTCACATCATGCTACTCTTAAAAAAATATTGAAAAATTAGAAAGAATAATTTTTTCTGGAACTCTTGAAATGTTTTCTTGAATAATTTTTGTGCTAGAGAAAATACTAATATTACTAGAAACAAGTTAACCAAAAAAAATAAAGCTTCAAACCTTTGGCTAAATTTCCCTATTTATCTATGTAACATTTTTTGTACAACTATTTAAAATTTGTCTTATATTTTCCACACAACAAAAATGTCAATATAATTTTATTACTACTGAATAATTAAAGAAAAAAACATGCAAATTAAAAACATGTGGATTTTTTAATTGTGAGGAAAATAGATTTCAAATAATAACGTCAGTTTTGTTTCCTAATCTAAAGTTAAATTGATGTGGTTGTTTAGAGATCATCAAATGTTCTTTTAAATAATTTTTGTGTTCGGGAAAATAATAATACAATAGAAGCCCTGAAAACCAGACTAAAAAGTCCTTCCAGATATGAGAAATTGGTTATAAAGTCCGGATGTGAGGAAATGGTTATAAAGTTCGGATTTGAGGGATTCCGGATGTGAGGAATTGGTTATAAAGTCCGGATATGAGGGTTATATTCAAACGTTCAGCTAAATTTCGCATATACATCTGTAACATTTTTTTCTACAATTATTTAAAATTTGTCTTTTATTCTTTAACAAAAATGCCAATATTGTTACTTTACTGGTACAGGATATTAAAATGAATTTAAAACATGCAAATTAAAATCATGTCATTTTTTTTATTTCAAAGAAAATAGTTTTTAAATAATTTTACAGAATCAAAATAAAGAGAAAGAATTTTACAGTCTTCAAGGCTATCTATCTATCTCTTCAACTCCTAAGGTGTCACAATTAAGCAGTTTAAGAAAATAAAATGCAGTATTTGCAAGAATTTAATATATGGAAGTGATAATAAGAATAAAACACCTGAAATAAACAGCTATTTTCTGGGGATTAATAAAAGTCCTCTGATATATCCTAATGATAATGTTATAAATCTGGAGTTCTTCAAATATATTTTTGAATAATTTTTGTTTTAGGGAAAATACTCATATTACTAGAAACAAGTTAACCAAAGAAAGAAAACTTCAAAACTTTCAGCTAAGTTTCCCATATAGCTATTTTCTCATAGATTTATTTAAAAATTTGTTTGTTTTTTTTACAACAGAATAATTTTTAAAAAAAACATGCAAATTAAAACCATGTTTAATTTTTATTGTACAGAAAATTGTTAAGGTAAAAATCAAAGCTTGTTCTTTTTTGTTTTTTTGCCAATGTAATATATAAAAATAATTCTGTCAGTATAGAAAGTTTATGGAATAATCATTAAAAGAAAAACAGATTTTTATTTATTGCTTCTTTGTTGTTTAAGGTAGAAAGTGAACCCTGATTCATTTTTTTTTGTCTGTGAAAAATTCTTCTGTCAATTTCAATTGTCAGTAACTTTTAAAACGTTTTTATACATTTATTTAAAAAAAAAAAAAAAAAGGCAAGCAACCAATATTATTATAATATTGAATAAAGTTCTAAGATTAAATTCGAACCCGGGTTTCTTTTTAATCTTAGTATTCTAAAAAGAAATGTCTCTACAATAATTCATTTTATTTTCAACTGCTTCACTTATTCAATTATTATTTTATTCAATAAAGTTCAAAGATGAAATCAAAACCATGGTTTCTTTTTTTTTCTGCTTTTTTTTTTTAAATATAGACTTTTTTGTGTATTTTTTGAAATTATACTATCGTATGCTACGCATGTTTTTGAAGTTGCTTTTTAATCTTTTAATGTTTGAAAAGTATTATCCGTTGAATGGAAAAATTGCACCATTTTCCCCTTTCTTTGCAATTAAAATTAACAATGTATTTTATTAATAACATTTTAACTATTATTTTAATTGCTTTTTAAAAATATATAGATTTTGTGTTGACTTGACGTATTATTTATTTTCTTATATTATAGTTCTGTGTATATTTTCGAAGATGCTTAAATTAATTTTTTTTTTAAATAACATTAATTATGGTAAGAAGCATGAAAAAAGTTAAAAGCATTATTTTCCCCTTCGTTTCAGTTAAAAATTGGCGCCTAGATTGTCACGGGAAATAGGAAGGTGTTTTTATTATTATTATTTATTTATATGCTGGAAAAAATAATGTCTTAATAAATGCTAATTATTTTAAATAAAATAATAGCCAACAAAGTATGTGGCAAGAAGCAGTTAGATAAGATAAGATTGGACAAAAAAGTAAAAACCGTCAGGAGGCCGGCGCCATTGTTGTTCAGCTAAAAACAGTCTGTGAACGTCTCGATGGTGATTAAACGATATTTATTACTCGAGGCCCGTCACCTGAAGAAATCACTCTGGCTTGATTTGACTTAGAAAATTGATAATGGAACCATGGTGACTAATATTTGTTTGTTTGTTCTTATATATTTTAATTTAATTTTTCATTTCAACGTCGCTCTCCACAAAGTGAGGAACGAAAGTCAACTTCAAGTGACAAACGACAAGAGAAACATTCAATGTCGTCGTCAAGCATTTGAAAAGAAAGCAGTAAATAAAACTATCACATCTTTAAATACAGAAACCAACAACATTTAGGCATTGGATTATCTTGTAAGTTTCTAAAAACCTCTATTTTACTAATTATTAAATGCAATTTTTTTTTTTATTTTACTTTCAAAAATAGGTAATACATAAAAAAAGTATTTTTAAAATCTTGGAGCTTGAAGACTGTTAATTAAACTTTACCATTTGTGATTAATATAGTTTTTTTTTTTAACTTAATATAATCTAAATGGCTGAAATTTATACAGAATTTTAGAAGATTTAAAAGTAAAACATACTTTTTTGTAATTATTCTTGTAAAATTCATTATTCATGAAATTTTTTTTTCTTAAACCAATAGTGTCCTTAAATCTTATAAAAGCTTTCCTAATTAAATAGGTACCTACACTTTTTTTTGCTAAAAAAAGTGATCATACCATGATAAAAAAGGCACCAAACTTTTTTTTTCAATGATTGCTTCATATTCAATTGTACTTTGAAATTTTGAGGTACCTAACTTTTTTTTTAATAAAATCTTTATTTTTATTTGAAAAACTATAGACTAAAGCCTACATAAAAAGAAAATATGTTTATGTGTTTCAATAAGTTTTTTTTTTTAAATATTTTTAAAACATTGCTATGGTAAGTCATCTATTAGTCATTTCTTATTAAAATAGGTACCTCCACTAATTCACTAAAAAAAAAAGGAGCATACCATGATGAAAAAAGGCCCCAAACTTGATAAAAACAAAGTTTTATCATCAAAATATTTGTTATTAAGAGGCAAGGACCAAATTATTTTTTGAAAATTTGAATTAAATTTTTAATATTTCTAGCACCTAAATTCTAATTTAAGGAATGTTGAATTTAATATCTGTCTATATTTCTGAGATGAGGTATTATATACACTATTTACATTATTTTAACTATTGTCCTCAACTTTGCCACCATATTTATTACAATGTTTCTGCCGTTGTATGCTCTGACCTTCTTCAGGTAGTTGGAATGTCAAACTGAACCCTTTATTTCGCTCACAATTTTCAGAGGAAAATTAGCAGGAAATAACTGATAACTGACATCCATCAAACGTGGCAACGTGGAACTAGAACAGTCTACCCCAGTGAGCGAAATAAAGGGTTCAGTTCAAATTCCAACCACCTGAAGAAGGCCAGAGAGCGTATTTTTGATTATTTAATTAAAACGCTTTTTTAAAAAACGTTGTGACAAATATATCAGTGGTTGACAAAACTTGCCTCCTTTTTGATGAGGACAATAGTCTGACTAATGTAAATATTGTCTATTACCATCCACTTAATTTCATGAAATCTCTAGCAAGATTCCCATGTGCCCTAGAAAATAAAAAGTAAATTTCCTAAAACTGGAAACCCTGGAAAAATGTTTCTTTTTTGTTGTTTCTTTCTTGCCAGAATCTGGAAAATGTATTTTGTCCTAGAAAATCACAAAATGAATGTCATTGTTATATCACTCTAGATTATTATTAACCTAAGTTGGGTTTGATATTCAAAAGTGGATATTTTTTTAACTGTATTTAAAGATTATTTCCCGTGAATTTCGGATTTCAGTTTTAATTTTTTTATAGTAACCAAAACCCATGTCTGAATAATATGAAGGCAAATTATTGTTCATTTACTATTTTTTGTTAGTTTACAAAATGACTCATTTAAAAAATAAAATAGTCAATTTTGACTGAAAAAATATTATTAGCTGAATTAATTGTAAATGTAAGCATGAAACTTTTAATTCAAAATTATGTTTACTTTTGTTTTCAAATTATTTGTCTAAATATTTGTTTAACATTAAATTAGGGCTTCTAGTGTTAATGTACAATGTAATTTAAATAAAAATGTATCTAAGTAGAAAATATTTTTACTAGTTTAAAACAAGACCTGCAAGTTGTCAAATTTGTTTTATTGAACTCTAGAGATTATTTACTGAAGATATTTCTGATAAAAATATATTCTAAAACAAGCAGAGGGGGTGGTAAGACCACAAAAGTTGAAAAATGGACAAAAGCTCACTAAAATAATTTAATGTTTGCCAGTGTTTTTTTTTTCCTTCTTGGTAGCAAATTTGAAATTTTATATTTAATGGATAACTTTTTTTTGGTATCTCATGAAAAATAAAGGTAAATTTACAAATTAGGTCCTGGAAACCAATTGGAATGAAAATTTCCCTTCCAGTGTAAACCTGCATGCTTATTTTGAAAATAACAATAACAGTTTGCGGAAGAAAATCATTTAGGAGTTATCAACAATATGTTTAGCCTTATTCACATTTAGCCTGGCTGCTATTACTGGCTTTGTTTACATATGTTTGCCTCAAGTAGAAGCTTCACTTGTCTTGATTACTGTGCAATGTGCAAAACTTAAATTTTGTGAATTGTGCAGTAATCAAGATGAGTAATAAGAAGATTGGTAAAAAGGTTGTTAACTAAGTAAGCTTCTGTGCATTATATATATATATATATATATATATATATATATATATATATATATATATGCACAAAAATATGCGCAGAAGCTATATATATATATATATATATATATATATATATATTGTCAATAACTTCTAAAATGATTTTCTTACACAAACTTTTGTTATTTTGGAATAAATCAGGCAATTTTACACAAGAATGGAAATTTTCATTACAAGTGGTTTCTGGGGCTTAATCTGCAAATTTACAATAATGGTTTTTGGACAAAAATGGAAAACTAACAGAGGCTGGTAGTCATTACTTTTAGAGAAATGACTTGCTTGAAACTGACTCTGGAAATTGGGTTAAAACAACTTTTTTTTTTTTTTTTTTGCTTAAATGATGTATAATGTTTTCAAGTTGAAAAATAGTACTTGATAAATTATATTGGGTTCAGTTGAAGACACCTGATTTAATGGCTAGAATAATAATGGGTTATTACAAGCATCCCTATAGCTGCATTGGTGTAAATGAATGGAAATCAAGGTTTCAAATTAAATTTGCTTTTGTCAAATAACCAGAGATTAAAAAAAAAAGACAACAGAACACAAAGAGTAAAGAGTTGTCTTGGATTTACCAAAATAAAATGTTACACATGAAGCTATGGCATGAATGCTGAGAGTAGTCTACTTATAGCTTTGTAAACCTTTTTTTAATAATCAGGATTCATACAGGTCCTGGAAATCTTGAAAAACCTGGTAAAATAACAGTAGCCCAAAAGCTCCTTGAAAAGTCAGAGAATTTTCTAAATTAGGCTGTCCACACTTCTCTTTTCACACTTTATGAAAGTGCCTCATATGTAGCACTTTATTTTCAGAAAATGCCAGTTAAATTCTTACTCTTCTTTTGTTTTCCTCTGGTCCTTTATTTGACAGAAGCCAAATCCCAGAAATCTGTTTTTTTTACAAGCTAAAATTGTCCTTTAAGAAAAATGTTTTTTTTTTAGTCATCAGTAATATTTAGTGATTATTGTAAAAGGTGGTTTGTTTCCTTGATTCAAATGAGTTCATGACCTTGTTGTTACTTCTGTATTTTCTTATCTAGGTAGTGAAAAAGAAAGGAAGAATACGAAAGTGTGTCTTCTATATACTATCCTCACTCAGCAAGAAAAGAGGAAAAGCAAAGATAAAACGTGTCAGAGACAAGTTAATATCTTTGTCAAGACAAATTTGCATTCATTACTTTTGTAGATGAAAGAAAAATAAGGAACTATTTTACTATATTAAAATACATTTTAATAAAATCTTAAAATATTTTATTCACATGTCAATTTCAAAAGTAAAATATCCTTTTTGATCTCTAGTCAGTGGTGCATGGGTACATGCTGAAAATATAGGTACCTTACACATATGTGTCAATGTGTATCCCTGTGAAAACTACGTTTGTCTAAATTGTTGCCAAAAGTAACAAGATTAAGAATCAAACAAAATGTCAATGGGAAGAATGATAGAATAGAAAATGTGCCTTTGATGGGTCTTAGGAGAGAAAATGCGTCTTTCTAAAAATAAGAATGTTACTTTTAACATTTGCAGACAATAACCTGTAACTCTTGCTTTTGTTGTAAGTGTGAGAAAATGATAAAATATATTACAACTTATTAGGCCTTTATTCCTTGGATTTATGTTAATCAAAGGAAAATAACTGAATCTAAATCTTTAGGAATTTGTTTCTTCAAATTTCAGTTCCAATTGAGATGTAGTAAAGATTAAAAAGTGTATATACTTAAAAACTGTTTAGACTTATGTTTTTACAAACTTTTCCTAATTAACCTCATTAATTAGTGAATGAATATAATATTTTCAGATCCATTTCAATATGATGTTTAATATAAGATTTGTATATATATTTTTCATTGTATCTATCATAAAAAGGCCTTTTTTAAGAAGAAAAAGGCCCAAATAATTATCGCTGTCATCTATGGCAATACAAACTGGCCAGCTAATGGCTAAGTGTAAAGTATAATGTGACCTCTGGGTTGCCCACTGGAAATACATGCAGGGACACCTATCCATATGTACCATGGTACTACAAATACCCCAATATTATGTGACTGTTGATCAAAGCAACCTCTCTGAGCTCTACCAAAGAGTTTAGGTTACTTCTTACTAGTTGGAACCAGTAACCAGAAAACTACCACCTATCTACCCTCGTAATGAAAAGCACCAAAAAGTTAAGACAGAAGCATTATGGCCATGGGAGAAAGAACCAGTAAACCATATTCTACACAGGAAACAAGGAGTGCAAGCCTGGTGATAGGTGAACCTATCTACTTCTGTTAACCTGTTTACAGCACAGGAGACTGAACACTTTTATTTAGACACAATCTCAAATGGAGAAAATAATTAAACTTAAATATATCGGGATATGTTTCTTCAAATTTCAGTTCCAATTAAGATAGTAAAAATTAAAGAGTGGAAATACTTAAAAGCTGTTTAAATTTTTCTTAACCTCATGTAATTTTTTGAAATCCATTTCAGTATAATATTAAAGATTTGTATAAAATTGATTTAATGTCTGGAATTATTTTATATTTAAAATTTACGCTTTTTTTCCAGATATTTTGAAGGAATCCTAAATTTGTATTTGAATAACATGAAACAGCAAATATGGAAATCTACTCCCAAAAAACATTATCCTGAAATATCTGGACGTAAATTGTCTAATAATTCAATCTTCAAAAGACAATTATCCATCCTAAATAGAAATAATATCCTTGTGATATGTGTGGAGCTTGAACAGTTATAATGCAAACACACACAAGAGAGAAACCGCATTCTTGTGAAGTATGCGGGACTTCATTTTCAAAGAAGAAAGATTTGGTAATCCATACTCGAATACACACTGGAGAGAAACCGTATTCATGTGAAATTTGTGGCTGTTCTTTTTCACGTAAGTCAACTTTAGTACAGCATATGCGGACACATACTGGAGAGAAACCACATTCTTGTAAAGTATGTGGGTCTTCGTTTGCACAGAGGGCGTCTTTGGCAGGTCATATGCGAATACACACTGGAGAGAAACCATATTCATGTGAAATTTGTGGCTGTTCTTTTTCACACAAGTCAGCTTTAGTACAGCATATGCGGACACATACCGGTGAGAAACCATATTCTTGCATAATATGTGGCTCCTCCTTTTCAACACACAGAAAATTGAAGCTTCATATGGAAACACATTCAGCAGAGAAAGCACGTTCGTCTGAAGTATCTGGGTCTTCCTTTTCACAAAAAACGTATTCATGTGAAATTTGTGGCTCCTCCTTTTCAGATAAGTCAGCATTGCACAAACATGCTGAAAGACACACTGGAGAAAAAGTATATTCTTGTGAAGTTTGTGGCTTTTCTTCTTCAGACATGCAAAATTTGTACCGACATGTGAGAAAACATGCAGGAGAGAAACCATATTCTTGTGAAATTTGTGATCGTTCATTTTCAGAGGAGTCAGCTTTGCGCAAACATTGTCAAACACACACATTAGAGAAGCCATATCCTTGTGAAGTTTGTGACTCTTCTTTTTCCTGGAAATCACATTTGGTAATTCATATGCGGACGCATACAGGAGAGAAACCGTTTTCTTGTGATGTATGCAGTGCTTCATTTTCTCAGAAAGTAAATTTGGTTGGTCACATGTGGATACACACGGGAGAGAAACCATATTCTTGTGAAGTGTGTGGCTCTTCCTTTGCAAAGAAATCACAATTGAAAGATCATATGAGAGTACACACTGGAGAGAAACCGTTTTCTTGTGAAATGTGTGATCGTTCTTTTACAAGGAGATTACATTTGCTTCTACATAAGAGGAAACACAGTAAATAGAAGCTACATTTAGTGGAGCTTCCTTTTTAAGAAACTTGAAGTTATATATGCAAGGGAAAGCTATACTCTAGTGAAATTTGTAATTCTTCCTTGGATTATGAATTAAATTTGATGCATCGTATACAATGAAACATTGGAAAATATATCCATCTGTAGCACTTTATCACCTTCCCCAATGAAAAGACCAGTGCTTGCAGCAAATTCTTCACCATGAATATTGATTTCTTGTCTGAAATACTGAAGACTAATAAAGGAAATTATTTAATTTTGAACAGTCATTGGTTTACTTTTTATAATTTTTGGAAGAGTAATTAAGCTTCCATATGTTATTTAGAATTCATTTTACAGCCATCTTCAGGTAATCCATATGGTAAACAAAGGATCTACATTTAAGAATTTTCTGTAATAGACAATGGTATTGGTGGAGTGCTTTCATTGAGAGTTGAAAGCAACGTTATGAGTTTATAGAAACCACCAATCCAAGACTAATAACCTATCACTGTCACTATAAACTCATTCCAAAATTAACTTTTAAAAAAGATACTTTTCAATTAACATATTTTTTTAACCAATCTTAAAATGTGTTTGAAAATAAATCTACACAGGATGTATCAAAAATATTTTTACAAACTTCAGGGGCAGGTTCCTCATGTTAAAACAAGGACACATAAACATGTCTACAAATCCTTCATTTTTCAGTTTTTAAGTTTAAAGTTTACCATAGACTCAATATAAAATCCAAGATGCAATCCCAAAATCCTTTTTCAAACTTCAGGGCTAGGTTCCTGACCCCAAAACAATGTAAAATGCCCATCTCAACACCACAAGTCATAACAAATGTTCAAAATGACTTTCATGTACTTGACTGGCACTTTCAAATACTTGCAGACGGTGTCGAATGGTTTTGCAGTTCCCCCCATGTTATGTTGATGAAGCGTCTCTGCATTATGAATGTCTGCTGTTTTAAGTGACCCCATAGATGAAATTCCATTGGATTGAGGTTGGGGGGGACATGCAGGCCATGAAACTGGACCCCTTCTACCTATCCATCTTTCATGATAGATATTAACCAGTACATTACAAACAATGTGACTAAAATGGTATGGTGGTGTGCTTTCATTGAGAATTGAAAACAACATTATGAGTGTATAGAAACCTCCAAGCCACTCTTATTCCAAAATTAATTTTTAAAAAAGTTACTTTTCAATTAAATATTTTTTTCAACCAGTCTTAAAAAGTGTTTGAAAATAAATACTGAAGGCTATAAAATGATTTCGAATCTTGAGATAAGTTCCAAGTATACAAACATGGGCTTCTTGACACCAAAACCATGTAAAATGTTCATATAAATACAGGGTGTCCATAAAGATTGTGTGCACTTATTAAAATTTATAACTCAAAAGTGCACATGAACTTTATGGACACCCTGATGTCCAAAAGGCCATCGTTGTACCATAACACAGCAAGTTGTAATGAATCTTCAAAATATCCTTTGCTTTCTTGTACACCTGCATGCACCTGTAGGACCATTGACTGGCACTTTCAAATACTGTCTCACAGTGTTGAATGGTTTTGTAATCCCCAACCCCCATGTCATATTGATGAAGCATCTCTGCATTATGAATGTCTGCTGTTTTATGTGGCCCCATAGATGAAAATGCAATGTATTGAGGTTGGGGGAATGTGCAGGCCATGGAACTGGACCTCCACTACCATCTTTCATGATTGTTTGTGATGCACTGGCTAACAACAATGTGACTAAAATGTGCTGGAGCCCCATCATGCATGAACCACATGCATCTTCATATTAACAGGAATACATCCTCTAGCAGGTTTGGAAATGTGTTTGAAATAGAATCCTGACATGTTTGAAGAGCATGGACCTACCAAACCATCACCTACAATTCCAACTCACACATTAATCATAAACTGATTCTAGTGTCTAACTTGTACTATGGGGTTTCCAATCTACCCACAAATTTAGGTTGTGTAAATTCATTATTCCATCACTTCCAAATCTTGCATCATAAACAAGACAGATAACGAATTGGCATAGCAATAAACCATCGGGAAAAGTTCTCACATGGTGAGTGATAAGAGGGCAAAAGACCCTACACATGTTGCAAATTATACATACATGTGCTTCTCTATGCAGTACTATGAGATGCTCTTCTCATTTTCTGTTGTGCCTGAGTATTGGGTAGCAAAATCCGTTATTATAAATGCAAAAAAAATCAGTACTAATACATAAGGGTGAGCAATGGATAAAAAAAACTCTAATGACCACTTTGACATCACAATGGTATCACTAGACTCTGCAGAGTCTTCTGACCTTATAGATCTTTTTATATTATACAATCTCACAGCATATTGCGAAATTAATATAACTGACATTGGATTGTACAGAGATGATGGACTTATGGTTATAAAGAACTCTACAAACTTTAAAATTGATCAAATTAGAAAACTATTATACAGAGAATTTAAATGCCTGAACTTAAAAATTACTGTAAGTACTAAATTGAAAAAGGTGAACTTCCTTTATATAACATTAGATTTAATAAATAATGTATACATACTTAAAAAAAACAAAACAATACTAATCCTTTGTATATACACCCAAAATCTAATCATACTCCATCTATAATTAAGCATATATCTTTATTGAAAAAAGAATAAGTACAAATTCAGCAAATGAGAAGATTTCTATGAACATAGTAATTTATATAATAAAGCTCTAAAGGATAGTGGCTACAAAAGCCCAAAAGTAAATTATATAAAAAATGAAAGTGGAGACCCTAAAAAAAAAACAGAAGTAGAAAAATCATTTTGTATACACCTCCATGCAGCAAAATGGTAAAAAATGAATTAGGAGAAAATTTCCTTGCATTAATTGTTAAACATTTTTCTAATGGCAGTAAACTCAATACAATTTTTTATAAAAACATCTTAAAATTAAGTTACAGTTGTACTGAAAACTTAGAAATGATTATTAAGAAACATAATGCTAATATCTTGAGTAAACAGTTAGACTAAGACTGAAGAAATTTAGACAGTATAATAATAAAAAGAGATGAAGATAAACAAAAATTATGTAAATGCCGAAATCCTCAAAACTGTCCTCTTAATAATAAATGCCACACTGAATCATTAGTGTACCAATACAATATCTCATCTATTGAAGATCTAGACAATGTAAAAGTCTACATTGGATGCAAAAGACATGAATTCAAAAAACATTTCAACCAACATCAAAGTTCTTTTAGAATAAATAAATACCAAAATCAGACATCTCTAAATATTTCTGGTACTTAAACCAATAAAGCACCTACTGTGAAATGGAAATTAATAAGAAAAGCTAGAATATGACCCATATCCTTTGTGCATACATGAGAAATTATAGATTATTAGGTTTCTAAAAAATAAAAATTTACTTAAAGAAATGAAATAGCTATTCTTTGTCAATGATTTTCCTTAAAAAATGTTTAAAGGAAAAAGCTGAAAAATGAAACATACATATTTATACTTGATATTTTAATAATAATTTTTAAACAATAATTATAACACATTTATTTGTATTAAAAGAAGTATAGTCTATTAGTAATTAGAATTAGGAATAATATTTTAAAATTGTATTTTGATATGATGTATTCATATTCAAACAACCCTTTTTGTGTGTCATCTGACGCACTGCAATTTTTTCAATTCCTTTATTCAAGATTAAATTGACTATTTCCAGTAGATTTGAATGTCAGATATTTGGTCATTTTAAAAAAAAATCTGTTTAGTTTAACAGGCGGCCATTTCTTAATTTTTAACAAGTTTTAAAATAAAATTTAATTATCAGTTATAAAAATCTTCCAAAAATAAAATATATATTTGTGACACGTTATTTGAGTAAAATTAACAAATTTAAAGTTAGATTAATCTGATTTGAAATTAACATTACTTTTAGCATAAAAAAAAATATGCAAGCATTTCTTAACGACTGATTCTGTTTTCCTCATGTCTTTATTAGCATTATCAGTGAGTTTCAAGGTATTTACAGCTAGTATGGATGACCAAAATTGACATAGATTTATGAAATGTAAGTGAATCGATTTATTTGGTTTTCAACTACCTAATTGGTACAAATTAACATATTTTCAGCAATTATTTAATATTCTATTAACTTTAGTTACATTTGAAGATGCTTTATGAAAAAATGGTAAAATATAAAATTTTCTTAGATTAATTTTAAAATTAAATAACTAAGATAAAATACCACAATAATTTATGAAATGTTATTTTTTTATTATTAATTTATATTTTTAATATATTTTTTCTTTTTATTCTTTATTATTGATTGTTACCATGATGGTTATTTTATTATTAAATTTTTATAGTACTTTAAATTTTATCATTAACTAGCAGTAGAGCCTGGCATTGCCCGGGGATGTAACAGTAAGAGATAAATCAAGTATCGACCATCATAAAGACTGAAAAATAAATTTGACAAAGATTATTGTTTAAGGTTGACAGACATGCATGTCTTAATTAGTTTTTTGTTTTTTTTTATGAATTGGTCAAACCAAAACTCAAACAAAAACATTGTTTTCAATCATTATGAGTCTACCGATTGAATAGAATTTTATTATAAACCATTGTCTTGTAAATGGAATTTTTAAAGCATTCTGAATGTAAAAATAAAGAAAAAAGTGTGCAAGACAATAACAAACACTACCTGCCAAAAAAAAAGTGAAGTTTTGTTGAAATCGGTTGAAAAATGTAGGAAATCCGATCCCATATATAAATGAACACAAACACACACACAAACAACCTGGGTTTTATAATAAGTATGATTATGTGAAAGTGAAAGTATTGCCGTTCACCAGACAATTCTTAAATCATGTGACCTTTTAAGGAGAATATCATGTATGGATTTTGCTGATCATCATCACACACACACACACACACACACACACACATACATACTTACACAAATTCAAAATTATACAACAACATGCATTCATTGGATAATAAATCAACACTACTGTGTAATGGACAATTTATAGATTGCAACTATGCGATAACTTTTTAATCGCTATATTTTCATGTAGTCGATTTCTTGCACTTATGGGAGAATCGGGTCCCAGAACCTTTCATGAGTCTCCCTAAAGCTCGCTCGCTGATTGCTCAATGCTAACCAATCAGATTGTCTGCACGTGAAGAATGATTCTTCTCGCGCAGCGCTTTGGAGCCGATGATCACCTATAAAAGCAAGAAATATTCTTAGATAATTAGATTTCAGCTGCCAATGAAACCATGCACCAGTCTTTTCACTCACACTACCACTCACATGCTGAATATTCCCTACACTCACATAATCTTTTTTCCTTACACAGCAAAACTATTGAAAACGTTCATTACCACAAACTTTCTTTCAGTGAACTTTGGAATACAAATAATAGTTAAAGAGAGACAACTCTTGTTTTACTCAATGCCTTTCTTTCACATCCTTGTTTGTACATCTTGTTAAATACAAATTTTATGTGTAATGATGACTTTGGCTTATCCTTTTTTCTTCATGTCAGTTTGTTTTCCTAATTTAAGTTAAATTAATGTGCTGAAGTCCGCTACAGGATGACCATAGTTACAAAATGGGAATATTTATACACGAAAAAAAAAATTTAAATTTAAAGAAAAAATATCAGGTATTGATATTAAAAAGCTAAGTTATAAGCTTTTCAATTTTTGATTTGTAAATGTAATTTTCACTTAAGAAAATATCCTCTAACTCCCTTGAAGTAATTCAGAATTTTAAATGATTCTTATATTAAAAATTATTTAATTAAAATTTAAAAGAAAAATGAAAACAATTTTTGTAAAAATTGTTCGTTAAAAAAATTTTCTTCTGACAAGTGTCCTTAATAAATCTTACTTATGAAAGCAATTAAAAGCTTTTCTAATTAATGTCAGATTGCACTTTTATTTTATATTTGCAGATCTGATTTTCAGCGAGTGGGTTAACTCTTTAGTAGTTTAAAAAAAGAAATTGATCATTTACTTTCTTCAAGGATTCCTGTTTTTAAGTAATAAGAAAAATTTCCACCCTAAAAATTGAATTTCTTGAAATTACATGAAATCAAGTGGGTGGTAAGGTAACATATCTAAAAAAAAAAATTACCTTCATTTTATAAAAAAAAAATAAATTTCAAAAATAATTTCATACATTTGTGAATATGTCCTGAGAGTTTCATTAAAATCTGAGCATTATTTGATTTTTGCTAGAATTTCTAAATCAATGTGTTTTTTACCAGGAAAAAAGTGTAAATCGTAATTATATTAGTTAGTCACGTGAACAAAACAAGATTTTTAATCAGTTATTTCCAATGTGCTGGAAAGGATTTTAAAAAATTCAAAATGATCATCAGAAAATACTTTGGTCTACTTTTTCCCCTTAAATTGACAGTCTTAATAACATAAACATTTTGACAATAAAACTTTGTTTTTATTAAGTTTTTCAAAAAAAATCTGGAAAATGTTTGTATTTTTTCCTGGAAAATTTAAATTATCTGAGAACCTTTCAAGACACAACATTAATGTTATTGTTATAACAAATGCACTCTGGTTTATTTTAAACATAGGTTTGATATTTTACATTAAAAAATGGATATTTAATATATTTAAATATATCTATTTCAAAGCAACAAAAATATTTGGTAGTGTGTTGTTTTAATTTGGAAATTCTTGCAAAAATGAAATAATTGTCAGATTTTAATGAAACTTTCAAGGCTTGTTCACAAATGAATTTATTTTTGAAACTATTATTTTCTAGAAAATCTTGGTAAAAAAAAATTATTTTTTTTCTTTTTACATGTTACTCTGCACTTACTTAACATCAAGAAATTTCTAGCTGCGTTCCCCATGTTCCCTGGAAAATAAAATGTAATTTTTCCAGAACTAGAAACCCTAGAAAAAAGTGAATGTTTTTTTTTCCAAAAAAGAAAACTGGGAAAACTTTGTATTTTGTCCAGAAAAATTTAAAAATTATTTCAGAACCTTTCACAAAAAAATTAATATTATTGTTTATATTATTAAATCATATATAAATCACAAAAATTAATATTATTGTATTGAACAAATACACTATGGATTATTTTAAACATTAGGTTTTGATATTTTACATTAAAAACTGGATATTTTTTTAAATGTATTTAAATATAAACATGTTTTAAATTTCAGGGTGAATATAAAAGATTATTTCCCTTTGATTTCGTATTTCAGCTTTTTTATAGTAACCAAAACCATGTCTGAAGATTATGAAGGCAAATTATCGTTTATTTACTATTTTTTATTAGTTTACGACTCACTTGAAGAATAAAGTCAATTTTGACTGAAAATATTATTACCTGAATTAATTGTAAATGTAAATATGAAACTTTTAATAGATTTCCAGTCAAAATAATGTTTACTAAGTAAACATTTTTGTGTGAATATAAAAGAAAGATTATTTCCCTTGGATTTCGTATTTCAGTTTCAATTTTTTATAGTAACCAAAAAAAACATGTCCGAAGAATAGGAAGACAAATTACTTTTTTACGTTACTTAATATTTTTTGTTAGTTTACAAAACGACTCACTTGAGTGAAAATATTATTAGTGGAATTAATTGTAAAAGTAAGTATGAAACTTAACATTTTCATTCAAAATTTTGTAATTACAAGATAATTAGTAAAAAGGTTTAATTCAAAATTTACATTTGTTTTCAAATTATTTGTCTAATATTTGTTGAACTTTAAGGGATTCTTTCTAGTAATTTAAGTAAAAGTGTATTTGGTAAATTTCTATTTTGTTTCCCGAGCGCTAATATCCCTTCAAATTTTTCCAAAATAGTCTTATTTCCGTGTAAATGTACATGCTGAACTCGAATTAACAATTAGATGAAGAAGAAACCTACTTTTTTATGTTAACGTAGGTATCTCTGTTGGATCGCTAAAAAAAAGCATAGCATGATTAAAAAAAGACGCCAAAGTTGATGAAAACAAAATTTTCGCGTCTAAATGCTTATATTACTTTTAGAGGAAAGATCAAAGTATTTTTACTTATTTTTTTAAATTTTCTTTCTTTTTAGAACATTGTAAATTTTGATTAAAAACCTTGTTTCTCTTTTTATCAGCTTGGCTGATAAATTAACGTTAAACATTTGGGCGCGTTTTTTTCCCCGTTTGACACACATTAATTTGGAAAATCTTGCAAAAATGAAAATAATTGTCGGATTTTAATGAAATTTTCAGAAACTATTTACAAATGATGGAACTTATTATAAATACATTTTTTTTTAGTAAAGTCATCGCAGAAATTTTTTTTTTTTATATGTATTTACCCACTCTAACTAATTGTACGAAAACTCTATAATTTCAATTCTTAGGAGTTTAGTGATTATATCAGTTAAAAAACAATGCTTTGAGGAAACAAAATCATGTTTTTGTTTTTTT
Source organism: Acanthosepion pharaonis (assembly GCA_903632075.3). Lineage (NCBI taxonomy): Eukaryota > Metazoa > Mollusca > Cephalopoda > Sepiida > Sepiidae > Acanthosepion > Acanthosepion pharaonis. The sequence goes on from CAHIKZ030005549.1 coordinate 675,571, forward strand.
TTAGTTGGAGCCCTTCTACCTGAAAATCGTCTCTGAAGTGTAACATACAAAACTCAATAAAACAAAAAATATTATTTAATTTCAAAAGCTTTTAATTGCTTTTATTTATTCAATAAACATGGACAATATTGTCTGAAAGCAAAAAATATTTCGATGAAAAATGAATTTTAAAACAATTACCTACAATTATTTTTTTTATTTCCGCAACCATTGTTTTTATTTTTACATTATGTTGTTAATTCTTCTAAAATTATGGAAAAGCGCGTACAGCTTAACGGATGTTGTTTTTAAGTAGATATATATTTACAGATTATAATTTCCAAAGCTTATTACAAACTAATGAGTCTTCGTATATAAAAAAAATTAATTTGTCAATAATGTGTTTACCAATGAAATCTACGGAAGACCGGAAGTTTGGTGCGTGCAATAAAAATAACGTCACGTGGATTGAGTTTCTGTCTAGTAAGGGTTGTTCTTCGCTGTATACGGCCCTTAATTTAACAAACTTTTTTCCTGCTGAAACACGTGTGCATCATTTTCATTAAGTTAAAATAGGTACTTTCATCTAGTTTTCATCGTAGTCCTGTAATGTTTGGTTGAAATTGGATTTGAAAAATGTAGAAATTCGATCCAATAAACGTAACACACACAACCTGGGTTTTAATTATAAAACCCAGGTTGTGTGTGTTTATTCATTTTGCCTCTAGAAAACTAAAAACTTTTCAGTCATTTACACTGGCCAATTTACTTTTAAATGAAACATATTGTTTGCTTTCAGAAAATACCTAGTTTCATGGGATTCAGATAAACTTTACCTGGTATTTTTCCAGATAAGTAATTTTTTATTACATAAAATATAAGAATCCATTTATTTATTTTTTCCGAGAATATAGGCTGTGACAAAATGACTTTTACTATGTTTGATTATTTTTTACTGGGGATAGAATTTTTTTTATAATAGCAAATCTGAATTGACTTTAGAGGGGTCTATATGGGCCCTCAAACAGCAGTGCAGCACTTGTATTTTAGTTTTTTTTAATAGTATTTATAATTTCTCCAGAGAGTATCAACAAACCTATGGTACATAGTAGTTAACAAAAAAAAAAAAATTGTAATGGCGAAAGTTTTTTTACTTTAAATATTACAAGTTACTACTTAAGTAGGTCCGCTTAAAAAAAATAATATGTCCATTCTGTGCTTCCGTATGGGAACTCGAATCTCACGTCAGCTGTCAATAATTTATAGATGTCATCACTTGGCACTCTGTCAATCAACGGCAACGTGAAGATCGGCTCTTTATCTTTAAAAAACATTTTTGAAGAAAGTAAGTAAAAGTTTCTTTCAAAATATTTTAAATAAACTTTTAAATTTTCTAAATTTCTTCGAATAAATATTGAAATACGTATAATTAATTTTAAACGAATTTTAAACGAAGAATTTAACTTATTTTTAAATTTTTTAAAAAATATGGCTGATATAGACTTTTTTCGTTTTTTCTGTAAACAAGTTTTTTTTTAACTAAAATTTCGGACATACTAAAATGAGTAAAAATTTCAAAAATTACTCAAAAAATACTTTAGTGTTTCTTCTCAATAATGAAATATACTTTTATCATGAAAAAAATTTTTTTCGTTAATTTTCAGACCGTTCTTGTCATGCTATATTAGATTTTCGCGAAATAATAGAGGTACCTATGTTAACGTCCAGAAAAAAATGGGACTTCTCGGTCTTTCATCAGCCATTACCGGCTTATTGAGAAGTAATTCACTGCGGAAAGATTTGTGGAGAAATACAATTTTTTTTTTTGGTAAGTTTAGTTTTATTTAGCGACCTCCGCTTTTTCGCGGGAAAACAGCATAGCGTAATGAACAATGCCACAAACTTAACGAAAATAAAGTTTTATCGTCAAAATGCTTATGTTATTTAAAGATGAAAGACCAAAGTATTTTTTAATTATTTTTTGAAATTTTTTAATATTTTCTAACACTTTCGAAATTTTGGTTAAAAAGTCTTCTTTTGTTTACGTCATCGTGGTGCTGTTAAAATAACATTGTTTTTTTTTTTTGCGCTTTTTTCCCCATTGAAAACACATTGATTTGGAAATTCTTGTAAAAATCAAGTAATTGTCCAATTTTAATGAAATTTTCAGGACTTATTCACAAATGAATAAAATTATTTTTGAAATATTTCTTTTTAGAAAATTTTGGTAAAAAATATTTTTTTTTTAATATGTTACACCCCACTTAATCATTGTCCTGAAATTTCGTTCAAAACCTTTTTATTTCCTGAAAAAATTTTTTTTGTTTAAAGTACAAGTCCTTGGAGATGGTAAATCACCTACTTTTTTTTTTCAAATTTGAGCTAACTAACTGAAAATCCGCTCTGAATTGAAAAATAATGAAACCAATAAAACTATGATATTATTACTTAATTAGAAAAGCTTTTAATTGCTTTTGTAAATAAGTAATATTAAGGTCATTATTGTCTGAAGAAATAAATATTTTCTGATAAATAATTGAATTTTACAAGAATTTTTTCATTTGTTTTAAATTTTAATAATTTATAATAGTTTAAACATTGTGTAAAACGCTGTTTCCTTGAGGTGATGTAGTAATTAAGTGGAAACAAAATTTACGAGTTCAAAATTGCAAAGTTTAATAATTTTTTATGTTGTATTTTTTTACTTAATACGTTCCTTATTTCCATGTACAGTAGACTGAAATTGCCATTATTATAAAAAGAGTTTTGTCCCTTTATTCTAATAAATAAACATAACAGTAAAACTAAAAAAAAAGCGTTCACTCAGATTTCTAATAATTTTCATTTATGGTCATCCGTAGTAGCTGTCATCAACACATAGATCAAATATTGGATAAAAATAACAGTATACCAATTGTTAACTGGTTGTATATTACTTTTTTATGCTATAAGTAATATTTCTTTTAAATCAGATTAATTTAACATTAAATTTTCTAATTTTACTAAAATAATGTGTCAGAAATTTTTCAAAATATTTTTAAAATCGATAAATTTGTATGTGTTTACAAATTTCTTAAAATTAAGAAAATAGCTGCTTTTAAGAAAATTTAAGAATTCCAAATTTAATTTGACATTCCAATGTATATAGTTTCTATCTGAAATACACCAGAATTGTTTACTTAATGGAAATAATAAATTTAATGATTTAAACTTTCAATTAAAGCTAAAATGAAATCTTCAAGCATGTTTTTTCTTTTTAAAAAATTCATTTTAAACTTAGGTATCGAAAATTTATGCCGAAAAAGTGGAGGTCCTTAGTTTTATTTATAACAAAAACAAATTAAATAATACAATAGAACCTTTTTTCTGTTTTGAATGGCAATAACAAATTAAAAGAACAAATTAAATAATAAAAATAAAGCATTTTTTATATTGTAAAATTGAAAATAAAACAAAATTAATGCAAAAGGTTCTCTTGTATTATTTAATTTGTTTTTGTTATAAATAAAACTAAACTTACCAAAAAAAATTTACATTTCATTACGGTAGTGTGTAGTGATTTTCTGCAGGGAAAGTCTGTAAAAGAAGTAAATAGGCCAAAGGCAAGTGCAAGTATCCCGCATGCAATCGAGATTCATGATGGCAGAAATGAGGGGATCAATAACCAACAAGAAATTCGATTTTTTCTTGTCGATAACTCTGACAAAACTATGGAAGCACATTTCTGAAAAAAATGTCACAATGTTGCATTTTTAAAATTTTTCTTAAAGAAATAAAATCTCAAAATTCTTATATTGTTTCATTTAGGAAAAAACTTCATAACTGAGACAGCATAAGACTTAATTAAAAAAACCCAAAAAAACCATAACATTTTAAAATAGGTGTACATAACAATTATGCTACTATTTTTTTATCTGTTAGAAAAATTTGATTTCTAAATGTATTTTCATAGTTTAAATGTTAATTCTAGAATTCTCCCTCAAACCCATAATATAATGCATTACATCAAAATATTACTCACTAGCAGCATGACCCGGTGTTGCCAGTGCTTGATTAAAAAATTGTACGATTCATACAGCAATTGCTATCACTTGACTTAAAAATATTTTTGCCCATCCTTGCCTTTAAAGGAGTGCCGTTTGCCATGCTAATGTTGCTACATGCCTTACTTCTTGCCTATCTCACACTGCAAATTTTTTCTAAGCTCTATACTAAACATTAAATCTGTTATGAAAAAAGAACTAAACAAAATGAACATAAAACGATCAGCTTTAAAAAAGGACTCATAACTGGAAAAACCAAATGAAAAAAGAATGTTAACAACAAATACTTTTTCACACCCAACCCAGTTCTGCGGAATCAGAAACAACGAGTTTAAGCAAGCGAATGAGCCAATTGGAGTAAAGTGCCATGCAGATTTAAATTTTTCCCACTTGTGATGAATGCAGCTATTGATTTTTTTTGCATGCTAGTTAACATTGTGTCAGTCAGTTGTTGGCTCTCACACTGGCCAGTAGAATCTTCCTGCCTATTCGTGGCAGCCAGCTATAGGCTCTCACTCTGGCCAGTAGAAAATGGCCGCAAACTACATGAAAACTGCCATAGAAGCATGAAAAAATCGATTATTTCCACTATCGATGGGAGTTGGGAAATGCAAAGTCAGTCTTGGCCTTCCCGCTCACTTGGAGCATGTGCATGTAAATTTTGGTGCAAATCCATTGAAAATTGTGGCCGTGCATTCGTTACACACACACAGACACACACACATCCTGCCTTTTATAGAGAGAGATTCATTCTTTTATTAGTGTACAAAAATTAAAATCAATATGCACAATACATAGAAAGTTATAACAATTTAAAAGCTGTAGGTGAAAAAAATTCAGTGGCAGGGGGAACAATTCTAGAAAGAAATTAGCGTGGTAAAGGTTAAAAATTATTAGTTCTTATTGCAGAAAAATATTGACCATTCCTACTTTGTAAGTTATACATGACCTTTGGTTGGTTCAGCTAAGTTTGGCACAAGGATTATGGCGGAGGTTTCTTTCAGGCAGGAAGTCATGTGAGATCGGGTGAAGCAGTTGTCTCTCACCTGGCATCTGGAACAACTCTCTCTCATCTGCTTTGATCTCCTGTCCATATGGATCTTCACCTGGGGGTATGGTGTGGCCTGGGGTTCTGGTGATTCCCCTAGTTGCCAACAAAATCCTATTTTTATCTGGCTACAGGAAATCAATTACATGCCCACTTCTGGGGAGATTTCCTCTTCCATGAGGAGTGGTCGCAGGATATTGATCCAACCTAACTCTTTCCTTCTCATTTTAGCACCTCTCACTAATACTTCCCAATGGGCATGGGCAGTTCCTCCACCTTCCTTGATATTTCACCTGCGCCTGCCACCTTGGCTACCCTTTTACCAATGAGGTTCTTGACCACTTGACATGGCTTAACTATTGGTCATTAATTAAAATTATCATTTGGATTTTCACTTAAGTGAAATTTTCTCAGCCTGATTTTGCTTAAAAATCAAATATTTGCCAGCTGGTTCCTCTGGTCAGCCATCCCCCCAACCCTGCCACGGCCATTGCACTCCAAACACCCTAGGTTACACAAAGAATGTCTATTCTGATTTGGTTAAAGATCAAATCTTATCCATCCTACTTATATTGTGGTTTTCGTAACCAGTGCTTCCTTGAGCTGCCTCATTAATCAGCTGTCAGCTTAAAGATCAACACATAGCTTCCTTGTGGTAATATGACTTTCCTTCAAGTAATGTCTTCTGGTTCTTTTAAAAATTAAGACGTCCTGTCTATGACAATAAACTACATCCATGTCCAGGGTAAGACAATAAACTACATCCAACAGCAAGGCCTCTGATCAGGAGGTTTTGAGGAGCATGGAACCACCTCTTAATGACTGGTGTTCTCAGGTCCCCCCTGGCCCGAGGTGGTAGCACCTGTTTGGTGGGTAACTATCTTCCCATATTTGGGACCCTAACTGGGGTCAAAACACTATGAAAGTGTAAAAATAGGTTTTGATACCAGCAATATATTTTGTAAAAAAAAATATTACCAGTAATAAAAATCTTGAGGTTGATATGCTGTAAAACAAACCAAAGCTTAAAAATTAAGATTTTCTCTTTTGGAAAAGAGAAATCTTTCTTTTTTTCTCTTGGTCTGTACATCGTTCTATTCCTTAACACTTCTCACTTCGTTCCAAGCTATGTTTTTGATTTAACCCCTTTTTGTCCATTTACCAGTAACAAAATAGTGTCACAAATTTGTATTTTTAAATCTTTTAAAATTCATTTTCAATGATGTAACTCTTAGAAAAGATGGTTATTAAAAAAAAAGCTATCAGAATCAACTAATCATATATCGTAAAACTTATTACAATCTTATGACCCAAAGTGTTTGGATTATATTCCTCAATTTTTATTTTTTAAGGTTCAAACTCTCCCCCCCCCGTACAACATGTCAAGCTCTCACAGAGATATTAAAAACCTGCCAACGTAAATAAGCTACCATTGAGGTTGATAAATGCATTTCTCTAATATTTTAAACTTAAAATGAATTGTTTCAAATCAGATTAACTATACTTTAAATCAAGTAATATTCATCAAATAATGTTTCAGAAAAGTATAATTCCTTTTTAGAAGATTTTTTTAATCAAGTGATTTTCATTTTTATAAGATTTTCCTAAAAATGATGCCAAAATCAAAACTTTTAGAAATTTCAAAAAACAATTTCTTCTAATCAATTATATTAGTTTTAGAATACAACATAGTATTTTTCTGATTGGAAATATTAAAAACTTTTTGCTATTAAGACTAAAATAAAAGCTTCAAGAAAGAATTTTTGATTATTAAAAATTCATTGTAAATGTTAGGTATTGCATTTCATGGATGTACCTAAAAAAGGAATTTTTCAAAATAAACAAATTTTTTTTGTTTTGATTTTTTGGCATGAAAACATGAGTTCAAAGCCACTTTTTGCCATCATTCATCGGAATGGAATTCTCTTTATTAAAAAATCTCCCAAAAATAAAATACTCTTTTCTGGCACTATTTTTGAGGAATATTAGATGATTTAATGTTAATCTGATCTGAAACAAATATTTTAAGTTTAAAATATTGCAGAAATACTTTTCTTTTTTTATACATAGCAGTACCTGTTTATTTAAGATATTAACAGCTTGATGGCAGGTGAATGTTTATCTAATTTTATTCTACAGTGCCTATATCTGTAATCAGGTTTCATACAGGTCCTGGAAAATCAAGAGGGCCATTTTCAGGGCTTGAAAAATCCTGGCAGAATGTAATAGCCCAAAAGTTTGTTGAAAAGTTCTGGAATTTTCTAAATTGGGCTGTCCACAAATTCTTTTTCTCAATGCCAAATCCCAGAAATCTGGCTTTCTCACAATTTAAAATTGACTTTTAAGATTTTTTTTTTTTTTTTTAGTCAGTACTATTTTGAAATTGTTGTGAGCAATGGTTTGTTTCTTTTGATTAGAACAAGTTCATGACCTTGTTACTTTTGTTTTTTCTTATCTAGGTAGTGAAAAAGAAAAGGAGAAAGAATACGAAAGTTTATCTTCTATATACTATCCTCACTCAACAAGAAAAGAGGAAAAGCAAAGATAAAAGGTGTCAGAGACAAGTTAACATCTTTGTCAAGACAAATTTGCATTCATTTAATTTGTAGTTGAAAGGAAAAGAATGAATTATTTTACTATAATAAAATACATTTTAATAGAATCTTAAAATATTTTATTCACATGTCAATTTCAAAAGTAAAAAGTCTTTTTGATCTCAAGTCAGCAGTGATAAATAAAGATACTTTACATATACATGTCAATGTGTATCTATGTGTAAACTCTGTTTGTCTAAATTTATGTAAACTCTGTTTGTCTAAATTATGTAATTGTCTAAATTATGTAATTGTCTAAATTTATGTAAACTCTGTTTGTCTAAATTGTTACCAAAAGTAACATGGTTGAGAATCAAAAGCCCCTTGAAAAGTCTTAGAATTTTCTAAATTGGGGTGCACACACATTCTTTTTCTCAATTCATGACAGTTAAAAATTCCAAGTTCCAGAAATCTGGCTTTGTCACAATCTAGAATTGTCCTTTAAGAAAAATGATTTTTTTTAGTCAGTAATATTTTGCAATTATTGCAACTTATTTTACAGTAATAAAATTTTAGTAGAATCTGTAAGATTTATCAATGTTTTCTTTTTTAAATTGAAAAATTTTATTCACATGTCAATTTCAAAAGTAAAAGTCCTTTTAATATTAAGTCAGTGATTGAGTCATGCTGCAAAAATAAAGATACTTTACACATAGATACACATTGACATGTATATGTAAAGTAAATTTGTCTAAATTGTTACCAAAAGTAACAAGGCTGATAATCAAATTTGACTCCAAGAAAATGCAGATAGGAAGGATAATAAAACAGAAAATTTGCCTTTGATGGGTTTTATGATAGAATAGAAAATATGTCTTTGTACAAATAATGTTACTTTTAAAGTTTGCTGGCTAATTGATAATGATAACCTGTATGATTCACTTTTGTTGTAAGTGAAAAAATGATGAAATATATTAAAATTTATTTGGCTTTTATTGCTTGACTTTATGTTAATTGGAGAAAAATGAATTTAAATCTTTAGATTCTTCAAATTTCAGTTCCATTTAAGGTATAGTAAAAATTAAAGAGTGGAAATACTTAAAGGCTGTTTAAACTTATGTTTTTACAAACATTTCTTAATTAACCTCATTAATTAGAGAATAAATATAATATTTTGAAATCCATTTCAATATAATATTTAATATAAGATTTGTATATAATGTTACGTGCATCTGTATTTACTGAAAGGTAAGTTTATAAAACTGATTAAATGTCTGAAATTACTGTATATTTACAATGTACCTTTTTTTTCCAGATATTTTGAAGGAATCCTAAATTTGCATTTGAATAACATGAAACAACAAATATGAAAATCTACTCCAAAAAGACATCCTGAAATAGTGGATGTAAATTGTCTAATTAATTCAATCTTCAAAAGACAATTATCAATCCTAAATAGAAATAATATTCTTGTGGTATGTGTGAGCTTGAACTGCTATAATGCAAACACACACAAGAGAGAAACCATATTCTTGTGAAGTATGTGGGACTTGCTTTTCAAATAAATCTGGTTTGGTAATCCATATGCGAATACACACTGGGGAGAAACCATATTCGTGTGAAATTTGTGGCTGTTCTTTTACACGAAAGGCAACTTTAACCCAGCATGTGCGGACACATACTGGAGAGAAACCACATTCTTGTGAAGTATGTGGGTCTTCCTTTTCACAGAAGTCATATTTGGTAGGCCACATGCGGATACACACTGGAGAGAAACCATATTCATGTGAAATTTGTGGCTGTTCTTTTTCACACAAGTCAACTGT